>JANUWF010001576.1:1250000-1850000 GCA_026120185.1 Voacanga thouarsii
AATGAAGTGAATATTTTGGTATAATAACATTTTATGAAGACCTAGATATAATTATTGGGTTTGTTCTACCTGTACCTTAAATCTTCAGGAGGCTACTACTGTTAGTAAAATAAGAATTTAAGGGTCTACTGAGAATGAAAATTGATCAGTGTGATGAAACGCATGTTTTGGTGTGAATTAAGCTATTCGGGTTATTGGAGGCATTTTCATCATTTTGACCGTGCCCATGATTTTTACTGTGAATTTGACCAAACTGAAAAGGAATTAAAGGAGTTAAGTATTACCAATGGATTTAGTAGAATTTTTGGAGTTGAATGATAAAGTAAAATATTTTTCCATTTCGGACTTAATTTTGTTCATTTTTGAGAAAAATTAAAAATGAGGTCGAAACTTTGGACGTGTGGCATTTTGTGATTGGTAGCCATGAACATGTGTTAACTTATGAGAGGTTGCATGAAGAATTCATGCAAGACATATGGAATGGAGGAATTATAAAATAAATAAAAGAATGATGTGTTTAATTATGATTGTAACACATCAATTGTGGAGCCATTTAATTAATGCCTTGGTCAATTTATTTGGCCAATATTTTTCCATGAAGATGGTGGTGGAATGGCTGGAAAATAGCCAGAAATTTGGCAGCCACAAGATAGAAGAGAAGAGAAAATTTCAAGGAGGAAAATCAAGGAAATGATATGTAATTTTGTGCTTGGAACCAACGTACAATTAATTGAATAAAAAAAATTGCTTGGCCAAAAAATTCTGGTGAGTGTGGTGGTGAGAAGGCTGAAAAATAGCTAGAATTTTGGCAGCCTTGGAGGAGAAAAATAAGAGAACAAGAAATCAAAAGAAATTAGCAAAAAGAGAGAGAAAAGGTGAATAGTGTGTTTTCTTGGTGTAGTTTATGTGTTCTTGAGAGATTCTTAGAGCAAATCATACCAGAGAACTCTATATACAAGGTAAAACCTTACCTTGCTAGAATTAAAGTTGTTTTTGGGTGAATGGTGATTATTTTGATGTTAATTTTAACATGAAATCATGATTTTCATATATTGATTTTGGATCAAAAGCTAGGGTACATAAACTTTGTTTGTGAAATTTGTTTGTGATTATGTGTGCCGGATGCCTAGGGGATTTATGGATAATGGTTTATGAGGTGAAGGAATGAATATTCATGGTTGTTCGAAGGGTTGATCTTGGTTGATGAGATGATGATAAAAAATGGAATGAAAATGGGAATTACTTGGTTAGAAGGATGAATTATGTTATCTTTTGATTGAAGGAAGTGAATTTGAGTTGAATAACGTGACTTTTATGAGTTGTTGGAATTTTAAAATTGAAGGATCAAAGATGATTTGAAGGGAAAATTGAATGAATTTAATGTTCTCAAGGTGTTAAAGGTTAAAGGAAATCAAACGATAACATGAATGGTTAGGATTAGGCAAACTATTAGGGCTGTTTTTGCCTCTGTATTATGTCACAGAAACCTGAACTCAGGAAAGGACCTACACAAAATTAAAGTTAAGAGTCCTATAATTGTTTTGATATATCATAGAGCCTAATTGGAGTTGTGGGTTGGAAGTTATATGCAAAACAAAATTGTGTGTCAAGAAAGGAAATTCCAGAATTTCCATTAAGAAATGAATGAACTTAAGAAGGATTAATTGTATAATTTTGGCATGAAATGAATGGGAAACATGAAGATAATTTCTTGTTCATGAAGAGAAGAAGGATATGGGAAAAGGAAAAATAGAAGAATTGAACAAATGATGAAAAAATGACATGAACGACTGTTGTGCGTTTTCTTGAACGATGGCTAAACGTCAGCTAACCGTCGGGCATGTCGGCTGAACATCGGCTAACCGTCGGGCATGTCGGCTGAACATCGGCTTCTTTTCAACCAAACCCAACTAAGCATAAAAATGATGTTTGATGTAGGTTTGCTGATAAATGGCCAATGACACGTTAGAAACGGTGAAAACGGTAGCCGAACGGCGTGAATGATAAAAGCTTGTTTAGGACACGAGGTGAGTCCTTTTGACTTCTAAAACCTTTTGAAAGCTAGTATGCTTTATTTTTCTATGAAATGTTATGTTTTATACCGTTTTGGAAATCCCTATATATATTTAAGGTTTATTTGAGTAAGATTTATTTTTATGCAATTTTGGACTTGAATGAACATCATAATTGGCTTGGAAACCTTAACGGATAATTAAAGCACGAATTTTGTGAATTTAGTCCTTTTTGGATTAAATACTTAGAATTTTCAAAAAATGGTAATTTTTGGAATCGAGTATTCACAAATTGACTAGAATGCCCTTATTAGAAAATTTTATGGAAACATGATTGGAAACTTTGAATTTAATCCTCTTTTAGGATTAGAATTTTGGATTTTTTGAAATAAGTTCCTTTGGAAATCGGGTATTTAAAAAATGATCCAAATGTCCTTATTGGAATATTTTATAGAAACTTTTGGAATCAGGTATTCGGTAAATGATCGAAATATCTTTATTAGAACTTTTGTGAACACTTTTCAAATCAGGTGAGGGTAAAATGACCCGAATACACTCAAAAAGTCTTTTTGGAATTGGGTATGGGTAAAATGACCCGAATACCCTTGAAAATGACTTTTGTGATCGAGTATGGGTAAAATGACCTGAATACTCATGGAAACTTGTTTTAACGTGCAAAAAGAACTCTTTATCTTGTTTCGACATGATTTTAGAAAATAATCTCTCGGTATGAGATTGACTTTTGAAAAATAATATTTTGATCCCAGAAATTGCTTTATTAGCCTAATATGCCTATGGAATAAATTGATTGGCTCTGAGGAGCCTATGGGAATAATTATCTGACTTGTAAGTTAGTGGGATCAATTTCTAGAAAATGATATTTTGGCCCCAAACATGTTTGATTTGAAAATCCTGCGGGAACAAATAATCCTCTGGCCCGATCAACTAGTAGGGATTGGTATTGGAACATTGAGTACTCAACAATGACTTTGATCTTTGTACTAACTCATATTAAAGATAGATGACCCCAAGTAACCTAGCTAGTTCTGGGGATTGTCTTACTCCAAACAGGGTGATAGGACATTGAGATGAGTCGTTCTAGCTAGCCGTCTAGTGTCTGGCAATTGCCGTGCCTTATGTGCACTTTGATTTGGGTTGTTCACGGGCTAGGCTAGACACCTGGCGTTGTTCAACCCTTTGCTACCTCGATGGCGAATGACATCAAGATTGGGACCCCTTAGCTTATGGTAGCAAGCAAAATATTTAGTGTGCTGCGGTACACTTTGTATGCTACAGTATACTTGTTATTCATTCTCGGTAGTATGTTGCAGTGTACTTACCCCCTGACGATGCACAATTGAGTACTGTAGGCTACGGTCTTGACATAATAAGATGTGGCGTTGAAGGCAAAGTCTTATGAGCTTTGCATGCAGGCCAACCTTCTATTAGAGAAGTGCCTGTGATATGGGAATTAGGGCAATGATTTGAAATTGAAACACAGTTTTCCAAAAATGATAGAGTTTTGAATAAACTCTTCTTCAAAGAGTTTTAGACTTGTTTCCAGTAGAAAAATGAAATGCTTTTCCACAAGGGTTTTATATACTCTATTTCTTTAATAAAGCACTAGTACACACGGGACTCATTAGGTAATTTTTCACTCACACATATCTTTTATCTTACTATTTTGTAGGATCTAGAGTTGAGTAGACCTATAGATAGGGAGATGATACCACAGTGATAGCATCTAGATCTGGATGCTTTCTTTTTTGATTATGCACTTTATTACTGATATATATATATGACTACGTCAGTATGAGTTTTTTGTATCAGTCTGGGCCTTGGTTACTCTTTTTGGTTATTTGTTATAAAGACCCCTTATCTGGGTGACTGGATGGGGCGACACCCGGTTTTGGTATACGTTCGCTATTACTTTTAGTAGGGGTGTTATACTAAAATTCTTACTAATATAACTTGCCCAAAACTACATGATTTTAGATGGTATAAAGACATTTTTTAACAAAAGGTAATGCTTAGATTCGACTGTCATCATGCTTTTTGGAAAGAATGTTTTATCTCTAGTTTACCTCATTTATTTGCAAAAAAAGTTAGACAAAAGCTTAAATTAGATTGGGGTAATACTGTTCCTTATGAAACACTCTTTTATAGTTAACTAATTAATTATATGAATAAAGTAAGAGTAGATCTGTGTACTAATTTAAAGCTTAAAGCCTAAATGGAAAATTACCATAAAAATTCTAAAAAGGAATTAGGAAACTTCTGTGAAATATTTGGTTATACTCCAATAAATCTCCTTCTAAAGAACTTAAGAGAAAATTTAAGTTCAGACAAAAAAGTTCTACTAAAAGCGAAAAAGAAAAGTTTTATAGAAGCTTTAAAAGAAAGAAAAGAACAAAGCAAGAAAAAGACAAAGATAGAATCGATTATTATTTTTGTTGAAAAATAGGTCATAGAGCTGAGGAATGCAAACAAAAGCAGAAAAAGAAAAGGAAAGTAAGTGAACTCTCTTTAAATAAAGAAATGTTAGAACAAATCCATGCTATTCTTGATGAATCTGAAGATACTTCCAATACATCCGATAGCAATATTGATGAGATTTTTGAACTTCAACAAAAATCATCTGATAGTGAATCTTTTAATGAAGCCTCTTCTTGTGGATGTACAGGAATTTGTACCTGTACAATAGGAGAAATTAACATGATTAGTTCTAATAAAATTATTATTATAACTAAAGCCAATAAATAACTCTTTTTTGAATTATTAGATCATATTTAGGATGAAAATGTTAAACGATAATATTTACTTAAAATAAAAGAAATGGTTTTATATCCTAAACTATAGATAGTACCTTATAATCTAAAAGAAGCTTTTGATAAATTTAAAAGGAAAAATAAAGAAGTAACGATTTCTTTACAAGATTTATATACTGAAATTAACATGTTGAAACAAGAAATTAAACATTTGAAAGAACAAAATGAACAAAGAATAATAAGCATTAATATAGATCTTTTATATTTAAAAAATGGAAAAATCACTATTAGAAGATACTGTTGATAATACTTTTTCTATAGAAGAAAACCAAAGAGAAGATTATATTTCTGCAATTTCTCAAACTACATTTCAAAAATAGTAAATTCCTATTATTCTTAAAATAGATTACTATGTTATCAAAACAACAACTTTATTAGATTTAGGAGCTGATCAAAACTGTATTCAAAAAGGATTAGCGCCTACTAAATATTGTGAAAAAATAGTCACTAAATTATATTCTGCCTTTGGAAGTTAGCTTCAAATTAAGCATAAACTTTCTAATGCCCATATCTATAATAATCAATTTTGTTTTGTCAATTCTTTTATTCTCAGCAAAGATTTGAATGAAGAAGTAATTTTAGACACTCCTTTTTTAACTCAAATATATCCCTTTGAAGTAGACTAACATGGAGTCTACACTAATATAGGATCTATTTGAGTCACTTTTCCATTTCTATTAAGTCCTTAAAGTAAAGATATAAGATTGAAGCTGTACGAAAAGATATGGAAAATCACATATGTTTTAAAATACTCATAGCCTTTTGGAATAGGAAAAAGCATGTTGTGAGCCTTCCTTACATAGAAAACTCGAATGAAAGTATGATAGCTACTAAAGCTAGGCCCATTCAGATGAATCAAGAACTTCATGAATATTGTAAATAGGAAATATTTGGATTACTCAATAAAGGAATAATTAGGGAATCTAGATCTTTTTGGTCTTGTTCTAAATTTTATATTAATAATAATGCTGAAAAAAATGTGGTGCTTTTAGATTAGTTATTAATTACAAACCTCTTAATAAAGCTTTCAAATGGATTAGATACCCAATCCTAAATAAACGAGATTTACTTCAACGTACCTTTAAAGCAGTCATTTATAGTAAATTTGTTATGAAATCAGGTTTTTGACAAATACAAATTAAAGAAGAAGATAGATATAAAATAGTTTTTAATGTCCCTTTTGGCCAATATGAATAGAATATAATGCCCTTTGGTCTTAAAAATGCTCCAAGTGAATTCCAAAAAGTTGTGAATGACATATTTACTCCTTATACCTCTTTTACGATTGTTTATGTTGATGATGTCCTTATTTTTAGTGAATCCTTAGATAAACACTTTTAACACCTTTCTCTTTTTCATGAAATTATCACGAAAAATGGGCTGGTAGTGAGTGCTATGTCAAACCTAAATTAGGTTTTTAGGTCATGAACTCTATTAAGGGATGTATAAACCTATATGTAAAGCTATTGAATTTGCTGATAAGTTCCCAGATGAAATTAAAGAAAAACCATGTTACAAAGATTCTTAGGATGTCTAAATTACATCTTAAATTTTATCCCAAACCTTAGATAAATCTTTGAACCCTTATACCAACGACTCCATAAAAATCCAGTAGCCTGGGGTACATAATAGACCCAAACTATTCAGAAAATTAAGAAGGTTGTTAAGAAACTCCCTTGCATTGGTATTCTAGATCCGAATGCTTTCATGATTGTTGAAATAGATGCCTCTGAACTCGGTTATAGAGGTATACTAAAACAGAAGAAATGAGATTCTTCTTCTGAAAAATTAGTCAGATATCATTCTGGTATTTGGCTATCCAGTCAGAAAAATAATAGCACCATTAAAAAAGAAATTCTTTCTATTGTTTTATGCATATCAAAATTTCAAGATAATTTAGTTAATAAAAATTTTCTTTTCCAAATTGATTGCAAAGCTATAAAGGACGTTTTATAAAAAGATGTAAAAAATCTTGTTGCTAAACAGATTTTTATCCAGATGGCAAGCATTACTTTCAATTTTTGATTTTGACATTGAATTTATTAAAGGAGAATCCAATTCTTTTCCCGATTTCTTGACCAGAGAACTCCTTCAAGATAAACAAGATAAGATTTTGATAAGATTTCTTATCTTCGTTAAAGGTGAGTTTTCACATTATAAGTATTGAGTGAAGTAGCAGGCAAACAGTATCAATGGCGCACAATATCAGACCAAGAGGTGATACACCAAATAGATTCACCATTCTTTCTTCTTATCCTCTTTTACCCAGTTCTTCCTTATCAAGACCACCCTTAACAATGAATCTATTGAATCCAACCTCTTCACCACAAAAAATAATAGAAACCCAAAAAATTGATAATTTGTTCTATGCCATGACAACTCCATCTTCCTTTAAGGAAGTAGTAATACCAGCTTCTCCTCAAACTTCTTCTAAACTAGAAAATTCCTCACTTTTGCACAAAGGTGAAACCTTTGAATTTGTGACAAAAGCTTTAATCCCATTGCTAGCAATTCCTAGAGATTTAGCTAGTAAGACAGAAAGAGAACTTGTTAATACCCTTTATCCTGAAGTATACAATCAATCCAACCATCTATTTCAAGTAGATTCTTCGAAAACCAGACTCTCTTATGGATACATTTTGTTTGTTACTGTCTCAATAGAATTCAAGCATGAAAGAAATGTCCACAGAAATAACAAAGGTATTGCTTACTCTCGATGCCAAATTCTCAAAATTCTAGATCTTGATACTTGGCCTGTATATGGAATTTATACTCCAATTCAGTTCAAAAGCCCTTCAAAGCCACCAAACTATAACTTCATGAATTACTTGAATGCCTGGCACAATTTCTTTTTCTTGAGAGATCTTACTCATACTTAGTTTATCAAGTATGGCAAAGAGACTCTTAAAACCATTCCCAAATGGTTCTACCAAGAGTGGAAGACATTTGGCAAAAATCAAGATGTATTGTCAAACTAACATAAACTCTAGTTTGCTTAGTATATTAAATATTAGCAAATTCTACACTTTCCTCCTCACATTTAATATTGCAAATTCTTCCTGGAGAAGAAAATCTATTTTATCATTGGCTGGAATTACAGGCTCGAAACCCTTGAATCAGTGAGACACTTGTGTCGTGAAATAAAAATAAAAGGATGAATGCCAAAGCCATCAGTAAATCCAGCAAATCCCTCCACTCTTATAAAAAAAGCGACTGATGCAAGTTCCTTTTCCAGCAAAGGAAAATCCAAGATTTCAAAAGCAGATCTACAACTACAACTCCAAATTTTGCAGAATCAGATTTAAATGATAGCTGAAGATAGTGATGAAGATACTCAACTAGATTTTAGTTTCTTTAACAATGATAATGGAGATATGGACAATCCCATTAGCATTGCAACAACATACCTCTATCAAAGCCAATAATGACAAGACTCTACTCAAAAAGAAAAAGAGACCTTTGACAGCTCCAATTGTATGAAATGTCAAAATCACAGAGATCATTTGTAAAATGATACATTGCATTGATAAAAGTTATAGACCCATCCACTCTAGATTTCGACATTGCACTCAATTCCTACAAGTGGTCAACAATTTGATTCCATTTTCACATGGTCTAGACCACTCAACAATAATTCAGAATGCCATCAAGGAAAGCCATGTTGGGTATCTCAAGTATATCATATATGGTGCAGCGAAAAATTAAAAATGAGATACCATCCCAGGATCCGCATATGTGTGGAAAACAACACATAAAGAGAATAAAGGTAATAGCTTTTTACCTTTCTTTGATCGTGTGAAAATAAAATTTTTCATCCTTCAAGTCGAGGCGCGATCTAGTAATCCTCTTGATCAAACACCACGAGAGTTGAACGTCCAATCACTACAACCACAGTGTGTGATTGTCTCTAACAAAAATCTACATGGAGGATCATACTCAAGCACCAAGATTTTCTGTGCTAATAGAAACAACAATGGCGGCTAGGGTTCTTCTTGTTATTAGAAAATGAGAGAGAGAGAGAAGAAGAGAGAATATCGTAAGTTGCCCTAGGGTTTTGGAGTGTTTTTGTGTGTCTTTCCTTGCCCAGAGTTTTGTGCATATATCCTATATATATCACGAAAAAATCCTGCTGAAAATACTCCATCTGAAAATTCTAAAACAGTTAGAATTCCCTAATTGTAATTGGAAACATCAAGTTCTCACAATTACAATTTGGTCCGTAAATTATAACTATTTATAATTTGGCCACAACAACTTTTCTTTTGTTGCAATTAACTCCACTATGTTATCAAATAATATCTTGAGTACATAATCCTTTATTGTGTGTGACCTATTAGGTTTTTTAGTCAATTGGCAGCGAATATGAATTAATCCAAACGTATTTGAGATTAATAATGCATAATTAATTAGAATTAATCATATTGATTCTAATTAGGATTGGTTTATTAGTTCATCAATTAATAAACCTATATTCTTAGATCATGAGCTGTATCTAGTAACACATCATGACCACCCAAGAGTCCAGGAAGTCAAGTGGCTTGACATGAACCCTTCAATAACAAACTACAGTGCAATTAACTCCTTTCACCATACAATATCTCATTCAGTTTGGAGTACGGAATTAGTGCCAACTCCCTCCAGAATATATATTAATTCTGGCCTAAATATAATAGTACTTGTACCAGGAACCACTACTCTAGATGTGTATCAATTGAAACTGTTTCCAATACACAGTCGTCTTGGCCAAGGACTTTATGAGTAGTAATTCCTACAAGTGGCTGTGAGATATTTGCCCCTACTATTAGGAGTGGTGAATCCTTTATTGACCCTTTCAACTACTTTCGTTTACCTCACAATGTACCCAATATCCATCCCATAGGCGGCCCTCGATCTGGCTCCAGAGATTGGAGTCAAAGTATAATGCTCAGCAAACAAAGTACCTTAGAAATCTCAAGTCTAAGGATACTTGCACGTTTGCTATATTGAGATTATATCACTGGCACTAAATAGTTATCCATGTGATTATCTCATAGCTTGGTCATCCAATGTACTTGTTCCATTAACAAGCATCCATGTGTTAACTTTGAGTATCTCAGTACTCACGGATATAAGAACCACCGCTTGATCAAATTAGGAAGTCTAACACATGCTAGTCTTAACGCATTAATGATGTCCAGTCTTATTAATACTATAACTAGGGACTATTTAAGTACTAACACTATACAGTGTAGTAGGAATATCATATTATGATCTTTATTATGATTTCCTTAATATAGTATTGTACTAGGGACTTTATCTAATAGTTATTTTACCTAAAAGTAAACAAAAGAAACTGTAAGATAAATAATGCCTTTTATTAAAATAAAATATATCATATACAATATACAAGTGATTGCCTCTAGGGCATAACACTAACAAAGTCCCACTTGCACTAGAGCCAATTATTCATGTATCTAATATCGAATGACTCAACATGCCTATCATGTTTCTTTTGGGAAATGCTTTTGTAAGCGGGTCAGCTATGTTTTCCTCCATGGGAACTCTCTCTATCATTATTTCCTTAGCTGCTTCAGAAGTGGCCATGTACTCAGCTTCTGTCGTAGAGCCGGCAATAGTCTTTTGTTTGGAACTCTTTCAACTTATTGCCCCTCTACACAACGTAAACACGTAGCCGGATTGTGATTTGAAATCATCTTTGTCATATTGAAAACTGGTATCAGTATACCTGTTTATTTTCAAATCACCTTCTCCATGTATTAAGAGCACATCCTTAGTCCTTAAGGATATTTTTTACAGCCGCCCAATGACCCTCACCAGGGTCAAATTGGTATCTGCTCGTCAAATTGAGAGCACAAGATACATCAAGCCTTGTACATATTATAGCGTACATGATAGATTCAACTACCGAAGCATATGAAATTTTACTCATGTGATCCCTTTCAACTTGTGTCTTGGGAGACATCAACTTTGAAAGGCTTATACCATGTGACATGGGTAAGAATTCCTTTTTGGATTGATCCATGCTAAACCTCTTTAGCATTTTATCTATGTATGTAGACTGCGAAAGACTTAGCAACCTTTTGAATCTATTTCTATAGATCCTTATTCCAAGAATATAGGTTGCTTCTCCAAGATCTTTCATGGAGAAATGTTTGGACAACCAAACTTTAACCATTTGCAAGACAGGTATATCATTTCCTATTAGCAATATGTCATCTACATAAAGCAATAAGAAAATGATTGCGCTCCCACTAACCTTCTTGTATATACAAGGCTCATCCATGTTTTGAATGAAACCAAACTCTTTGATTGTTTCATCAAAATGGATGTTCCAACTTCTAGAAGCTTGCTTAAGTCCATAAATGGACTTTTGCAGCTTACACACCTTTGTGCAATCATTAGATGTGAAACCCTCAGGTTGTGTCATATACATTTCCTCAGTCAGATTTCCATTTAGGAAAAATATTTTTACATCCATTTGCCAAATCCCATAATCATAATGAGCAGCAATGGCTAGGATTATCCTGATGGATTTTAACATGGCTACTGGTGAGAATGTTTCATCATAGTCAATACCGTGTTGTTGGTGATAACCCTTCGCTACTAGTCATGCTTTATAGGTAACTATGTTACCATCCATGCCCGTTTTCTTCTTGAAAACCCATTTGCACTAAATAGGTTTAATTCTTTTGGGTGGATCAACCAAAGTCCATACTTGGTGGTCGTATATGGAATCCATCTCTGACTTTATGGCCTCAAGCCATTTGCTAGATTCTGAACTATTCCGAACATCCTTGTAGATAGTAAGCTCATCTTCATCTATGAGCAATACGTCATTGTGGTCACTAATGAGAAATCCATATCTCTCAGGTGCCATATGTGAAACTCCACCTAAAGCCAACCCTAGAGTAAGGGGGTCGGGATGCATATCATATCATTTTGCATGAATATATATATTTTTGAATGATTTTATGTGCTTTAAAATTATGATTTATAGGTTAAACTGCTTAGTTATGCTTATTGAGTAGGAAGGGTAAAATGATAATTTTGCTTAAGGTCAAAATAGGAAGATAACTTGAGGATTAAATAAGAAGAATATTTGGGTGAGAATATAAGAACAATAGTTATTATGGTTTAGTGGTTAGAGTATTGGAATTAATCTCTAAGGTCATGAGTTCAAATCCCATCATTTAAGTTTTTATCATGATTATCTTAGTTAAGTTTGAATTTTTGTTTTCTTGCATTCCATAAAAATAGGAATGTTGTCCTAGGAGAGACATGAAGAGAATGTCCTAATCCTATTATCATGTCCTAAAAAGAATTATAGAGGAATTCTTGTCCTTTTATTACCTCTAGCTTGTCCTAGCCTCTTCACCAATTGAATTTGTTCAAATTTTACCCAAATTCATGGTTTTAATTCCAAAAAATTCAGCAAGGATTCTTGGACTTTGAATTTCGAAAATGAATCTTGGAGGTTGGAGAATTGACTGAAAATAGGAAAGGAGTTAGGGGAGGTTCCCAAGGAAAATTAATCACCATGGTTGAACCTTCAACCTCAACTCCATAATGTTCATATTCTTCATGGAAGAAATCTGGAAATATTCCAAATTTTGGGCAGCCTAGCTTTCGAAAAACTCAGTCATGTTTCCTACTCATTTTTTGTCAGAAAAATGGCCAATTTATTTAGCTTGAAGACTAAAATTCCTGTGCAAAATCAGACTGTGCAAAAAATGTGCAAACTAGAAAAAAATCTGGACAGTTTTTGCTGCATAGCAACCTAGAATTGGAGCTGTTTTCTTCTGTCATCAACTCAGAAAATTTCCTCTGCTTTTCCTCCATAAAGAAGGCTGGAAACCAGCCTTAAAGGACCCTCAAACACCTCTCAAAACTCTCTGCAAATTGGGCTAGAATGTTGCAAAAAAACTGCACAGAAAATTCAGCAAACCTTTGAACTGTGAACATCATGAAACCTGAAAATTTTCAGCTTTGTTCCCTTCAAGCCTTGGCCAAAAACCACCCCCAAACCTCTGTAAATTAACCCTTGTTCAGCCATGAACTGAACAACATTACCCTCTCCACTTACCTTGCACCATTGGACTCCATAACCACACCTCAAATATCTCCTAAGATCATTCCATTCAAACTTCCATTTGAACTTCAAAATTTCCGGCATTTGCTCCATGAAAACACCCTTGGACTAAGCTTCATAACCAGAAATTCCTCTGCCATTGAGCTTAGCATTTCGGCCAGCCTTAAAGCTCCATCAATCTTCATTCATGAATAGAGATTTGGGTATGTGATAGTAGGTATGGAGTTAAGCCTATGTTCATGAATAAAATAGTTTGTTGTTTGATGTTGGCGTATATGTTCATGATTCTTGTTAGCAATAGAGAAATTATGATCATGATCTTGTTGATCCTAGGTTATTTTAATTAGAAATTTTATTACCTTAATTAAAATTATTACTATATTTTTCTCTAAGGATTTCGAAATTCCTAGGAAGTTTTGGAAATAGAATATTAAATGAAATATTGCTATTTTACTAGTCGAATAAATAATATCTTTCATTAAAAATAATATACGTATATGTATAATAGTAAATAAGATCTTTTATATAAATAATAATAATAAATAAAATATTAATGACCTTGTAGACCATAGTTCAAACTTTTACCTATATTCATAAATATTATTTATACTAAAATTTGTTTGTTATTTATTAAACGAAAATTTAATATAATTAATTTATTTTTAATTTTATTTATTACTAATTATTTATTATTTATAAAAAATTAATTAAAAAATAATTGTAATTTATTATTTATTTATAATAAAACTATTTTTAAATTACCATTTACTAATATTTAACAATTAAACCCTAGTTTATTTATTAGCCATAGTCCTCAAGATTTATTATTTGAACTTATAACTTATTAACAATTATTTTAGAACCCCTAGTTAATTTAACTTATCAAGCTAGACTTATTTTATAAAATTCTTTATCAGCTAATCTTAAAGCTTAGGACATTAAGGTCATGATTGTAATAAGTTGAACTAGGATTATTTGTGTAAGCGAATATAGCTCGAGTATAACCTTATGTCTTATGTTTACCCTAGGCGGGGTTCGGTCAGCCTTGGAAGATTTTTGAATTTGAGCAAGCGAAGGATCAGGTAAGCTCCTGCATGAAATTTTGTGAAGACAAAAAATTATTGTGGCAAGCCAAATGCGATGTGTATGGACATTCATTTTGTAAAGGCAATTAAGGACTATTTTTCCTTTTTTTTTTCCAGTCATGCAAATCATTTAAAAATTAAACAAGCAGTTTTACACAAAATACTAAACTCTATCGAAAACCTAATTTCGACAAGAATTTTGGAAACCCTTAATTGCTATTTCAAAGAAAATCATTGTGTGATCAATTTTCTCCCAAGTGAGACAATTAACTTTGAGTACTTAATAAGGGTAGGCTAGTAGTATTAGTTTTGAAGAGTAAGAACGAGTCAGGAAGCCACCTCCAGAAGATGAACTCAACTTGGAGAAGCGACAGTACTACTTAGTCAGGCCGTCCAGGTTAGCAAGTTTCAGTCAAGTGGACTGTGTGTTTTCGGAGTGGACAACTGGTAAGTTTGGGTGTAGAGATGGAGGAGTATCTCACCCCGTAGGTTGTACACCTACCTTTTGTCAGTTTGCACAAAGTGTGTCATTCTAACTGTTATATGGTTGTGGGGCCCAACGTGTGGTAACCCATGGCTACCCGTTTTAGTGGTTGTGTTTATTGTGCACATGTATAGTTTGAAAAGTAAAATGCTACTCTTTATTTTTAACATTTATTTAATGCTTGCCAGCACTTTCTCTGATGAAGTTTTTACAACTTGCATACATGAACTATTTTGCCTGAAACACTTAAAGCACACACGGGCTTACTAAGATTTTTATCTCATCACCTTTTCTACCATGTTTCCAGGTCGATCTTGCTGTGGAGATGAATAGCTAGATTTATTGCCTATGCTTTGAAGACTTTATGTTAATTTTCTTATGTGTTGTTTTGAGAGATGGTAGCAAACAATTTATTTTGAATTTGTTCATATATTTTTGGGTTGTAATAAGTTTATTTTTAAAGTATTATTTTTATTTTCTTTTGTGTGACCTAGTTATAAAGACCCCTTGTCCTATGGATAGGGTGACATCCTCGGCCCTGTTAGGCTTAGATAGTAGGGTGTTACACCATACATATCCTTCCAAATCTACGAGGTTCTTGTATAGTAGAAGATTCATCTATTCTCCTAATAGATGTGGGATCTGACGGTTAATCCTTGTTTGTTTAATCATGTTGGACTTCACTAAGTTCAATTTTACTCCCACTGTCCTTTTTGAGCATGTGCTCCTTCTCTAAGAAGATGGCATGCTTCGAAACAAACACTTTGTTTTCAGAGGGTAGGTAGAAGTAATATCCAAAAGATTCTTTCAGATATCCCACAATCAAACACTTGTCAGACTTACTATTAAGTTTTTCTGACTGTGGCCTTTTGACAAAAGCAGGACAACCCCATACTCGCAAGTGAGATAACTTTGGTTTCTTACCAAAGAACAACTCAAATGGGATAGAATCAACCAAGTGAGATGGGGTTTCTTACCACCCCATTTGACTGGAAACCCCATCTCACTGTGGCCTTATGTATTAGTTTAACCTTGTTAGCTGATTGTGGTAGCCTATTTGCGCCTACCCTACTGTCCTGTGTGTGATTTGTGTTCTTGGTTTGGTCTTACCACCTATTCATCCGTTATACTAGCCATCCATTTTGTTTGATCCACATAAACAGCCTATTACATGTTGAAACTAGTTTGTTAGCCTCAATTAACAGATTTCCTCGGTGTGGACTACTACCTGGGAACTAGTTTCAAATTCAAAATTCCCTGGACCCTCTTCATTCCTGGCCTATAGAATTTTAGTTAACTTTTGCCTTTTATAGCTGTCAGCATACAAGTCTACTAACCCCAGAAAAAAAAAAAAAATACATTATGTCACAAAGTTTCATAACCTTTACCATCTGCCATTCTTGCTATAACTGCCCTTCTTTTGTTATGGGGGCCTGGAACTAATGGTCTAGACCAGAGGACGAAAGAAAGCAAACAAAACTGGGGTTCCATCTGCCTCCCCACCTAGCCTCATCATATAGCCCACCAAGGACCTTAGAAATGCCTAAAGATAACCCCTCATCTCTCTCCCAACTCGTGGTACTTAAGACTACAAACCCCACTCCACCTGTGTTAACCAACCCCCTAGACTAGGTGCCCCATCATCTAGCCCCAAAGCCGTCCCAAGCCACGTACTTTATGTCTTTTGCTGTAGGGAGCACGCCCTCTCTTGTTACTCTCGTGTCTTCTGAGTCTCCTACCTCTTGTGTGGGTGAGACCAATAACACTCAGCCAGAGATACATATTGATCTTAAACCTTTGGAAACCAAGCAACCTATACGTACTTGGGCAAATATTGTGAAAGGGAACCAACAACAGTGTAATGGAATGAGATTAAACCATATTCCCAGCTTGGATGGTTTCATTGACATTGATGTGCTTGACTTTGAGGATGCTGAGGTGAAGTTGGGCTATTGCCTAATTGGGATATGTCTGTGGGAAGATTCCCAAGCATGAAGGTAGTGATGGAGCTCACTAAGCATGGGGAGTTCAATCAAAGGTGCACATACATGCCTCTAGTTGGCTTATATTTTGGTTCACATTGGATGAAGATAGGTAGGTGGTTCTCCATGGGGGGGCCTTATTCAGCGTTTGGTAGGTCGCTAATGCTCAAGGTAATGCCATCTGAATTTGATTTATCTCTGGATGAGGTGAGCATAATGCCCATATGGGTGACGTTTCTAGCTCTGCCTCGGGGTTGCTGGAACAAAACGGCACTAAGTAAAATTGCATCTGCTATTGGCATCCCCATTAGGACCGATATGCTTACTGCCAAGCTTGATCGACTGTCTTATGCTAGAGTTCTGGTGGAAGTAGATGTTTCTAAACCCCTAGTGAAAGTGGTGCCACTTAGATTACCATCGGGAAAGATTAAATAACAGTCAGTAAGGTTTGAGTTTGAGCCAGCTTTCTATAACTACTACTGCAAATTCGGGCATAACATGGTTGCTTGCATGGGGGATAAGATGAAAAAGGGAGAATAGATGTTGAATCCCATGGTTGATGAAGTGAGTAAATGCCAAAACGGCAAGCCACCAAAAAGGACTAGACCACTGTCTGCACCGGTTGGACAAAACTAATAGCTACGGTCACCATCGCCTGGAGAGACATGTTCTACACGCATTGACAAGGGAAAGGAACCAGACTAGTGCCATGGACACGAAGGCATGGCGAAACTATTGTCTGGAACATCTTACAGTGCACAGAGGCCAGGCTAGCCTTTGTCCATGGACAACCAGTGACATGCTGGAGCTGATGCGCCTACTGCCCCAACTATATCTGTTAGGCCACCAAACTAGATAAGGGAAAGGAGAGGGCATTCCAGGGGAAGGCGTATGGGGTGTATCCAATCCCGATCTAATTTATAGGTGCATGTACAATTTCAAAATAACACAACGGTCCCTTCCAATATGAATGACGCCAGTATGGATGATATTCCTAAAGCAATAGTGAAAGCTGGTAAGGCAACTGTGCAGGCCACAAAGTTCATTCGTTCCGTATGGAAAAAATATGTTGACCGTAGTTTTTACTTGATTGGTGCCCAATGGCCACTAGTTAGTCCCCAATGAGAGTCGCTTGCTGGAATATTAGAGGATTCAACATGACCCTCAAGCAACACGGGGTTCGGGAGTTTATCTTTAAACATCGTATGGATGTTATTGGATTACTGGAAACAAAGTTAACTTCAGATGGGCTTGAGAATATCCTTCGAAACCAGTTCCCTAATTGGTCGGTGATACATAACTTGGTTGAGTCGGATGGGAGGTAGAGTGGTCATCTTGTGGAATGGAGCAATGGTAGATGTCCAGCTATTCCACTGCATGACACATGCTCTTACTGTTCGCATCACCTGTAAGGTTACTCATGTTGCTTATTATTTTACTTTTGTCTATACTTACAATACTATCATTGCACAAAGGCCGTTGTGGGAGATTATTGAGCATTTATCTACCAGGTTGTCGGAGCCATGGATTCTTATGGGAGATTTTAACACCTACTTACATGTGGATGACAAGCTTAGTGGTATCACGCCTTCAACATACGAAATAAAGGACTTTGCATCATTATGTGTTGAGACAGGCCTGGAGGATCTCCCCTATGTCGGGCCGCGATTTACTTGGACAAATTTGAGGGTTTGGTCTAAGTTGGATAGGGTTATGGGTAATAACTTATGGTTCTAGTGCCATGTCCAGGCGTCTGTGGAGTTCTTCCCCATTGGTTGTCTATCAGATCACAGACCCTACCTTTGGTCACTGGTTGACAACCGGGGAGGCGGGAGGGCGGGGAGGGGGGTTTAGTGCGAATGTTCAGGTTCCTTAATTTCTGGGCTGATCATCACTCATTTCGTGATTTGGTTAAGGCAGTATGGGATCGTTCATACACGGGATTCCACCAGTTCACTCTCTATCGTCAGTTGAAAAATCTTAAGCGGGACTTGGAGAGATTAAACAGGTTGGAATTCTTACATCTGTCTGGATATGTTGAATAGGTGAACAAAGCTATACAAAGTTCCCAAGAGCAATTACTTGAGAAACCTGTGGACCCAGATCTTATCGAATAGTTCAACGAGTGTAAATTGTCAGCATGGCGTCTTGCGGAGGCAGAAATGAAGTTCTACTGGCAACTTACAAAAGGAAAGTATGTGGCTCAAGCAGACAAGAATACATGTTACTTCTTTAACATAGTCAAACAGAACAAAAAAAGGAGCTTCATTGCTTCGATTCTTAAGGAGGATGGTATTATGACTGACAGTCCAAAGGCTTTAGCTGAGGAATTTGTTGAATACTACTGTAGACTACTGGGGACGAGGGTTGAGTGCCAGCACATCAATGTGGACTATGTTCGTGCAGGCCCTATGGTCCTTCATGACCTGAAGGCTGACTTGGTTAGGGAGGTCAAGAATTAGGATATTAAAATGGCCCTGTGGGACATTAGTGATTGCAAAACATTGGGTCCAGATGGGTACTTTGCGTTATTTTTCAAGAAAGCTTAGGGTACGGTTGCACAGAGTCTCTATGACACAGTTAGGGAATTCTTCTTGTCTGGTAGAATCCTCAAGTAAATTAACCATTTAGTTATTACTCTGGTTCCTAAGTCAGAACATGTGGAGAGGGTGGGGGACTATAGACTAATTTCTTGTTGCAACGTGGTGTGCAAGATCATTTCAAAAATAATGGTCGAGAGACTTAAAATTGTTCTTCCTCATCTTGTGGACATCTTGTAGATGGCGTTCATACATGACAGACTTATGACTGACAACATCCTACTGGTTCAAGAGCTTATGCGTGCGTATAGTAAGAAAAGAGTTTCTCCTCGGTGTACGGTTAAGGTGGACCTAAGGAAGGCATATGATCAGTTAATTGGACTTTCTTACTGGAATTACTTACTGAACTGGGTTTTTCATATCTTTTCGTGGACTGGATGGAGCAGTGTGTTACCACTACATCTTTCTTAGTTGCTATCAATGGGACGGTGCAGGGTTTCTTTAGTGGTGCAAATGGTCTTCGCCAAGAGGATCCGATTTCTCCCATGTTGTTTGTCATTTTCTTAGAATATTTCTCTCGAGTCGTCAAAATGCACACACTTGGGACTTTATTCCACTACTATCCCAAGTATGAGGGATTAAAGATTCCTCACCTTGCATTTGCAGATGACCTTATGCTATTTGCTAGGGGTGACCGTTCTTCTGTTCGCATTCTCCTTGACTGCCTGGAAGAACTTAATAGGTGCTCTGGTCTTGAAATTAACAAGGACAAGTCTAATATTTATCTAGCTGGAATTAGTAGGACTGATCAGGAGGGTCTTTTGGTTGATACGAGTATACCCACTGGGTAATTCCTATTTTGCTACCTCGGCTTACCAATCATAATTGGTAAAATCTGGCTATCTTTCTACAGATCTTTGCTGGATAGAATTGGCTCCTACATTGGGCAATGGTTTACACGTTCTCTTTCTTATGTTAGGCACCTCTAATTGATCCAGACTGTCAGTTAAGGGGTTGAGTGTTTCTGGTTGTCCATTCTTTCAACACCGTCTGTAGTGATTAGTCAGTTGGATAGGATGGCTCGGGATTTCTTGTGGGACTCAAAAAAGTCGTTGGTTGCTTGGAAGGATATTTGCCTACCCAAGAATAAGGGTGGACTTGGATTGCGACATCTACAGAATTGAAATGGTGTGCTATTGACTAGAATCATTTGGGACATATAAGCAGAGAAACAATCCTTATGGGTTAAATGGCTGGACCACTTCTACATGAAAGGCATATCAGTTTGGGAGATCGAACATCACAGGGACCATTCGCTACTATTTCATAGACTGCTAGCAATTAGAGACATGATTCTGAAGCGGGAACAGGATACTCATAGCGCTGCTGATCTTCTACACACTTGGGCAATGGGTACCACTTCGCTCACTTCTCAACCTTATGACTACCTTAGGTTAACTAGATTGAAGGTTTATTGGGCCAGTATTATTTGGAAATAGGGCCTAACCCCCAAGTATTCATTCACGGTCTAGTTATGTGCTAGGGGATGGCTGAAGACCAAGAATGCACTTGTGTTCTGGCTGGATGACTTGTCTTGTCTAGTGTGTAAGGCATAACCGGAAACAACTAACAATCTATTCTACAAGTGTTCGGTTTCTGCACCAATTTGGATGGAAGTTAAAATGTGGCTGGTGTGAAACCCCACCTAAAGCCAACCCTAGAGTAAGGGGGGTCGGGATGCATATCAATTTTTTTTTGCATGAATATATATATATTTTTGAATGATTTTATATGCTTTAGAATTATGATTTATAGGTTAAAAGGCTTAGTTATGCTTATTGAGTAGGAAGGGTAAAATGGTAATTTTGCTTGAGGTCAAAATAGGAAGATAGCTTGAGAATTAAATAAGAAGAATATTTGGGTGAGAAAATAAGAATAAGAGTTGTTAGGTTAAGTGGTTAGAGCTTTGGAATTAATTCTTAAGGTCATGAGTTCAAATCCCATCATTTAAGTTTTTATCATGATTATCTTAATTAAGTTTGAATTTTTGTTTTCTTGCATTCCATAAAAATAGGAATGTTGTCATAGGGGAGATATGAAGAGAATGTCCTAATCCTATCATTATGTCGTAAAAATAATTCTAGAGGAATTCTTGTCCTTTTATTACCTCTAGCTTGTCCTAACCTCTTCACCAACTAAATTTGTTCAAAATTTATCCAAATTCATGCTTTTAATTCCAGAAAATTCAGCAAGAATTCTTGGTCTTTGAATTTCAAAAATGAATCTTGGAGGTTGGAGATTTGACTAAAAATAGGAGAGGAGTTAGGGAAGGTTCCCAAGAGAAATTAATCTCCATGGTTGAGCCTTCAAACTCCACTCCATAGTGTTCATATTCTCCATGAAAGAAATCTGAAAAATTTTCAGATTCCTGAGCAACCTAACCTTCAAAAATCTCAGCCATCTTTCTTACTCAATTGCTGCTAGAAATATGGCCAATTTATTGAGCTTGAAGACTGAAATTCCTGTGCAAAAACCGGACTGCACAAAACTGCACAAACCAGAAAAAAATTTAGGCAATTTTCGCTGCATAGTAGCCTGAAATCAAAGTTATTTCTTCTGCCTTCAAGCCAGCAAAATTCCTTTGCTTTTCCATCATAAAGAAGGCTGGAAGCCAGCCTAAAAGGATCCATAAACACCTCTTAAGAACCCCTGCAAGTTGGGCTAGAACATTGTAGAAAACTGCATAGAAAATTGCAACAAAACATTCGAATCATAACCAGGATATTTCCAGCCTTGTTCCCTTCAGGCCTTGGCCGAAAACCACCCTCAAACCTCTGTAAATTAACCCTTGTTCAGCCATGAACTGAACGCCATTATCCCCTCCACTTACCTTGCACAGTTGGACTCCATAACCACAACTTAAATTTCTCCTACAATCAATCCATTCAAACTTCCATTTGAATTTCAAAATTTCCAGCATTTGCTCCATGAAAACACCCTTGGATTAGGCTTCATAACCAGAAATTTCTCTGCCATTGAGCTTAGAATTTTGGCCAGCCTTAAAGCTCCATCAATCTTCATTCATTTCAGCAAAATACAGTAGTCCAACCGGCTCCATTGTAGCTCCAAGAAACCTCCATCAATCAAACACCAATAACATATCTTCTACCTCAAATCACTCCTCAAATTTCTCCATTTGAATTTCAAATAACCAGATTTTCTCTTCCTCTCTAAACTAAAAACCGAAATCCCTGAACTCCCTCAATCATTCGGCCAGCACTCTCTAGAAATTCGTCCAGCATTTTTCCTCAAATTCTCTCCATTTTTACCAAGAACACACACACTACCTTTCTTCAAGTCAAAGACCACTCTAAACACCTCCAATCCCTCTCAAAATCTTTAGAATACTCATACATACTCCCTAGAGTTCATTTCTAGAATTTATAACATCAAATCTCGAGAAGAAAAATTGGCATTCGGATCAAAAC
Source organism: Voacanga thouarsii (assembly GCA_026120185.1). Taxonomy (NCBI): domain Eukaryota; kingdom Viridiplantae; phylum Streptophyta; class Magnoliopsida; order Gentianales; family Apocynaceae; genus Voacanga; species Voacanga thouarsii. The sequence goes on from JANUWF010001576.1 coordinate 1,272,509, forward strand.
CAGTTTTTCCCCTTAAAGTCTCAAGAACATCATCAAGCTAACCAAGAACAACTCTTTTGTTCATCGTCTTCCCTTCAACCTTTAACATATCATGCTAATGCTCTCTCTCTCTCACTCTCTCTCTCAGCCGAAATGGTGAATTACAACCATAGCTGTTTTTCCTCCTCTCATGGACAATTCAAGACTCTCAATCGCGTGGACCTTCTTAAATCTTCATTGAAATAATCATCAACCAAGTATTTCTCCTTAACCTTTCTTTTTAATTCTGAATTCATGTCTCTTAGATGTTGGTAGAGAGGATAGAATATGAATGTGGGAATGAGTATATGTATATGTATGAAGGGGTTGAGATTAGAGCATGAGAATGGATGATCATGATTAAGCTATATGGAATTCCTTGAGAATCGATGTATGTTCATCATGTCTTAAGAAATTATGAATGTTTAAGCATGCTAGATGTTATAACACCTTTGGTGAATATGATTTTTATATTCTTATTTCCATTGAAACCGTGAGTATGATTATGCTTAGTAGAGATTTGGCCATGCGCTAGTAGGTATGGATTTAAGCCTATATTCATGAATAGAATTGTTTGTTGATTGATGTTGGAGAATATGTTCATGATTCTTATTAGCAATATGAAAATTATGATCATGATCTTGTTTATCCTAGGCTATTTTAATTAACAAATTTTATTTCCATAAATAAAATTATTACTATATTTTTCCTCTAAAGATCTCGAAATTCCTAGGAAGTTTTGGAAATGGGGTATTAAATGAAATATTGATATTTTATTAGTCGAATAAATATGATTTTTCATTAAAAATAAAATATGTATATGTATAATAGTAAATAAGATCTTTTTATATAAATAATAATTATAAATAAAATATTAATGACCTTGTAGGCCTATATTCATAAATATTATTCATATTAAAATTTGTATATTATTTATTAAACAAAAATTTAATATAATTCATTTATTATTAATTTTATTTATTACTAATTATTTATTATCTATTAAAAATTAATTAAAATTAATTAATTATTTATAATAAAACTATTTTTTTTAAATTGCCATTTGCTAATATTTAACAATTAAACCCTAATTTATTTATTAGCAATAGTGCTCAAGATTTATTATTTGAACCTATAACTTATTTGTAATTATTTTATAACCCCTAGTTATTTTAACTTATCAAGCTAGACTTATTTTATAAAATCCTTTATCATCTAGCCTTAAAGCTTAGGACATTAGGGTTATGATTGTAGTAAGTTAAGCTAGGATTATTTGCATAAGCGAATATAGCTCGAGTATAACCTTATGTCTTGTGTTTACCCCCAGGTGGGGTTAGGTCAGCCTTGGAAGATTTTTGAATTCAAGTAAGCAAAGGATCAGGTAAGCTCCTGTATGAACTTATTTGAAGACAAAAGATTACTATGGCAAGCCAAATGCGATGTGTATGGACACTCATTTTGTAAAGGCAATTAAGGACTATTTTTCTTTTTATTTCAATCAAGCAAATCATTTAAAAATTTAAACAAGTAGTTTTGCACAAATGCTAAACTCTTTCTAAAGCCTAACTTTGACAAGAATTTTAGAAACCCTTAATTGCTATTTCCAAGTAAATCAATGCTTTATCAGTTTTCTTTGTAACACCCTACTACCTTGGCCCAACAGAGCCGGGGATGTCACCCCATCCAAAGGACAAGGGGTCTTTATAACTAGGTCACACAAAAGAAAATAAAAGCAGTACTTTAAAATTGAACTTATTACAACCCAAAAATATATGAACAAATCCAAAATAAATTATTTGATACCATCTCTCAAAACAACACATAAAAAAAAAAAAAAAATTAACATAAAGTCTTCAAAGCATAGGCAACAAAACTAGCTATTCATCTCCACAACAGGATCAATTTGAAAACATGGTATAAAAGGTGATGAGATAAAAATCTTAATAAGCCCGTGTGTGCTTTGAGTGTTTCAGGTAAAACAGTTCGTGTATGCAAGTTGTAATTGCATAAGAGAAAGTGCTGGCAAACATTAGATAATGTTAAAAATAAAGAGTGACGTTTTACTTTTCAAACCATACATGTGCGTAATAAATACAACCACTCAAATGGGTAGCTATGGGTTACCACACATTGGGCCCCATGACCATATAACAGTCAGAATGCCACACTTTGTGCAAACTGACAAAAGGTAGGTGTATGGTCTACCGGGTGAGATACTCCTCTTTCTCTACACCCAAACTTACCGATTGTCCACTCTGGAAACACACAGTCCACATGATTGAAACTTGCTAGCTCGAACCAGCATGACTAAGTAGTACTGTTGCTTCTCCAAGTTGAGTTCATCTTCTGGAGGTGGCCTCCTGCCAGAAGACTCGCTCTTGCTCTTCAAAATTAGTACTACCAGCCTACCCTTATTGAGTACTCAACGTTGATTGTCCCACTTGGGAGAAAATTGATCACACAATGATTTTCTTTGAAATAGCAATTAAGGTTATACTCGAGTTATATTTGCCTTACACAAATAATTCATAATTCAACTAATTACAATCATAACCTTAATGTCCTAAGCTTTAAGGCCAGCTGATAAAGAATTTTATAAAAGAAGTCCAGCTTGATAAGTTAAAATAACTAGGGGTTGTAAAACAACTACTAATAAGTTATAGGTTCAAATAATAAATCTTGAGTGTTATTATTAATAAATAAACTAGGGTTTATGTATTGAAGAATCCTAAGTCCTAGATGTTATTAATAAATGGTAATTTTTAAATAGTATTATTAAAATAAATAATAAATTATTACTAATCTCTTAATTAATAATTAATAGATAGTAAATAATTAATAATAAATAAATTTTATTAAATTTTGATTAATAGATAACAAATAAATATAAATAATATTTATGAATATATGGTCTACAAGGTCATTAATATTTTATTTATTATTATTATTTATATGAAAGGTTTTATTATATATATATATATATATATATAGTATTTTTAATAAAAGATATCATTTATTTGGCTAATAAAATATCACTATTTCATTTAATATTCCAATTCCAAAACTTCCTAGGAATTTTGAAATCTTTGGAGGAAAAACATAGTAATAATTTTAATTAGGATAATAAAATTTGCTAATTAAAATAACCTATGATCAACAAGATCATGATCATAATTTTCCTATTGCTAATAAGAATCATGAAAATATTCTCCAACATCAAACAACAAATTAATCCATTCATGAACATAGGCATTAAATCAATACATACTATCACATGGCCAAATCTCTACTAAGCATAATCATGATCATGGCTTCAAATGGGATAAGAGCATAAAAATCCTATTCTCCAAAGGTGTCATAACATCTAGCATGCTTTAAACATCCATAATTTCTTAAGACATAATGAACACACATTGATTCTCAAGGAATTTCATATAACTTAATCATGATCATCCATTCTCATGCCCTAATTTCAACCCCTTCATACATATGCATATACTCAATCCCCCATTCATATTCTATTCTCCCTATTAGCATCTAAGAGACATGAATTCAAAATTAAAAAGAAAGATTAAGGAGGAGTACTTGATTGATGTTTACTTCGATGAAGATTCAAGAAGGTCCACGCGTTTGAGAGTCTTGAATTGTTCATGAGAGGAGGAAAAACAGCCATGGTTGTAATTCACCATTTCGGCCGAGAGAGAGAGAGAGAGAGAGAGAGAGAGAGAGAGAGAGCATTAGTATGATATGTTAAAGATTGAAAGGAAGAAGATGAACAAAAGTTGTTCTTGGTTACCTTGATAATGTTCTTAAGACTTCAAGGGAAAAATCTGATTTTGATCCGAATGCCAATTTTTGTTTTCGAGATTTGGTGTTATAAATTCCAAAAATGGACTCTAGGGAGTATGTAGGTATATTCTGGTGTTTTTGAGAGGGATTGGAGGTGTTTAGAGTGGTCTTTGGCTTGAAGAAAGGTAGTGTGTGTTCATAGTAAAAATGGAGAGAAGTAGAGGAGGAATGCTGGACGAATTTCTGAAGAGGGTTGGCCGAATGATTGAGGGAGTTCAGGGATTTTGGTTTTTAGTTTAGGGAGGGAGAGAAAAATCTGGCTGTTTGAAATTCAAATGGAGAAATTTAAGGAGTGTTTTGAGGTAAAAGATATGTTAATGGTGTTTGATTGATGAAGGTTTCTTGGAGCTGCAATGGAGCCGGTTGGACTACTGTGTTTTGCTGAAATGAATGAAGGTTGATGGAGCTTTAAGGCTGGCCAAAATTCTGAGCTCAATGGCAAAGGAATTTCTAGTTATGAAGCCTAATCCAAGGGGTGTTTTCTTGGAGCAAATGCTGGAAATTTTGAAATTCAAATGGAAGTTTGATTGGAGTAATTGTAGGAGGAATTTGAGGTGTGGTTATGGAGTCCAATTGTGCAAGGTAAGTGGAGACAGTAATGGTGTTCAGTTCATGGATGAACAAGGGTTAATTTACAGAGGTTTGAGGGTGGTTTTCGGCCAAGGCTTGAAGGGAACAAAGCTGGAAATTTTTTGGTTTCATGATGTTCATGGTTCGAAGGTTTGCTGAATTTTCTCTGCAGTATTTCTGCAACATTCCAGCCCGATTTGCAGAGGATTTTGAGAGGTTTTTGAGGGTCCTTTAAGGCTAGTTTCTAGCCTTCTTTATGGAGGAAAAGCAGAGGCATTTTGCTGAGTTGATGACAAAAGAAAACAACTCCAATTCTAGGCTTCTATGTAGTGAAAACTGTCCAGAATTTTTTTTTTCTGGTTTGCACGGTTTTTGTGCAGTCCGATTTTGCACAGAAATTTCAATCTTCAAGATGAATAAATTGGCCATTTTTCTAACAGAAAATGAGTAGGAAACATGGCTGAGTTTTTTGAAAGCTAAGCTGCTCAAAATCTGGAAAATTTCCAGATTTCTTTCATGAAGAATATGAACATTATGGAGTTGAGGTTGAAGGTTCAACCATGGTGATTAATTTCCCTTAGGAACCTCCCCTAACTCCTCTCCTATTTTTAGTTAATTCTTCAACCTCCAAGATTCATTTTTGAAATTCAAAGACCAAGATTCCTTGCTGAATTTTTTAGAATTAAAAACATGAATTTGGATAAATTTTGAACAAATTTAATTGGTGAAGAGGTTAGGACAAGCTAGAGGTAATAAAAGGACAAGAATTCCTCTAGAATTCTTTTTAGGACATGATAGGATTAGGATATTCTCTTCATGTCTCCTCTGGGACAACATTCCTATTTTTATGGAATGCAAGGAAACAACAATTCAAACTTAACTAAGATAATCATGATAAAAACTTAAATGATGGGATTTGAACTCATAACCTTAGAGATTAATTCCAAAACTCTAACCACTAAACCACAAAAACTCTTGTTCTTATTTTCTCACCCAAATATTCTTCTTATTTAATCCTCAAGCTATCTTCCTATTTTGACCTCAAGAAAAATTACGATTTTACCCTTCCTACTTAATAAGCATAACTAAGCCTTTTAACCTATAAATTATAGTTCTAAAGCATATAAAATCATTCAAAAATATATATATTCATGCAAAATGATATGATATGTATCCTGACCCCCGTACTCTAGGGTTGGCTTTAGGTGGGGTTTCATATAATCCCAAGTGGGACAATCAACATTGAGTACTCAATAAGGGTTGACTACTAGGACTAGTCTTTGAAGGGTTAGGGTATGTCTCTCAGTAGGTGGCCACCTCTGAGGGGTGGGTCCTTCCTAGATAGGATGCCAGTCTGGTAGGTCATGCCGGTCCGAGCTATCATGTTTCAGTCATGTAGACTGTGTGTTTCCGGAATGAACAACCGGTAAGTTTGGGTATAGAAAATGAGGAGTATCTCATCCAGTAGGCCGTACACCTACCTTTTGTCAGTTTGCACAAAGTGTGGCATTCTGACAATTATATGGTCATGGGCCCCAACGTGTGCTAACCCATGGCTACCCGTTTGAGTGCTTGTGTTTATTGTGCACATGTATGGTTTGAAAAGCAAAATGCCACTATTTATTTTTAACATTATTTAATGGTTGTCAACACTTTCTTTTATGAAATTTTTACAACTTGCATACATGAACTGTTTTGCCTGAAACACTCAAAGCACACACGGGCTTACTGAGATTTTTATCTCATCACCTTTTATACCATGTTTTTAGGTCGATCCTACTGTGGAGATGAATTGCTAGATTTGTTGCCTATGATTTGAAGACTTTATGTTATTTTTCTTATGTGTTATTTTGAGAGATAGAAGCGAATAATTTATTTTGGATTTGTTCATGTATTTTTGGATTGCAATAAGTTCAATTTTAAAGTGTTGCTTTTATTTTCTTTTGTGTGACCTAGTTATAAAGACCCATTGTCCTATGGACGGGGCGACATCCCCGGTCCTGTTGGGCCTAGGTAGTGGGGTTTTACAAGTGGTATCAGAGACTAGGTTTAGACAAATATTGATAGTATATGTTTTGTTTTATTAAGTTCAAATCTTTTTCTAACCAAACTTGTTTATGCTGTAGGATGGTTAGAATGCTTAGAACCACAAGGAATGGGTAGCAATGGCATCCTCCCATCCCTATCTACTCAGAAGACCTACGAATGCCTCAGCCTGTACCTCATCCTACACCACAGCCAATTATTCCCTTGGATGGTAGCAGTGACGATGAGGTCCAGATTATTGAGCCACCCCTAATACCTATGATAGACTTGGTTACTGACAGTGAAGATGAGAAGATTGATATGGAATATATTCCCCTCCCTCCTAGTCCCATAGTTGACTTGACGGCTGATAGTGATGATCCGGGGGAGATAGATTATGAATCTCTACCTAGACCTTCCTTCATACCCCCACCCAGCCCAGTTGAGACTGGGGAGAGTTCTAGGCGACCTGGGAAAGAGCCAATAGATGGGTTTGCAAATGGGGCTGGGATAGGCTTCACTAGAAATTCTGGGGGATGGTTATATGAGGCCGACTTTGAAGACTCCGATGAGGACTGGAGAGGCTAAGAGCTGCTATGATTAGGATGTTTTAATTACTGCTTTCCATAAACTCCTATGTTAAGGATTTCATTCCTGTTTACTGCTTTAATTCCAAATTTATGCAAATAAAAGTACTTGGAGTACTCTAAGGTTTGAAATTTTTTTTATGCAATTCTTTATACAAAAACTTACGTCTAATTTTCTTCTACTTAAACCTGAATGTGAATGCATAAAATCATTATCTGGGCATGGTTTAGAATGGCACCCAAGTGCCGTGTAGCCATATCAAGCAGAAGAGTTCCGAAAGCAGAGCCTGTGACACCGGAGTTTGAGACGACTCAAATGCTGTCACTCAATCGGGGGGATGAGAACGAGCCAGATTTGGAATTGGGGTCAAAAGAACCTGTTGGAGTGACAATGGGGCAAGCATTCAGCAAGATGACCGAGATTCTTCAAACTTTAACTAAATGGCAGAATCCAAATGGAGAGGACAAAGCTTTAGAGCGGTTTCTGAATTTCCAACCACCCATTTTCTTAGGAGAAGCTGAGTAGGATCAGAAAGCTGAACAATGGATAGAGTATATGGAAGATGTCTTCACTACGCTTCAGTTCATTGAGAAGCAAATGGTGAAGTTTGCTGCATTCCGATTGAGGGGCCCAACTCGGGCATGGTGGCAATGGGTTCAGGATGACTAGGAACTAATTGACCAAGACTGGACATGGGCCAATTTTGTGGAAGCATTTAGAGCCGAAGATATCCCTTAGTGGATAGTTGAGAAGTGGGAAGATGATTTTTAGAATCTCAAGTAGGGAGATATGACTGTAGCTCAGTATGCGGCACGGTTCACCCAATTGTCAAAGTACTGCAAGAGGCTGGTGGACACTGAGCAGAACAGGACAAGACAGTTTGTTAAGTGGCTAAGACAGTAGTTAAGAAGGGTATTGGTACCTTCTCCTCTAACGACCTACTCAGGGGTCATGGATGCAGCCACCCGAACTGAGAAAGAAAACTGCAACAGATTGGCACCAGGACTTTTTTTTGTCGCCAAGACAACTCCTGAGACATTTTTAGAGGCAGTAACCCAACAAGCTCCCCGCCAACCAGCAGTGGTAGAACTGGGGAAAGTAAGCTCGGACAACACCGGTTGGTTCTACGCCAAATCCTCCGTTATGCCGGCAATGTGGAAGAAGGGGCCACACGGAGAGAAATTGTTGGTCCAGAGGAGGTGAGCGGAAATCCTACCACTGTGGAGACCCGAACTATCTGTGGAACGCCTGCTCTAAACTTCTCCAAGTCGGATAAGGAAACTCAGCTCAGATCCTGAGGGCTAATCGAGCCAATGCCACGGGGGCATTTGGGAGTATAGAACAGAAGCCTCAGGTGAAAGCAAAAGTTTTTGTTCTCAACTGAGAGGAGGTTGGAGTTGATGCGACAGTGGTGGAAGGTATGTTTACTATCCAAGGTCATTCTATTAATGCATTGATAGACCCTGGATCTACCCATTCCTATTTAAACAAGAATTGTGCAAATCATTTGGGTTGAGATGGAGTAGAACTATCTTTTACTTTGTTGGTGAGTACGCCTTTGGGGAAGATGGTGCAAGTATATCGGTATGTGCAAAATTGTAAGATTGAAGTGGGGAGAGAAAGCTTAGATGGATATTTGATAGTCTTGGCTATTGATGATTATGATTTGATATTGGGAATGGATTTGCTAGCGAAGCATGGGGCTAGAGTAGACTGTAAGAATAAGTTAGTTCAATTCATTAGACTAGGATGTAATGTGTTGGAGTTCAATGGCAAAAGAGTAAAGGAATTGAAGTTTTTGATAGCTGGGGCTAAAGCCTGGAAATTGTTGAAGCAAGGATGTCAAGGATATTTAGCTTATGTGATAAATAAGTTGAAGGACCAGTGCACTCTGGAGGATACCGAGGTGGTAAAGGATTTTCCCGACGTGTTCCCTGAGGAACTCACTTCTCTACCTCCCAGCTGAGAAGTTGAGTTCACCATTAATCCAGTTCCAGGAGCGGAACCAGTGTCCTGGACTTCATACTGGAGGGCACCGGCGAAGTTGAAAGAACTAAAAGAGCAGCTGGAAGAGCTGGTGAGGCAAGGCTACATTAGACCTAGCACATCACCCTGGGGAGTACCTTTGCTATTTGTGAAGAAGAAGGATGGGACTCTGAGGTTGTGTATCGACTACCGGGGCTTGAACAACCTGACTATCAAGAATAAATAACCTCTACTGCTGATTGATGAGCTGTTCGACCAGTTGCAAGGATCCAGTTGTTACTCCAAATTAGACTTAAGGCAAGAATACTATCAAGTGAGGATAAAAGAGGAGGATATCCCCAAGACGGCGTTCAACACAAGATATGGTCACTATAAGTTCGTGGTGATGGCATTCGAGGTAACCAATGCACTAGTAGTATTTATGGATTTGATGCATCGAGTGTTTCAACCCTACTTGGACAAGTTCATGGTAGTTTTCATCGATGACATACTCATTTACTCCAAGAGCCTGGAGGATCATGTACAACATTTGAAGCTAGTATTGGAGAAGCTAAGAGAGCACAAGCTTTTTACCAAGTTTAGCAAGTGTGAGTTTTGGTTGGATAGTGTGGCATTTCTTGGCCATGTGGTGACTAAGGATGGGATCAAGGTGGACCCAGCGAAGGTTGAAGTAGTTTCAGATTGGAAGCAGCCGGAGAACATCGTCGAGATTCGAAGCTTTATGGGATAAGCTAGTTATTATAGGAGGTTTATTAAGGGATTTTCAACGCTCGCTTCACCTATGACCCGACTGCTAAGAAAGGACGCACCATTTATTTGGAGTGAAAAATGTGAAAAGAGTTTCCAAGAGCTGAAACAGAGATTAATGACAGCACCAGTGTTGAGTCTGCCAGAGGAAGATAAGCCTTACGCACTGTATACCGATGCTTCAAAAGAAGGTTTGGGAGCAGTTTTGATGCAAGACCGAAAGGTGATCGCCTATTCTTCTCGGAAGTTGAAGCTGAAGGATTGACATATACAGAGCATGCTTCACGGGACAGTAAAAATCGAAGAACAAATAATATTAACAGAGTATGGCAGCATCATGGTGGCATGAAAACATACCTCTTAGAGCCTTAAACTTGAAGAATGTTGAAGAATTGCTTGAAGCATAGAAACAGCTTTCTTCTGCATTCGTCCATGAACACCAGTGCACTATCATCCTTTCTTCTCTAGCTCCGGTGTGATGAATGCCGGGCTTTTCAATTCTCAGAATATGACTTAGCCTTAATTTTAGTTGGTGAGCACAGAATGGGAAGAGAAGGAAAGAATGATCTCTCTGGTTTTTCACACACGACCATCCATTTTCCAGGCATGGCTTCTTTTGTTATGGCCAAAACTAGTAAAGAAAACCAAAAGCCAGGAAAGCTAAACAGCCACACGAGAGGGAGAGAGAGAGCCAAAAGACTTGGGAAATTAATTTTTTTCCCTTTTATTTTATTTTATTTTATTTTTCTACACAGAAAGCCAAGAGTCATGAAACGAAAAATAATTATTTTGATAAAAATAATATTCCCGGGATTTAAAACCCGAATATTATTTACCAAATAAATTTTGGCTTCACCCTAAACTCTTCTGAACTGTGTCCGAAAAAATCCTATGGTTCAGACTATTGGGCCAAAATAATATTTATTATTTTTCTTGGACTTGAAAAGCCCAAAATAATAAACATTAATTATTTTTCAGGATTAAATAAATAACCCAATAAATAATTAATGAACCCAAATGAACAAAAATAATAATTAAACTTTAATTATTTATTTCTTGGGATTTAATAGCCCAATAAATAATTAAGTAATAATTATTTTCCTCTAGTTTAAGTCCCGGTTAATTTTCTAATTATTCAAACTGGACCCATGTCTTGAATAATTAATTAACTAATTAAACTAGATAATAAATTTCTCTCCATTTATTTTATTCCAGTCTAATAATAAATTAGACTTCCTGAATAAAATAAAACTCTCTCAACTGAGATCATTTTCTCAACCCAAAAATTAATTAGGACTTGCAGGCTATTCCGAGGACCAAAAAGACACATTGCCTTGGCTATTAAAATGACCAAAATACCCCTACTATATAAATAGAGGTATTTTGCATTTTAAATATTTCCTAATATCACCATAAGAAAATATTGACCCTAAGGACAATGTTGCATTAGCAAAGTCTTCGACCTCCAGGTGAAATGACTAAAATACCCCTCTACACATCGCCGTACATTTAGAGAGGAAGAAGTGTACTAACACCTCTCTAAATGACATCAACTATCCTTAGGCTTCTAGTCCAATGATCCACGACTTCCTGGAGTGTTTCCACTTTCCAAGGGAGCTACCATAAAGCAAACATCCAAATCATGTTTCCCAAGGCCCTGGATATTTAGATCATTTGAACAACCACAAGGGGCGATATAGTGTAGAAACTATCTTGTACAAGTTTGTCTTAACTAACTAGTTACACATACCCAACATACAAGTATATTGGCCCTATGATAGAACCTCAGCTATAGCATATCAAAGTATATGCTTCCAGCTTTGCCAGACCACCAACTCATACTCAAGTCATAGAGTACTAGTCCACGCTGTAGCGGTAGTAGTCTAGGTTTCTATCATATAGTACTTTTTAAAAACCATTACTACTGGTTCTGTTCTACGTATTCGAAATATGCTTATGTCATGAAGTGAGCGGCCTACTCACTGGCTAAAAGTAAGCCATTCCCCATTTGGAATTCATAACATAATAACCTAAACATGAGGAGATTCCCATTCTCATCAATCAGTTAAGAACAACTGTTTATGTGTTTAAGTAACCCATGATCCATACCTTACTGTGAAAGACCTCCATTCACATGGATCTCTTATTTACACACAATGGGTCTGTTCTAAACGAAAATGTACACAAATAAAGAAAATAAATTCACAAACAATTTTTGAAAATAAATTCTTTTATTAACATATTCGATATTTTCATCAGAAAACTAGTCTAAGAGGGCATATATTCCAACAATCTCCCACTTGCACTCTAAGACTAGGTAAGTCTATAGGTGCCCACCCCAATGGCATCTAAGTGTCTCTTGAAGACCCTCTTAGCCAAAGACTTGGTGAATGGTTCTGCTAGATTGTTCTCAGAGGAAATCTGTTTCACCACGACTTCCCGTCTCTGGTGGTACTACCTCTCAATATGCTTCCTCTTCTTGTGGTTCCAAGGTTCCTTTGACTGTGATACTGCTTCAGTGTTGTCACAGTACATCACAATCGGTCTGTCCATATGTGACACGACTCCAAGTTCTGAAAGCTGTCACATACTCAGCTTGCTAATGAACCTCCCCAGGGTTTGACTTATATTTGCTAACTAAGCCTACGGCAAAACAGGTATTTGGCCTAGTACACAGCATAGCGTACATGAGACTTTCCACAGCCGAAGCGTAGGGAATCCTACTCATTCTGTCATTTTCTTCTTGAGACTTAGGACAGTCCCTTGAAAAAAGTGACAACCCATGCTTGCAAGGGATTAGAGTCCCCTTGCATGAGTCCATACTGTACTTGGCCAGTATCTTGTCAATCTATGTGACTTGGGATCATCCTAACATTCTCTGCTTCCTATTTCTAAGAAGTCTAATCCCAAGAATGTAGCTGGCTTCTCTCAAGTTCTTCATACTAAATTGACTAGATAGCCAAACTTTTGTAGATGACAATGACCCTACATCATTTCCAATGAGTAGAATGTCATCCACATACAAGACAAGAAAAACCACATTAAATCCCTCAAGATTCTTGTACACACATGGTTCATCTTCATTTTGAATAAAATCATAAGACTTCACAGTCTCATCAAAACGAATGTTCCACGCTCTCGATGCTTGCTTAAGTCTATAAATGGACTTATTAAGCTTGCAAACTATATGTTCTTGGCCTTCAGCAATAAAACCTTCCGGTTGGGACATATAGATGTCTTCGTTAAGATGGCCATTAAAAAATGCCGTCTTGACATCCATTTGCCATATCTCATAGTCATAGTGACATGCGATGGCAAAGAGGATACGGATGGATTTAAGCATGGCTACAGGGAAAAAGGTTTTCTCATAATCGATCCCTTCTTTCTGAGTATATCTTTTTGCCACAAGCCTAGCTTTGAAGGTTTCCACCTTCCCATCTGCTCATCTCTTTCTCTTGTACACCCACTTACACCCAATGGGTTTTATCCCTTCAGGTGAAGCTACAAGATCCCAAACCTGATTGAAGTACATAGACTCAATCTCGGCTTTCATTGCTTCATACCATAGATTTGCATCGGCATTAGCAATTGCCTCCTTGTATCTAGTGGGATCTTATTCCTGATGGTTAGAGACTAGCACAAAAACTTCTCCATACCATCTATCTGGAGCCCTAGACACTCTCCCACTGCGATGAGGCACCATTTGTATAGGCTCTTGAGGCTGTGCCTCTTCTTGTTACACAATCGAGTTAGAAGAAGTTGCTTCTGAAGATAACTTCTCCTCGAGTTTCAACCTAGTTGAACCTTTCATTGAAGTACTTTGATCATCCTCTAAGTATCTAGCATTGGGACTAACCAGTACTTTCTGCTCATTAGGATGATAAAAGTAACTACCATTTGTTCCTTTTGGATACCTAACAAAATAGCATAATTCTGATCTTGGTTCCAACTTATCTCCCTTGATCAGTACATAAGTTGGACAACCCCATATCCTGAGATGATTCAGACTTGGCTTACGCCCAGTCCACATCTTATATGGAGTCCTAGGTACTAACTTGAAAGGCACCAAGTTCAGAATGTATGCCGCTATTTCCAGGGCATATCCCCAAAAAGATACTGGAAGAGTAGCATGAGACATCATGCTTCTGACCATTTCTATCAATGTCCTGTTCCTTCTCTCAGCTACTCCGTTCTACTGGCGTGTCCTTGGCACAGAGAGCTGGGATACTATCCCATGATGTACCATGTAGTCCTTGAATTCACTTAGGAGATACTCTCCACCATGATTTGATCGTAAGGTCTTAATTAATTTACCTTTCTAACGCTCCATTTCAGCCTTAAACTCTATGAATTTATCAAAAGAGTCAGACTTATGTCTCATCAGGTAAACGTAACCAAACCTTGTACAATCATCTGTGAAAGTGATGAAGAACTCAAAACCTCCTCTAGCTGGTGTAGACAATGGACCACACATATCAGTGTGAACAAGACTTAGTACTTCCTTGGCCCTATCTGCCTTAGGGATAAAAGACCTTTTGGTCATCTTTCCCATCAGGCAAGATTCACACTGAGGCCAATTTTCCAATCTCAATATGCCCAAAGGCCCATCATCGATTAACCTCTAAATCCTGGTTGAGTTGATATGACCTAACCTCAGATGCCAAAGATATGAGTCATTGATATTGGTTTTTTTCTTCTTTAAAAGTTCAGATTTAATGTTATTTGATTGATTGTTAATAAGGTTTAAGTAGAATAGATTTTCATATATGTGCCCAGTATATAATATTTCTCCATCTCTACTGATAGAAATATCAGAATGGAAAGATACAGAATATCCTTGATTTATAAGTTTTGCAACTAAAATCAAATTCTGACGAAAACCAGGTACATATAAAATATCTATTAAAATCACTTTATTATTATAATAAAAAATAAGATCCAGCTCTCCTACTACAAGGGCCCAGACTTGTGCTTCATTTCCCACGCGTAATCCATGTTCACCCTTCTTAAGTCTACTTATCTTTCTAAACCCCTCCAAGGAGTTACAGATATGATCAGTGGCTTATGAATCAACAATCCAAGTGGTAGTTGATCCGACCATTGATATAGACTCTAGATAGAGAACATTACATGTGGGGTTTTTCTTAGCTTGAAGATCTGGACACTCCTTTTTTCAGTGTCCCTTCTTCCCATAAATGAAGCACTTGCCCTTTGCTTTGTCTTTGGGCTGGGTCTTGGACTGGGCTACTGCGTATCCCTTCTTCCTTTTGAAATTTCTGGGCTTAGACCCAGTCCTTGAGGAAGAAGCCTTAGCAATCATGGCCATTGAATGTGGCTTCATGACCTTCTCTGCCATCTGAAGTTCCTTCATCAACTCAGTTAAACTCATATTTAACTTGTTCATATTGTAATTTAGTTTGAACTGAGTAAGGGAAGCCGGTAGAGATTCGAGAACCATGTCCACTTGGTTCCGGGGTCAATGATAGTCCTTAAGATTTTCGCTTCCTCGAAAGCAGCAATCATCTTGAGCATATGCTCCCTGACTGATGCTCCTTCAGTCATCTTAGTGTTTATTATAGTTCAAAGAGCCTCCTGCCTTGCGGGTCGGCTCTTATCCGCGAACATAGTGGCCAATGAATGACTAATGTCATACGCAGAAGCTATGTGCTCGTGTTTAGACTGGAGCACATTAGACATGGAAGCTAGCATATAGTAATGTGCCATTTCATTAGCCTTCTTCCATGCCTTTTCAGCCTCTCGCTTTTTGTCGGTGGAACCTTCCCCGATCACAGGGTAGGTCTCATAAAGGACATACTTATACTCCTCGGCTGTGAGTATTATGTCCAGGTTCCTTTTCCAGTCCATATAGTTTGGTTCCGTTAACTTATTCTCACGAAGAATAATGGCTAAAGGACTAAAAGAACCTTCCACCATTTTCGAAAAATAAAAAAATAAAAGAAATGATTTAGTTTGTGAAAATAAATTTGTGCACAGAAATTAATTTGGCTCTTAGGAAAACTGACATAGGTTCTTTGGAAGATTAATAGTTCTCTAAGCTAAGTGTAATAGCCACCATAAATTAATTTCCCTTTTGGGTAATGATCTGGAGGATAACTCCATTGTGGGATGGCCATTTCTTCTCATTTTCTATGAACATTCCTTGCAATATAATCTCCAACGTGGGCTGGCCGATTATAGTACGTGTCTCAGGTTATCAATTATATCCTTCCATTAGATCTAGATCCTTGTGGTATCCCTATCCTATACGGGTTCACTCCCAGGGTGACGTGAGGGGACCCACGATCTCTAATGAGGATCGTGATGGAAGCCGTGGGGCCGTTGGAACCCCTCTCCCACTTAGTCTTTTAAAATAAAGTTTTTTGAAAAAATAGCCTTTTGAAATTTCCATTAAGTTTTCCTTTAACTTAAAAATAAAATATCCAAGTCCATCAAAATCTCTATGTCAAGAATTATATCCTTTGAGAGATTTTTTCATAGACTAATTTTATTTAAGTTAAAATTTAATGATTTCAAAAATTTTCCAATTAAAACTTTCTTGAGACTTTAGTCTCAATTTTATTTAACAAAACAATTTTTCTTATGCAAAATAAAATAAAATGTCTTTCTATTTTAACTTACAAAAATATCTACATCCAACATATTTTCTATGTCAAGGATTAAATCCTTTGAGAAAATATCCAAGGATTAATTTTTGTTCAAGTTAAAATAACCATTTAATTTTTTTCAAAGAAAAATGTTTTCCTTGTATAAATTTTCTCAAAGACTTTGGTTTTTGAGAAACTGCGCACATAGGTACACAAAATAAATAGCATGCCAGAAAACAGTAAACGTTTTCATGCTTTTCTATTTTTATACCTAAGTGCCCAAATAATAGAATTAAACACATTAATTAATTAATTAATGATCTTGTTTAATCCTAAAATCCTTTACTAATATTTTTTCATGCAAATATATTCCATGAATATAAACTATTGCAAAAATATTAACTTCGCCTGGTATGTGACCTAAATTAAAAATAAAAAAAAAAATTGACTGGTGGTCCACTGCACCGGCCGCACCGGATCTGGGCCCATTTTGCCTGCGGTTCACCGCGGCCGTGATGCACCAGCCGCACCAGATCACCATCCAGCCCGCGACCTGCGCCCGGTTCCTCTCTGCATGCGACCCGCGTGCCCACCTGGTTTGCCGCTCTACGACCCGCACACCAATTGCAATTGATTCGGCTTCAATTCATGGCATACGGCTCGGCTCCAGCGGCTCAATCGGCACGGCTCCAGACACAGAATTTGCGGCGCGGCTCGGATCAGGCGATGCCTTATGAATAGTATCTTCTTCTCCAGAATGTTTTCTGTGCGTTGTTTCTCTGCGATTTTCTTTCTGGTTGCTTTCTTTGGCTTCTTTGGACATTTTTCATTACAAAAACTCATCCAAACCAAAACAACAACCGCCTATACCCATTTAAATTGAGTTTACACGATCCAAACTCATCAAAGCCAAAAATTACAAAGAGTTCATGCTTCCACTGTGAAGCTTATAGAACTCACAATCCCACACCATAAACAGCGAAGGATTACATATTTAAGCTCCAAACAATGTTCTTCTCCGTTTTTATTAACTAACATGCTCCCTAAGTTAATTAAACTCAATGCTTTGATACCACTTGAAGGATTGACATATACAGAGCATGCTTCACGTGACAGTAAAAATGGAAGAACAAACAATATTAACAGAGTATGACAGCATCATGGTGGCATGAAAACATACCTCTTGGAGCCTTAAACTTGAAGAATGTTGAAGAATTGCTTGAAGCACAGAAACAACTTTCTTCTGCATTCGTCCATGAACACCAGTGAATTGTCTTCCTTTCTTCTCCAGCTCTAGTGTGATGAATGCCAGGCTTTTCAATTCTCAGAATATGACCCAGCCTTAATTTCAGTTGGTGAGCACAGAATAGGAAGAGAAGGAAAGAATGATCTCTCTGGTTTTTCACACATTGACCATCCGTTTTCTAGGCATGGCTTCTTTTGTTATAGCCAAAACCAAAAGCCAGGAAAGCTAAACAGCCGCACGAGAGAGAGAGCTAAAAGACTTGGGAAATTAATTTTTTTCCCTTTTATTTTATTTTATTTTTCTACACAGAAAGCCAAGAGTCATGAAACAAAAAATAATTATTTTGATAAAAATAATATTCCCGGGATTTAATACTCGAATATTATTTACAAAATAAAATTTGGCTTCATCCTAAACTCTTCTGAACTGTGTCCGGAAAAATCCTATGGTCTAGACTATTGGGCCAAAATAATATTTATTATTTTTCTTGGACTCGAAAAGCCCAAAATAATAAACATTAATTATTTTTTGGGATTAAATAAATAACCCAATAAATAATTAATGAACCCAAATGAACAAAAAAATAATTAAACTTTAATTATTTATTTCTTGAGATTTAATAGCCCAATAAATAATTAAGTAATAATTATTTTCCT
Organism: Voacanga thouarsii; assembly: GCA_026120185.1. Lineage (NCBI taxonomy): Eukaryota > Viridiplantae > Streptophyta > Magnoliopsida > Gentianales > Apocynaceae > Voacanga > Voacanga thouarsii. The sequence continues at coordinate 1,290,799 of JANUWF010001576.1, forward strand.
CTAGTTTAAGTCCCAGTTAATTTTCTAATTATTCAAACTGGACCCAGGTCCTGAATAATTAATTAACCAATTAAACTAGATAATAAATTTCTCTCCATTTATTTTATTCTAGTCTAATAATAAATTAGACTTCCTGAATAAAATAATACTCTTTCAACTGAGATCATTTTCTCAACCCAAAAATTGATTAGGACTTACAGGCTATTCCGAGGACTAAAAAGACACATCGCTTTGGCTACTAAAATGATCAAAATACCCCTACTATATAAATAGATGTATTTTGCATTTTAAATATTTTCTAATATCACCATAAGAAAATATTGACTCCAAGGACAATATTGCATTAGCAAAGTCTTTGACCTACAGGTGAAATGACTAAAATACCCTTCTACACATCGCCGTACATTTAGAGAGGAAGAAGTGTACTAACACCTCTCTAAATGATATCTACCATCCTTAGATTTCTAGTCCAATGATCCACGACTTCTTGGAGTGTTTCCGCTTTCCAAGGGAGTTACCCTAAAACAAATATCCAAGTCATATTTCCCAGGGCACTGGATATTTAGATCATTTGGACAACCACAAGGGGCGATATAGTGTAAAAACTATCTTGTACAAGTCTGTCTTAACTAACTAGTTACACATACCCAACATGCAAGTATATTGGCCCTACCATAGAACCTCAGCTATAGCATATTAAAGTATATGCTTCCAGCTTCACCAGACCACCAACTCATATTCAAGTCATAGAGTACTAGTCCACGCTATAGCGGCAGTAGTCTAGATTTCTATCATATAGTACTTTTTAAAAACCATTACTACAGGTCCTGTTCTACGTATTTGAAATATGCTTATATCATGAAGTGAGCGGCCTACTCACTGGCTAAAGGTAAGCCATTCCCCATTTGGAATTCATAACACAATAACCTAAACATGATGAGATTCCCATTCTCATCAATCGGTTAAGAACAACTGTTTATGTGTTTAAATAACCCATGATCCATACCTTACTGTAAAAGACCTCCATTCACATAGATCACTTATTTACACATAATGGGTCTATTCCAAACGAAAATGTATACAAATAAAGAAAATAAATTCACAAACGATTTCTAAAAATAAATTCTTTTATTAACATATTCGATATTTTCATTAGAAAACTAGTCTAAGAGGGCATATATTCCAACAGAAGCCTCATGAAGTCAATTATCCCACGCATGATCTAGAGCTGGCTGCCATTGTGTTCACTTTAAAGAAATGGCGGCATTATCTATACGGAGCGGAATATGAAGTGTTCACTGATCACAAGAGCCTAAAGTACATCTTCACCCAGAAGGACTTGAATCTGAGACAGCGAAGATGGATGGAATTTTTTGAGGAGTACCATTGTCCTATTAACTATCATCCCGGGAAAGCCAACGTTGTTACTGATACCCTGAGCAAAAAAGTCAGAATGGCCAGGCTAAGTGTATAGGAGGTTCAAGTGGTTCAGGATGTGTTGGATAGAAGAGCTAAAATGCAAAGGGAGAGAATTGTTGTTAGCAACCTGAGGTTGATACCAGATCTAAGGCGGGACATTATTGAGACCCAGCAAAGTAATGCAGAATTTCAGCTTTTCAAGGACAAGAAGCTCAAACGGCAAGGTAGTGAATTCCGGCAGGACGAAGCGGGAGTTTTGTATTTCACAGATCAGTTGTGTGTACCCGAAGAGCACCAATTGAAGGACAGAATTTTAGAAGAGGCGCATAAGAGTAAGTATGCCATTCATCCGGGAGAGGTCAAAATGTATCAGGATCTAAAAAGGGCTTATTGGTGGCCTGAAATGAAGCAGAATATGGTTAAGTATGTCTCGACGTGTCTCACCTGTCAAAAAGTCAAAACAGAGCACAAGAAGGCAGTGGGATTGTTGCAACTGTTACCAATGCCTAAATGGAATTGGGAAGACGTGACCATGGACTTCGTTACCGGACTCCCTATGGCAAGGACGCCATATGGGTAGTGGTGGATCAACTAACCAAATCAACGCATTTTATACCAGTGAATGTAAGGGATTCCATGGAGAAGTTGACTCAGACCTATGTGTGAGAAATAGTCCGACTGCATGGAGTGCCTTCCAGTATTGTATTTGACCGAGATCCAAGATTTACATCCCGATTTTGGGGCAAGTTTCAAGAATCGATGGGTTCTAGTTTGAAGTTCAGTATGACGGTGTATCTGCAAATCGATGGACAGTCAGAAAGGGTTATACAGATATTAGAGGATATGCTAAGAGCCTGTGTACTAGATTTCAGGGATAAGTGGATCGAATATGTGCCGTATGCAAAGTTGTCATACAATAACAGTTATCAAGCTTCGATTGGAATGGCTCCATATGAAGCACTGTATGGACGCAAGTGTCAGGTACCGCTATACTGAAGTTGGTCAGAGGATAGCCATATAAGCAAATCGAGAGAAGTCTGTGTTCAGGAAATGTTGGACAAGGTTAAGTTAATCAGGGAAAGGTTGAAAGCAGCCCAGAGCCGACAAAAAAGCTATGCAGACAATAGGTGGAGAGAGTTAGAATTTCAGGTGGGAGACAGGGTATTCCTAAGGCTGACACCGAATAGAGGAATTCTGAAGCATCCAAAAGATGGGAAGTTGAATTCGAGGTATTTAGGACCATTTCCAATAAAGGAGAGAATTGGGCCGGTGGCGTATTGATTGGATTTGCCAGAAGGGTTGACGGGAATTCACGACGTGTTTCATGTGTCACAGCTGAAAAAGTACAATGCCTATCCTGGACATGTTTTGAATGAAAAGCTGTTAGTGTTGCAACCTGACCTGAGCTATGTGGAGAAACCCGTGAAAATATTGGACCGAAGTATCAAGACTCTCCGGAACAAGCAGATTCCGATGGTAAAGGTACAGTGGGAGCATATAGCATGCGAGATGCCATATGGGAAATAGAAGAGTGGGTAAAGTGGAAGTATCCCGATCTAAGATAGAGGGATGCGGGAATTTCGGGACGAAATTCTCCTAAGGAGGGGAGGATGTGAAACCCCACCGAAAGCCAACCCTAGAGTAAGGGAGGTCGAGATGCATATCATATTATTTTACATGAATATATATATTTTTGAATGATTTTACGTGCTTTAGAATTATGATTTATAGGTTAAAAAGCTTAGTTATGCTTAGTTAGTAGGAAGGGTAAAATCGTAATTTTTCTTGAGGTCAAAATAGAAAGATAGCTTGAGGATTAAATAAGAAGAATTTTTGGGTGAGAAAATAAGAACAAGAGTTGTTGTGGTTTAGTGGTTAGAGCTTTGGAATTAATTCTTAAGGTTAGGAGTTCAAATCCCATCATTTAAGTTTTGATCATGATTATTTTAGTTAAGTTTGAATTTTTATTTGCTTGCATTCCATAAAAATAGGAATGTTGTCCTAGGGGAGACATGAAGAGAGTGTCCTAATCATATCATCATGTCCTAAAAAGAATTCTAGAGGAATTCTTGTCCTTTTATTACCTCTAGCTTGTCCTAACCTCTTTACCAATTAAATTTGTTCAAATTTTATCCAAATTCAAGTTTTTAATTCCAGAAAATTCAGCAAGGAATCTTGGTCTTTGAATTTTGAAAATGAATCTTGGAGGTTGGAGATTTGACTGAAAATAGGAGAGGAGTTAAGGAAGGTTCCCAAGAGAAATTAATCTCTATGGTTGAGCCTTCAAACTCCACTCCATAGTGTTCATATTCTTCATGAAAGAAATCTGGAAATTTTCCATATTCTTGAGCAGCCAAACCTTCGAAAATCCTAGCCATCTTTCTTATGCAATTGCTACCAGAAAAATGGCCAATTTATTGAGCTTGAAGACTGAAATTCTTGTGCAAAAACCGGACTGTACAAAACTGCACAAACCAGAAAAAAATCTGGGCAGTTTTCGCTGCATAGCAGCCTAAAATCGAAGCTGTTTCTTTTGCCTTCAAGCCAGCAAAATTCCTCTACTTTTCCTCCATAAAGAAGGCTGGAAGCTAGCCTTAAATAACCCTCAAACACCTCTTAAGAAACCCTGCAAGTCGGGCTGAAAAATTGCAGAAAACTGCACAGAAAATTGCAGCAAAACATTCAAATCATAACCAAGAATTTTCCAGCCTTGTTCCCTTCAGGCTTTGGCCAAAAACCACCCTCAAACCTCTATAAATTAACCCTTGTTCAGCCATGAATTGAACACTATTACCCCCTCCACTTACCTTGCACAGTTGGACTCCATAACCACACCTCAAATTTCTCCTACAATCACTCTATTCAAACTTCTATTTGAATTTCAAAATTTCCAGCATTTGCTCCATGAAAACACCCTTGAATTAGGCTTCATAACCAGAAATTCCTCTGCCATTGAGTTAGAATTTCGGCCAGCCTTAAAGCTCCATCAATCTTTATTCATTTCAGCAAAACACAGCCGTCCAGCCGGCTCCATTGCAGCTCCAAGAAACCTCCATCAATCAAACACCAATAACATATCTTCTACCTCAAAACACTCCTCAAATTTCTCCATTTGAATTTCAAACAACCAAATTTTCTCTTCCTCTCTAAACTAAAAACTGAAATCCCTGAACTCCCTCAATCATTTAGCCAGCACTTTCCAGAAATTCATCTAACATTTTTCCTCAAGTTCTCTCCATTTTTACCAAGAACACACACACTACCTTTCTTCAAGTCAAAGACCACTCTAAACACCTCCAATCCCTCTCAAAAGCTCCAGAATACTCCTACATACTCCTTACAATTCATTTTTGGAATTTATAACATCAAATCTCGAGAAGAAAAATTGGCATTCGGATCAAAACCAGTTTTTCCCCTTGAAGTCTCAAGAACATCTTTAATGTAACTAAGAACAACTCTTTTGTTCATCTTCTTCCCTTCAACCTTTAACATATCATGCTAATGCTCTCTCTCTCTCTCTCTCACAGCCAAAATGGTTGTTACAACCATGGCTGTTTTTCTCCTCCTTCATTCTTGGACAATTCAAGACTCTCAAGCACGTGGGCCTTCTTAAATATTTATTGAAATAGTCATCAACCAAGTATTTCTCCTTAACCTTTCTTTTTAATTCTGAATTCATGTCTCTTAGATGTTGATAGAGAGGTTAGAATATGAATGGGGGAATGAGTATATGCATATGTATGAAGGGGTAGAGATTGGAGCATGAGAATGGATAATCATGACTAAGCTATATGGAATTCCTTAAGAATCGATGTATGTTCATCATGTCTTAAGAAATTATGAATGTTTAAGCATGCTAGATGTTATGACACCTTTGGTGCATAGGATTTTTATGTTCTTATTTTCATTGAAGCCGTGAGTATGATTTTGCTCAGTAGAGATTTGGCCATGTGATAATAGGAATGGATTTAAGCCTATGTTCATGAATAGAATAGTTTGTTGATTGATGTTAGAGAATATGTTCATGAATCTTGTTAGCAATAGGAAAATTATAATCATGATCTTGTTGATCCTAGGGTATTTTAATGAGCAAATTTTATTACCATAATTAAAATTATTACTATAGTTTTCCTCTAAAGATCTCGAAATTCCTAGGAAGTTTTGGAAATGGGGTATTAAATGAAATATTGATATTTTGCTAGTCGAATAAATAATATTTTTCATTAAAAATAAAATATGTATATGTATATGTATAATAGTAAATAAGATCATTTTATATAATTAATTATAATAAATAAAATATTAATGACCTTGTAGGCCTATATTCATAAATATTATTCATATTAATGTTTGTTTGTTATTTATTAAACAAAAATTTAATATATTTCATTTGTTATTAATTTTATTTATTACTAATTATTTATTATCTATTAAAAATTAATTAAAAAATTAATTGTAATTTATTAATTATTTATAATAAAACTATTTTTTTAAATTGCCGTTTGCTAATATTTAACAATTAAACCCTAGTTTATTTATTAGCAATAGTACTCAAGATTTATTATTTGAAGCTATAACTTATTAGTAATTATTTTACAACCCCTAGTTATTTTAACTTATCAAGCTAGACTTATTTTATAAAATCCTTTATCATCTAGCCTTAAAGCTTAGGACATTAGGGTTATGATTGTAGTAAGTTAAGCTAGGATTATTTGCATAAGCGAATATAGCTCGAGTAAAACCTTATGTCTTATGTTTACCCCCAGGCGGGGTTAGGTCAGCCTTGGAAGATTTTTTAATTCAAGCAAGCAAAGGATCAGGTAAGCTCCTGTATGAACTTATTTGAAGACAAAAGATTACTATGGCAAGCCAAATGCGATGTATATGGACATTCATTTTGTAAAGGCAATTAAGGACTGTTTTCCTTTTTATTTCAGTCAAGCAAATCATTTGAAAATTTAAACAAGTATTTTTGCACAAATACTAAACTCTTTCTAAAGCCCAACTTTGACAAGAATTTTAGAAACCCTTAATTGCTATTTCCAAGTAAATCAATGCTTTATCAATTTTCTCCCAATTGGGACAATCAACGTTGAGTACTCAATAAGGGTAGACTACTAGGACTTGTCTTTGAAGGGTTAGGGTAAGTCTCTCAGTAGGTGGCCACCTCTGAGGGGTGAGTCCTTCCTAGATAGGATGCCAGTCTGGTAGGTCATGCCGGTCCGAGCTAGCAAGTTTCAATCATGTGGACTGTGTGTTTTCGGAGTGGACAACCAGTAAGTTTGGGTGTAGAGAAGGAGGAGAATCTCACCTGATAGGCCGTACACCGACTTTTTGTCAGTCGGCACAAAGTGTGGCATTCTGACCATTATATGGTCATGGGGCCCAACATGTGATAACCAATGTCTACCTGTTTGAGTGGTTGTGTTTATTGTGCACATGTATGGCTTGAAAAGCAACACGCCACTCTTTATTTTTTACATTATTTAATGCTTGCCAATACTTTCTCTTATGAAATTTTTACAACTTACATACATGAATTGTTTTGCCTGAAACACTCAAAGTACACACGACTTACTGAGATTTTTATCTCATCACCTTTTATACCATGTTTTCAGGTCGATCATGCTATGGAGATGAATAACTCGATTTGTTGCCTATGATTTGAAGACTTTATGTTATTTTTCTTATGTGTTGTTTTGAGAGATGGTAGCGAACAATTTATTTTGAATTTGTTAATGTATTTTTGGATTGTAATAAGTTCAATTTTAAAGTGTTGCTTTTATTTTTTATTTTTTTTTGTGTGACCTAGTTATAAAGACCCTTTGTCCTATGGACGGGGCGACATCCTCAGCCCTATTGGGCCTAGGTAGTAGGGTATTACAGCTGGGCTTACCTCAAGCAATGAATATGACCAACTCTTGCCTTAGGTGGTTCAAGCAAGCCAACTGTGGTTCTTCTTGGATTGCTAAAGCTAAGGCTACTGCTATTGCTGCCACGTTCTATTACATTTGGAATGCATGTAACAGGGCACTGTTTGACAGAGCAGTTTGCCAACCGATGGAAATTGCTAAAAGGATCAAAACACATGTGTACACTGTTATATTTACTTTGTACCCTAATATTCTGACCAATTTTTAGAATTGTATTGACCATTGCTAGTTAATAGTCCTCTTGACTATTAACTAGTGAACCACCTTGTAAATATCTTTTGATCAATATTAATCCATTTACATTTCGATCAAATACACACACACACACACACACACACACAAAACCCATAGAAATATAAATACATACATGTATAATTATTTATTTATACTTATATATACACACCAAATACATATGTATAGGTATACATATATGTAAATATATATGTATATTTATATACAACTCATACAAATATATATCTCACAAATATAAATAAATATATACACATACACACACACACACACACTATATATATATATATATATATATACACACATATATACATACATACCCATATACCTATATATACATATATTCATATATATATGAATATATATAAATATATAGATGTAGCCTAAAGCATAACGCATTTACAAAGATAGGTGTATCAAATTAACGATCCAGCTATTAGATTTGTTGAAATTACTAAGAAAAATTTTATGACCAAATTTGAAGATAATCAGATATATGTTGGTGCGTAAGCTAGCATAATATCTATATAAAAAAAAAATCCCAAAACCTAATGTATTTATAAAGATAAACATATCAAATTAACAATCCATCCGTTAGATTTATTGAAATTACTAAGAAAAAGTGTTATGACTAAATTTGAAGGTAATCATATATATATATATATATATATATATATATATATATATATATTTGCACATAGTCTAGAGCATAATATCAATAAAAATGCTCAAAACCTAATGCACTTATAAAGATAGGCGTATTAAATTAACAATCCAACTGTTAGCTTTACTAAAATTTCTAAGATAAGTGTTATGACTAAATTTGAAGAATGGTGACATCAGAAGGAGATGCATGATGACATTTCATAGAAGTGATAGCCATAGACATAGACATTTCTTGAATGAGATTGAGAATTTGATGTTCAGACATGCCATTGATATTCCACTCAATAATATCGTGACCAGTACAGGTTGCATGTGTATCTAAATGTCGTTCTTCAAATTGAATATCTAGAAAAAAGGGTCTTGGGTAATAGTTTCATGTATATGGATTTTGATGTTTGGTTTTAGAAGTAAATTTATTTAGATGTTCTGGATTTATATCATTATCATTAATTGTTCGAATATGAGCTTTTGATGATGTTTTAGGAACATATTTGGTATTTAACTATTTTAAATTTTCATTTTAAGTCTTTTAAAATATTGAAATTTGAATCTTCTATTTTAAAATTTTTTGATAATTTTAGAGATGTATCTTCATATAAAATTGGTTTAAAGATAGGATTAGAGTCTAAGGGTTGTTTAGGATCGTATTGCATTAATCTAGGCATTTCTCTAACAGTAGATTTATTATCCAATTGTTCTACTTTATTAGCCATAGTGATGAGTATCTGATTTGTATAATTATTTTGTTTTATTACTTTATTTAAATCTTTATTAGTAACATAGACTTGTTTATCTAAGTTTTCTATTTTAAAAGGATTGGCTGTAATGATATGACATTCTACATGAATTTTAATCTCTTCAGGTGGAGGAAGTATAGATTCTTTTACTTTATTTTTGGTTGTATACCATTTTTTAGCAATCATTGTTACACCCCACTACCTAGGCCCTACAAGGCCGAGGATGTTGCCCCGTCTAAAGGACAATGGGTCTTTATAACTAGGACACACAACAAAGATAAAACAATACTTTAAAATTTGAAACTTATTACAACCCAAAATTCATGAATAAATCCAAAATAAAAATTGTTCACTCTCAACTCCCAAAGTATTACACAAAATAAATTTCAGAATATCATCCAAGGTAGGCAACAAGAAGCTACTCATCCCCACAGCAGGATCGACCTGAAATCATGGTAAAAAGGGTGATGAGATAAAAATCTTAATAAGTCCGTGTGTGCTCTTAGTGTTCAGTGAAAATAGTTCATGGATGTAAAGTGTAAGAACTTCATAAGAGAAATACTGGCAAGCAATAAACAATAGTCAAAATCAAGAGTGGCGTTTTAGCTTTTCCAACCATACATGTACAATAAAATCAACCACTCAAAAGGGTGGTCATGGGTTACCACACGTTGAGCCCCATAACCATATAACAGTCAGAATGCCACACTTTGTGCAGACTGACAAAAAGTAGGTGATCGGCCTACTGGGTAAGATACTCCCCCTTCTCTACATCCAAACAAAACCGGTTATCCATTCCGGCAACACACAGTCCACCTGATTGAAACTTGCTAGCTTGGATCGGCACGACCTACTGAACTGACATCTTATCCGAGAAGAACTTACCCCTCAGAGGTGGCCATCTATTGAGAGACTTACCCTAACCCTTCAAAGACTAGTCCTAGCAGTCCACCCTTATTGAGTACTCAACGTAATTTATCCCAGTTGGGAGAAAATTGAATAAAACAAAGCTCCACTTGCATATGGCAATTAAGGATTTCTAAAGTTTAGAACAAAGCTGGTTTTAGAAAGAGTTTTAGGGTTTGAGTGCTCATTCATTTTCAAATAATTTGTTTGACTGAAATGAGAAAGAGGACAATCCTCAATTGCCTTTACAGAAGTGAGTGTCCACGCATTCCACATTTAGCTTGCCATAGTAACCATTTTTCATCAAACAAGTTTTATGCAGGAGCTTACCTGATCATTTGCTCGAGATAAAATAAAGATCTCCAAAAGTTGACCTAACCCCGACTGGGGTAAACATAAGTCATAATTAAACTCAAGCCAAAATTTACTTTCACAAATAATCCTAATTCAACTTACTACAGTCATGACCCTAGTGTCCCAAGCTTTAAGGCTAGATAATAATAATAATAAAAAGAGTTTATAAAATAAATCTAGCTTGATATTAAAATAGCTAGAGTTTGGAAAATAGGTACTAATAAGGTGAAAGTTTAAATCTTGCTATAAATAATTAAGGTTTATTTGATGAAAGGTCCTAGGACCTAGATGGAATTATTTAAAATAATAATTGATAAATAATTAATTGTTAGAAAATAATTGGTAGCTAAAATTAGTTGTAAGTAAATTTTAATGAATTTTGATTGAAAAATAATAAATAACTTTTAATAGTATTTTGAATATAAGACTTACAAAATTAATATTTTACCTATTATGAATATTTATATAAAAGGCTTTGTTCGATATTATTTTTTTCTATATATTTTATTTTATATAGTATCTATATATTTTATTTCTTTAATAAAAGTCATTATTTATTTGACTAAGATATCATTATTTTATATAAGTCCAAATCCATATTTCCATATGGTTTTTGAAATCACTAGAAGAAATTATAGTAATAATCATCTTATTGATGGAATAAAATTAGCTTAGAGACAACAAGGTCATGATCATATTTCCTATTGCTAACCATAATCATGAAAATATACTCTACACCAATTAACAAAACATTCAAATCATGAATAAAAGCATAGATCCAAATCCACCATCACATGATCCAAACTCCACTAACATAGTCATATTCATGGCTTTAACAAGCATACATAATCATAAAACCCTATTCACCAAAGGTGACATAATCTCTAACATGCTTATTCAATCATACTACTCACGACATGAAGAGCATGCAACAAAACCCTAAAAGCCATAAAATTCAACCAAAACAAATCAACTCATGCATCAATCCCATCTCCATCATACAAACACATTCATTCTCATGCTTCAATCCCAACTCCATCACAAAACACATGATCAACCTCCAAATATATCCCATCCTTATCCAACTACATCCAAGAGACATGAATCTAGGATTTAAAGAGAAGATGGAAGAAGCTTACTTGAATGATGACTACCTTAAAGTCGATATAAGAAAATCCCCTCGCTAGGGATGCTTGATTCGTCCAAGGAGGAAGAAGGAAACATGGCCATGGTTAGAGTAACCATTCGGCCGAGAGAGAGAGAGAGAGAGAGAGAGAGAGAGAGAGAGAGAGAGAGAGAGAGAGAGAGAGAGAGAGAGAGAGAGAGAGAGAGAGAAAGGTTAATTAGTATATACTTATCAAAGTCGAAGATAGAGATGATTGTTCATGCTTACCTTGAAGATGTTCTTGAGCCTTCAAGAAAATTCTAGTTTTTGATCCAAAAGTGAGACTTTGATTTCAGTGTTTGATGTTAAAAATTACAGGAATGGATTCACGAGAATGAGTAGGTATAATCTTGAGTTTTTGGAGAAGATTGAAGTGGTTTTGAATGGCCTTAGGCATGAGAATGGTAGTAGGTGTTCTTGGAGGTTTGGGGAGAATAGAGAGATTGAATGGAGGCTGGCCGAAATTCTATGGGGAAAGGGTGGCCGAATTGCTTGAATGGTTTTTGGTAATTGGATTTTCAGATTTGAGAGGAAAAGGAAAATTGGTTGTTTGAAATTCAAAGAGAATAATTTAGGGAATATTTTGTGGTAGCAAATATGGTAAGTAGATCTTTGATGGTGGAGGTCTTTTGGGAAGCTACAATGGCCAACTGGATTGCTAGAATTCTGCTGAGATGAATGTTGTTCGATGGAGCTTTAGGGTGGTCGAAATATGGTGTACAATAGTGAAGGAGTTTTCTAGTTGTTTGAGATTTAATTCATGGAAGGTTGATGAAATAAATTGCTAGAATTTTGGACTTCAATCAATGGTTTGATTAGAGTGATTGATGGAGAGATTTTAGGAGCAGCCATGGAGCTATTTTTCGAGCAGAACTGTAACACCCCGGAAACCTAGGCCCGCCAGGGCCAGGGATGTCGCCCCGTCCAAAGGACAAGGGGTCTTTATAACTAGGTCACCCAAATAAAATAGCGGATTAAAATAATACTTTAACTCAAAAATTTATTACATCCCAAGAATAAATCCAAGAATAAATCCATGAATTCCTAAACACAAATCCATAAATAAAAATTATCCATTCTCAACTCCCCAAAGCAATACATAAGAATAAATGACAACATTCTCTTCCAAGGCAGATAACACTAGCTACTCATCCCCACAACAGGATCGACCTGAAATCATGATAAAAAGAGTGATGAGACAGAAATCTCAGTAAGCCCCGTGTGTGAGTTGGGCTAAAAAGACAAAACACTTTTCATGATGCATGCACTAGCAGTATATCAACAGCTTGTCATGCCTTCTTTACAAATTTAACTCTCACTTTTTGGAAGATAGTAGTGAGAAGTCATGAAGCAAAATGCTCTTAAAATATTCTGTTTGGATAGATATGAATAATTAAAAGATATTGAGCTTCGAATAAAATTCCAATGACACTTTAAAATAGTTCCAAGAAAATAGCTCATCAATTTAAGCAACCAAGTTAATCTGACAGGGTACAGCGGTGGCTCTCACACCAGGTGAAGCACTTGACCCCCGACAGGTGGTGAAAGGGCACAGAGGTGGCTCTCACTTCTGTGAAGCACTTGACCCCCAACACCTGGTAGGTGTACATCTTACCGAGTGAGATACTCCTCCCTCTCTCACTCAATCCAAACCGGTTGTCCCACTTCCGGCCGTCGATTCTACCAGAACCCCGTCGCTAGCTGAGGACGGCTCAACCTTCTATACTGACGCCCTGATCGAAAAGAGTCAACCTCTCGGAGGTGGCCACCTACCGAGAGATATCCCCATACCAACCAAAGGCTAGTATAAAGGCCTAGCCCCCATTGAGTACTCAACGTTATTCAATCTTCACAATTCATAAGGCTCCATAGTAGAACCTACAAAATTAGCTCAATACAGTTCCAAACAACATTTTCAACTCGTACAAAAATTTTAGAAGGCATGGTTTTAAGTCAATAATTTATTCCACAAATTCATAGTGGAGGAGCCACATGCTCAAATAAGTCATGCTGTGATTTTCAAAAATTAGATGCATGCCCAAAAATTTATCTCTTGTATATTCAAAATAAATCAAAATGTTTAATGCTTGGCTCCTAAGTCATGCCTGACACATTTTAAAAATTTATAAATCTAGAAGTTTCTAAAATTAGAAGTTTTCCAAATGTAGAAAGTTTCCAAAATAAGAAGGTTCCAAATATAGAGGTTTTCAAAATCAGCTACCATGATAAAAATTTCGTATTTGCAAAAGATACTCACCAACCTTACTTTCAAACCAAGATAATAAAATAAAATCAATTTCATGAATGCAAGGGAACTTACCTTATCCTTAAGCTTAGGGTATGAACTCTAGTAGGTTGGTCCCTACCCTTGACAATCTTCTAAATCTATGAGTTCATATAAATTAATTACAACACTTTCTAGATCATCCCAAAAGAAAATCAAGTCCAAAATCGACTTTCACAAATAAAACAAACTCGACTCACTACTACCATGATCCTAGTGTCCCAAGCTTTAAGGCCAGATAATAAATAAAAAGGGTTTATAAGCTAAGTCTAATTTGATATTTAAAATAATTAGTGTTTTGGAAAATACATACTAATAAGTTGAAGGTTTAAATCTTACTAAGAAAGATTTAGAGTTTATTTGATGAAGAGTCTTAGGTGGAATTAGGTAAAATAATGATTTATTAATAATTTAGTTGTTAAAAAATAATTGATAGCTAAAATTAGTTGAAAATAAATTTAATGAGTCTTGCTTGAAAGATAATAAATAAATTTTTAATGGGTTTTGATTAAAAGATAATAATTAAATTTTTAGTAATAAATATTTTACTAATTATGATTATTTCCATAAAAGGCTTTATTTGATATTATCATTCTATATATAATCTATATATTTTATTTTCTAGCAAAAGTTATTATTTATTTGACTAAAATATCCTTATTATATATAATAATCGAAATTTACCCCTCCTAGGGTTTTTTTGGAAATTACTAGCAAAATCCCATTATGAAATATTTTATTCATGAAATAAAAATTAGCTTAGGGACAACTAGGTCATGATCATATTTCTATGGCTAACCACAATCATGAGCATATACAATGCTTTAATTCATCAAATCATCCAAATCATGTATATAAGCATAGATCTAGACTTACTAAGGCATGATCTAACTATTACTAGCATAAATATAATCATAGCTTCAATAATCACACAAGAATATAATTCCTATTCATCATAGATGACATAATCTCTAGCATACTTGATCAGGGAGACATACATCAAACCCTAGAACACCATATATTCATCCAAGATAAGCAACTCATGCAAAAATCCCATCTCCAACATATTCATACATATATTCATGCTTTAATCTCAACTCATCACAACAATATATACTCAACCCTATTCATGATTCATCTTCTATTAACATCATCCTAGAGACATGAGTCTAGCATTTAAAAGAAGGGTTAAAAAGGCTTACTTGATTGATGAATACCTTGAAGGAGTTTCAAATGAATCTAAACCCCTAGATGCCTAAATCCGTCCAAAGGAGATGAAGGAAGCATGGCCATGGTTAATGAAATCATTCGGCCGAGAGAGAGAGAGAGAGAGAGAGAGAGAGAGAGAGAGAGAGAGAGAGAGAGAGAGAGAGAAGAGAGTACATTAACATGTTTAATCACATATATATTCATTAGAGATCAAAGATTAGCGAAGATGAAGTTGATTGAACAAACCTACCTTGAAGGTGTTCTTGAGCTTTCACAAAATTTCTGGTTTTTTATCCAAAATAGCAAGATGTTTGGAGGAGTTTGATGTTAATAATGGTGTTGATGGATTCACAGCAATGTGTAGATCAAATCTAGAAGTTTTTGAGTGGATTTGAGATAGTTTGGAGGGGTATAGAAGAAGTAGGTGTTCTTGGTGTAGTGTGTGTGTTTTTTATGGTTGCTGAAAATCGCAAGAGATAGAGAGAAGGGAAAGCTGCTGAATTTTCTGTGAGGAATAGGGCTGGCCGATTTTCAGTAGCGTTTGGGAAGTTGATTATGTGATTTGGAAGGGAAACGGAAAGGTTATTTATTACAATCTTTGAAGAATATTTTTAGGGAGTGAATTTGGAAAGTAAATATCCTAAGAATATCTTGATTGTTTGGACAGCTTTGAAGTCTGCCATGGCTGATTGTTTGAGCAAAATTTCGTGGGATTAATGCTGGCTTATGGAGGCTTATGGTGGCCGAAAGTAGGGTGTACAATGATGAAGAAGAAGTCTGGTCCATTGAGCAAAATATTATGGAAGGTTGCTAAATAAGATGGCTGAAATTTTGGAAACCAATCAAGCTAAATTGCAGGGATTTGTTTGAGAGATTTTTGGACAGCCATTAATGGAATTTCATGCAGAAGTTCAAGGGGATCAATGGAGATCTGTTGATGGAGGTTTAAGGAAGGTTTTGACAGATTAGGGTTGGTGTTTTGGCTGGAAGAGAGATAGGAAACAAGCTAGACAAAAATCTGCACAGAAATTTCGCTGCACAGTGAATTTTCTGGCAGATTTTTGTCTGCCACTTCCAACCATTTTGTAGCGAGCTAGAAGGGGGGTTTCAGGGGTATTCAAGGCTGGTTTCCAGCCTTCTTCATGGAGGAAAAATATGGCTAAGGTGCTGCAGAAAATCTGGAAGAAAACAGCTTAGTTTTGGGCTCTCAAAACTGATTTTCGTACAGGATTTTTTTCTGTTTTGCTCCAGCTTGTGCAGTCCGAAATTGGCCCAGAATTTTCAGGTTTTAAATTGATCCTAAAGACCATTTTTCTGGCAGCATTTGGGAGGGAATGTTAGCTAGAAATTTTGCCCTTTTGAAGGTATAACAAGCTGGAAAATTTCAGCTCATGCCATGAAGGAAGAGGAACTAATTTGAAGTGAAATTTCAGCAAGCTCACTAGAGATATTTTCCTCATGGAATTCCTCACAACTCTTCCATATTTTTTTTCAGACCATAGGTAGTCTTTTACCAAGACATTTTGATCCTAAAAGGCCTCAGCACTTTACTAAATTTTCTGGAAAGAAAAGACTAGAACACCTTGATCAAACTAATGAGTTGAGCATTGAGAAAAAATTAAAGAACAAGGAAGAATGAATTTCCCTTCAAGAATTTCGAGTAGAGTAAAGAGTGAAATGAGAATTCTCCTAACATGTCTCTCCTAAGACATTATCACCACCTTGTTCTAGGCTCTTAAGGCCGAAACTAATCCTCCCTAAGCAAAAATAAACTTTAATCTAGCTAAAGCTTCTATGATAGAATTTGAACCCAAGACCTCAATAATTAATTCCAAAGCTCTAACCACTAAACCACAACAACTCTTGTCCTTATTTCCTCTCTAAAAATATTTTCCTATTCAATCCTCAAGCTATCTCCCTTTTTCCACCTTAGGTAAAAATTACCATTTTGCCCTTCCCACTCAATAATCACAATCAAGCCCTCTAGAATATAAAACACAAATTCAATGCACATAAAACCATATAAAAATATATTTAAACATGAAATAAAATATGATGTGCATCTCAACCCCCTTACTCTAAGGTTGGTTTCGACTAGGGTTTCACAAGAACAATGGTAAGGATGTTGGAGTTCAATTCATGGCAGATCAAGGTGATTTTGTATAGAAAAATGGTGGAAGTTTCGGACAAGGGTGAAGAAGGAACAAAGCTGGAAATTTTGATTAGGTTTTTCGCAAGGCTTGCTGGAATTTCTAGGCTGATTTTTCTGCCATATTTCAGTCAGCTTGCAGAAGGTTTGAAGGGCCATTGGAGGGTCCTTTAAGGTTGGTTTCCAGCCTTCTTTATGGAGGAAAAACAAAGTTGAATTGTTGGTTGAAAAACTGGGAGAAACAGCTTAGTTTTTTGGGCTGTTGAGCTGCGAACTGCCCTGGATTTTTTTCCTGGTTTGCACAGCTCTTGAGCAGTCCGGTGTTGGTTGGAATTTTCAACCTTCAAGCTGAGTGAAATGGCCATTTTCCTGGCAGCATTTGAGAGGAAAATATGGCTGAAATTTTCGATAATTGGACTGATCAAGAAGCTAGAAAAATTCTAGATTACTACATGAAGAAGATGAACATACATAGGTTAGAGTTTGAAGGTTCAACCATGGAGATTAATTCTCTTGGGAACCTTCCACAACTCCTCCCCATTTTTGGTCAAGAAGACATCTCACACTTAGACATTTTTGAACCTTCAAAGCCACAGAACTTTGCTGGAATTTTTTGGAAACGAAATTGGTTTAGATAAATTGAACAACCTAATGGATTAAGAAGTAAGGAAAGCTAGAGATCAAGAAGGGTATGAACCTCTTAGAAATTTTTGTAGGGCACAAGAGTAGGATTAGGACATCCCTTTCATGACTCCCCTATGACAACATTCCTACTCCTCCCTAAGACATGCAAGGGCCGAAAATAGCATTCCTAAACAAAAATAAAATTTAATCATGCTAAAACTCAAATGATGGAATTTGAACTCAAGACCTCAAGAATTAATTCCAAAGCTCTAACCACTAAACCACAATAACTTTTGTTCTTATTTTCTCTCCCAAATATTTTTCTTGTTTAATCCTCAAGCTATCTCCCTATTTCCTCCTCAAGCAAAATTACCATTTTGCCCTTCTTACTCACTAAGCTCAAATAAACCATCTAGACTACAAATAACATATCTAAAGCACATATAATCATACAAAAATATATTTATGCATGCGGGAAAATATGATATGCATCCCGACCCCCTTACTCTAGAGTTGGTTTTAGTTAGGGTTTCACAATCATGTTAATAGATTCCATGTGATTATATTTTCCAGAATATTCGTACTAATAAAAAAAAAATCTAAATGTTTTTGAAATTTTTTAAGATCACTAAAATAATTTTCTCTTAACTTAATCCTTTCTTCAGGGGGTTGTGGTAGAAAAATACCAATCTATTTTAAGTTAATTACAAGGTCTATTCCATAGCTATTTCAAGATAGAATTAGAAAACACCAAGATTTAAATAAGTGAATCCATTAATGCTATTGATTTTGATATTAGAATGTTGCCTAAAAATAATATTTCTGATGAAGATTTTACTGATTTTGAAAAAAGATATAGTCAAGAATGGGAAGATAATCAAGATATGCCTATTCAATTTTACAATGATAAATATATTGATGATTCAAAGTGGGGATATAGATCAGAATAGTGGAATTCCCAAAAGATTGTGTGTATTGCTATATGTTATTAAAAATATAGATAAACATGGAAAACAACTCAAGGTTATACGAGAAATAGTAGATAAGTTAGACAAAGTTTTTAGTGGATTGGCAATTGCTGGAATAGATACAAATCTTTTACAATGAAAAAGAAGATTATTTAACGAAAAACAAAAGCAAGTAGATTATTTAAATAAAGTTAAGATCAAAATGGAATCAGAATTACAAGACCATTATAGTCGATATCATGAATAATATGGATTGTGAAACTTGTAATAGAATTTTGGCCCAGATAAAGGAAGTAGATATCAGAGTAAAAAATCTGAGAAAACAAAAATATTTTTTGTCTTATCAATTAAATTATACTCGTATGATCGGAGCTCATCAATTAGCCATATCAGATTTACAAAATAGTGTATAAGAAGGTACAATATTGTATATGATAGCTAAGCAAGAACAAACAAATATTCATAAATCCTAAACAAAAAATTATAGAGAAACTCATTTAAATAGAAAAAAAAATAAAACTAAAGATAAAGAGAAATAAGATAATAAAAATTTATCTGAAAAAGGATATTCAAGATAAATTAAAAAAGATAAAACCAGAGATACGTGATACATTAGGATGGATATATATAGGGGTTATATAGATAATTATTAAATCCACATTTAAGGATGGTTTAGATACACCCATAGATTTAGCCATTATAGATAATAGAATTCAAAATATGGAGAAGCCTATCTTGGAATTGTAAGGGGAAATTTACAATACAGAATATTAAAATTTAATGTTTACCCTAGAATTTCTTATAATCTATAGGATAACGATTCTGATAAAACATTGAGTTTAATTTAAGATTTCAAAAGAAAAGAATTCTTTTACCAATCTAATCGACCTTATTCGATAACTTATTTGATTTGCAATTTCTAATACTCATCATTCTAAATGTTTTATGTTTAAACACACAATTGATTTTCCAAATTTATTTAATGAAGTAAGTCAGATACAATTTTCTAATTTCCCAAAAATTCAAGAATGAGAGACAATTTCGTTAAATGTGGATTTACAATAGAAACCTTTGATATTAGCAAATCAATTACCTCCTAGATTATCCTTTACAAATACAGGAGCATTGAGTACTCTTTGAACCAAATGAATACCTCTAGATTCACACATATTCCAGTAATTGAAAAGATGATTCTGTAAGAAATTATAAGATAAGAGGAGAATATTTTGATGGCCTGCAATTTACTCTAGTAAATGTTCTCATAGATAATGGTGCAAATGGAAATTACATAAGTAATTCTCTTTGTACCAAATTACAAAAATATAAACTCCAAGATACTCACCAATATTCAAATTTTAATGGTGAAACACATGAAATAGATGAGGCAATAGAAACTATACTAAAATTTTCTAATGAAACAATTGGTATTCAATTACTCATTGAAAATGAAGGAGTAAATGATACATTAGAAATAATGTGGGGAATACATATCTAGAATCGGTAAAACCACATCAGATTACCTCTTATGGTATAAAATTAACATATAATGGAAAATTGATTTATATACCAAGATGACATGTCCCTATAGTATTTATATTCCTATAGGAATTACATATTCCAATAACAAAGCAGAATATTTTGTTGTATATATTGATAGTGGTTCAGGATCTTGCTTGTGTAAACCAGAGTGTTTTCCAACATAATATCACTAGACCCTGAAAGCAATTAAAGGAAAAGATATTTGAAATCATACTATTTAAATCAATAAAGGAATAGAACATCCAATTATTTTACTTAGATCCTTGTTAATAAGTGTCCACCATTTTACTTTTATAATACTGGTACTGATAGTTTACTTGGAAATAATTTTTTACAATTATTTCATAAAGTTGTTTTTGATACTACTTTACATCGGATTATTTTTAAGACTCCATCCCATCATTTGATTGCTGTTAAATGTTTTAAACAAGCTTATGCAAAAGCTTACCCGACTCATTTCCAACCCCGCACAGCCTAGTGTGGTGGATTGGGCTACACTTCCAAATTGATTTTTCTTCAAGGAATACCTCTTTTACAATATAAAATTGTTCTAGATAAACTAGAAACCTCAATGAGCTATATAATAGATAAATTAAAGCAATATTATACAGAAAATCTATTGCAATTTTGGAATAAAAATCACATAATAGCAAAATTAGAAATGAAAGATAAAACTAAAATAATTAGAGTCCCTATGATGAGAAGTAATACTAAGGATTTGGAAGAAATGAGAAAACAAATAAAAGAATGACTAGATTTAAACTTGATTTGTGCTAGTATATCTTCTCTTAGTTCTACTTTCATAGTACGGAATCATGCTGAGATAGTTAGAAACAAAGCATGGATGGTGATTAATTATAAAAAATTGAATGATAAAACTATATTTGATGGATATTTCTTACCTCATAAAGAAAGTTTGAATTACTAGAGTAGCAATAAGAAAGTATTTTCTAAATTTGATTGTACAAGTGGATTTACCAAATTAAAATGCATCCAGATAGTGTTCATAATGCGACATTCTCAACCCCACAAGCCCAGTATGAATGGTTAGTAATGTCTTTTGGCTTAAAGAATTCTCCACAGATATTTTAGAGAAAAATGGATAATATGTTTAAAAATTATTATTTTATATTTGTTTATGTTGATGATATATTATTAGTGTCTGATACTATTACAAAATATCTCAATCATTTAGATATATTCTTTGATTTATGCTTGGAACATGGATTAGGTTTGTCTGAGAAGAAAGCAAAATTAGTCTAAAAAAAGCTAGAATTTTTAGGAATGCAAATAGATGGCATTGACATTCAATTGTAGAGTCATATCTTAGAAAGGATTTCAGTCTTTCATGATAGATTGATTGGTAAGAAACAAGTATAGAGTTTTTTAGGAATTCTTAATTGTGCTTCAGATTTTATTGACAATCTAGCTGCTGTAAGAAAACCTTTCCAAGAATTATTAAAGAAAGGTAAATTTTTTATATTTAATAGATATTAAGAAGATCAAGTAAAACATATTAAACTTAAATATTGAGATCTTCCAAAATTAAAACTACCATCGATAAGGATGAATTAATTCTTGAAATAGATGCATCTGAATATGACTGGAGTGGAGTCCTTAAAAAGATAGATTTTAATTTACAAAAAGAAAAAAAATTAGGAGACTCTTTATGTTGATATTGTTCAGGTACCTTTAGCGAAACCCGACAACGATATCATATTAATAAAAAGGAACTTCTTGTTGTATTAAAAAGTTGTCAGAAAATCTATTACTTTTTATTCCTGAAAAGATTCCTTTTAAGAATGGATAATGCTCAAGTTAAAGATTTTATTAATAATCATTTACCATCAAAACCCGAGTATAAATGGTTTATTTGATGGCAGACCTTATTGTCTAAATATTCTTTTGATATTGAAATTATCAAAACTAATTAAAATGTTTTAGTAGATTTCTTAACCCGAGATGGCAAAATATGCAAAACAACTGATTGAGACTATTGAAGCTATGTCTAAACAGGTACAGTTGATAGAGAAAAACATATAAGACATTATTGATATTGCAAATTTTGATAGTAATTCAAAAGAAGTTACTGAGTTGCTCAGCACGAAGTGTTCTTTGATTACTGTCAAACTTGGTAACTATTTTTTTACAGAAAAATGAGTGAAGAAAATGTTGTAACAAATTGAATTTGAAAAAGTAGATACTTCTTTTTCTTTTGAAGAAAGTATGGAACAACGTCCAAAGCATGACGGACTTAAAGCTGCTCATACACCTCTCTCACTTAGACCCCAGAAGGGGATTATGCTTTCCAGTGAAAAAAGCATGGTAGATATGATTCGACAAGAGGAACAACAATATACAATTATGAGAGAATTATAGTCTCTAAGAGAAACATAAACTCGAGGTGTTGATTTTTTTTGGATTTATCCTAGACTTAATTACCTACAAGATTCTCCACCAAAGGAAATTCGATATTGGTACGATTTTGGAGAAATTAACTTCATTTATATGAGCTTACCTTCTTTTCCATAAATAAGCTTATTACCACAGTGGATCAAAGATGGTGTTAGGGATTGTTATGTCCATAACCCTACTTTTACTCCTAAAGATACATTAGTTCTCAAGTTTGTATCTACAGGACCAGATTTTTACCAATAAGAACATTATCCTTCTTATCATCTTATCCAACTGGGAAAAGCAAATTTTTTTTTTCTTTGCAGGAACTTCACAAAAATTTATGAAATTTAGAGAAACATATATTCATTTTAGATGAGCTCTTAGGATGAAAGTTGTAATTCAAAGTATGGAAGTCTGTTTCAAACACATATTTCATACTTATGAAGGAAAACCTATGTTTTCTTGTATATTGATTGCACCTACAAAAGTTACCCTACCCATTGCTGGTAAGTTTCTCAAAAGAAATATTCAGATGATTGATAGTGGAATAATTTATTCAAGTCCACAGGCCCTGGAATGATTTTGTCATTTTAGACAACATGATAAGGGTACATGTCCCTTTTGCTTACTACAAAAAGAAAAGTCAAATTTGAAAGGAAAAGCATTGGATATCAACAACAACTAAAAGAAAAAGTTGACATAAAGAAAAGTTGGTTAAGTCGAAAAGATATAAAGTTGATTGAAGGACATCCATCTTCACGTGAAATAGACATAAAAGTGATGTGTATAGCAATAATGAAGTTTACAGCTATCTTTAAATTATTAGTTTGTAAAACAGTTTTAATGTAATAACCCTCACTTTTGTACTTTAATCATCTACTTTAATGTATAGAATAAGAATTCGTATAAGTGACCAGAACAAGAAATAATCAATATAATGAAATGAATGTTTTGGTATGATAAAAATATTTAGATGCATTATTGAAAATTTAAAATTATGGGGACTTGAATGAAATTTTGAATATGTTCTACCTGTACCGTAAATCTTTGGATTGTGACTACTTTTAGTAGAGTGAGAATTTAAGGGTACATTAAGAATAAAAATTGATCAGTGCGATGAGACGAGTATTTTGATATAAATTAAGCTATCGAAGGTATTAGGGGCATTTTTATAATTTTGATCGCGATTGGGATTTTGACCGCAATTTGGAAAGATCTGAGAAGGAATTTAGAATTTTGACTCCCACTATTGAATTCAGTAAAATTTATAGATTCCATTGGTGGAATAAAATATTTTTCCAATACAGATCGAAATTACAGTTATTTTTTGAGAAAAATTCTAAAGTGCGATCGACATTAAGATAAGCGGTGTAATATGATTAGAGGATAAAAACAAGTGTCAAAACACCATTGGAGGAGTGAAATATTTGTGGGATTATTTTATTACAAAAGCTTATTGAATAAGATTAAGAATTAAGGAATTAATTAAATCAACTAATAGGAAAATGGCTGAAATTGGATAGCCCACAATTTGGGATCAAATTGGTCACAATTTGACCATGTAGGACGGTGAATACCAATGGCAGCTGGCCATAAGAGAAATAAAAGGAAGAAGGAAAAGAAGAAGAAAAAAAAAGGAAAGAAAAGCTAGAGAAAATAATCATTCCTTGAGAGAAAAAGGAAGAACTTGGGGGAAATCAAGCTTGGAGAATCACACAAACAAGGTAAAAAGCTATACTTCATGAATTAAAGTTATAGATTTCATTGAAAGGATTATTCTGGTATGAATTTTGTTGGGAAAATACGGAAGTTGTGATTTTGTCTAGCATGATTCTATGTTTGGTGAAGAATGGTGTGTGCATAGGCATGCTAGTTTGTTTGAGGGTTTATATACTATGTTTTATATGGTATATGAAGGTGTTTTGATGGTGGTTATTCATGGCTGCACAAGTAGGTGTAAGAAATGAAATAGAAAACTAGCTTAATCATAAAGAAAATAAACTGTTAATGTTGTTGTTTGCACTTGTTGAACTTGATGTTGGAAAATATGATTTTGCTGGACTAAGTATCTCTGAAAATTAGAGAATTAAGGGCTCTTATGATGGAATTTAAGATGGTTTAAGTGCCTTGAAGAACAAATAAACTATACAAATTGGCTTTTTTTTCTGGAACCACATGACCTGAAACTTGTAGCCAAATGTCTTAGGTTTATTTTGGGACCAATTTCACATGATTTGGAGTTGTGAATAAAACGTTATGATGAAAATACTACAAGCTGCCAAAACTGTGACGGGATTGAGAAGCTGAGATGTTGTAAGCAAAACTGAATGAAATGAGAAGGGAAATCAGTGGTTTGTGATATGGAAATCATAAAGGAATATTTTGAGGACATTTTGGAACAAATTTGACATTAATCAAACTTGTAAATTAAAAGTTATGACAAATCAAAGAAGGTGTGACAAGAATGAACAAATGCAGAATTTTATTTGCAAGAACTAAATCCAAGTATTGTTCTATTGGTATTAATGGATGAAAGAGAGATTACAAGAACATATGAAAACCTTGGATATTTGTTTGACCAAAGAGATAGGAAATGAATTAATAAGCCTTTGATCAGTCCAAGTATTTATCTCATTTTGGCCAGAAGGATTGAGAAAGAAGAAAATAGAATATTTTCTGTTCAAATATTATTTTGGTGTTAGTCGAACCTTAGAATAATAAATGAGGTTTGGAATGACTCTCAATATAGGTTATTTATCTTCAAAGCATCGTAAAGGGCTAAGAGTGCTGTATATGTTATCACATCGGGCTAGGACACAAGGTGAGTCCTACTGCCTTTTTAAATCCTGTTTTAGCTAACTGTTTTCCTGAAACGATCATGTGCTCTCCAAATATAGTTAATGCTTCCCTGATATATTATGAGATGAATGTTACACTTGAGTTTGAAAGCATTATCAATCACTCGATTTCTTGAATATCTTGAATATGAAATATCTTGTGTGATCTTTTCAATTTCCAAATCCTGATTTTGGCAAAATGTTTTCTTGATATGGAAAATGGTTTCCTGATGTTCTCAAGTGCGAGCTTTCTATATGGATTTGGAAACATGATGAACAATATGAATATTGAATTCTTGATTTCTTGGACTTGTTAATCTTTGAATCTAATACATGACTAACTTGAATACTTGATATATGCACTAAATTGAATACTTGGCATAAGCATTAACTTGAATACTTGGCATATGCACTAACTTGACTACTTAGCGTAAGCATTGACTTGAGTACTTGGTGTAAGCATTGACTATACTTGAATACCTGATACTCGAATACTTGAATACTTGAATCAGAATATCTTACACTAGAATTCCTAAATACTTGAATCAATATGTTTTCACTTGAAATCCTTGAGTACATGTTTTGAGAATGTTTTCACACGAGAAATTTTTGAACTAGCTTGCCTATGTTGAGATTACTCTTCATGAGATCTTTTTGGTGGAAAACACTAGCACACGTGGGAGTCATTGAGCTTTACGCTCACACGTGTGTTATTTCTGTTGAAAAATTTTAGAGATTAGAAACACAACGGAAGCGCAGTGGACTCCTAGAGGCTCATGCTACATTTTGGACCTGTTATATCCTCAAGTATATGTATTAGAAGTCAGATTCTATGTACTTTCCTATATCCAATAAAAGTAATTTTGGAAAAAAATTTCCGCTGCATATTGGATAAAGTTGTTATAAAGACCCATTGTCTGAGCAACTAGACAAGACGACATCCCATAAAGTTACAACCTATTACGTTAATGAAATATGGGGTGTTACATTTAAAGTTTGGGTTTGAAATCCGTCTGTATCATCTATAAATAGTATCTCAATTAGACACTAAGGGGGCATTGCATCTCTTCCTTTCCTTTTTATGTAAACAAATGTTCTTCTTAATATTCTAAGTTTGTCGACTACAATCTGCTTGATATGTTTTCAAACAGGATATTTCCTTTTATGGAAAACAAGCTTTAGCTATTATTCTTGTGTTTTATCCTTAAGCCTAAAGGTAGGAAACAAAATTAGGCTGTGCTACATTCTTCTGAAGGCCTTATAGAGAAGTTACCTTTATTAAAGGTTGGAGCTAGAACTCTTGGTAAAAGTCTCATAAGATTCCTGGAGGAATTGTGGTCAAAACAGAGACAGAGGTACAGAAGCATGTTGGACCTTTTTTTTTAATTATTAAATAAACTAATTGATTATCATGCCTTGAAGATTGTGGATTCATCATCATCATGATTTATATCTATTGTTGTTATTTTACCTCCGATATCTCTTTAGTCTACATAATTCAAAATGTTATGTTACGTAATATCTTGATTTTGAACCGGTATACCCCGGAAAAACCTTATTTTTTTTATTATGAAATAAACAATTTGATTATCATGTCTTGAAGATTTTATATTCATCATCATCATCATCATCATGATTTATATCTATTGTTATTATATTGCCTCCGATAGCTTTTTAGTCTATATAATTAAAACTGATATGTTACGTAACATTTTTTGATGTTGAACCGGCAAACCTCAAAAAATGAAAATGGTATCAGAGCCATGATAGAATTAGAAAATACCGAGATTATAATAAGTGAATCCATTAATGCTATTGATTTTGATATTAGAATTTTGCTTGAAAAAAATATTTCTGATGAAGATTTTACTGATTTTGAAAAAAGATATAGTCAAGAATGGGAAGATAATCAAGATGTGCCTATTCGATTTTATAATGATAAATATATTGATGATTCAAATTGGGGATATAGATTAGAATAATGGAATTCCCAAAAGATTGTGTGTATTATTGTATGTTATTAAAAAATATCGATAAACTCAGAAATCAACTCAAGGTTATACGAGAAATAGTATATAAGTTAGACAAAGTTTTTAGTGGGTTAGCTAGTGTTGGAATAGATACAAATCTTTCGCAACGAACAAGAAGATTATTTAACGAAAAACAAAAGCAAGTAGATTATTTAAATAATGTTAAGATCAAAATGGAATTAGAATTACAAGAGCATTATAGTTGATATTATGAATAACATGGACTGTGAAACTTGTGATAGAATTTTGGCACAGATAAAGGAAGTAGATATCGGAGTAAAAAATTTGAGAATACAAAAAGATTTTTTGTTTTATCAATTAAATTATTCTCGTATGATCGAAGCTCATCAATTAGCCTTAACATATTTACAAAATAGTGTAGAAGAAAGTACATTATTGTATATGATAGCTAAACAAGAACAAATTGATATTCATAAATCCTAAACAAAGCATTATAGCGAAACTCATTTAAATAGAAATGGATAAAATTAAAGATAAAGAGAAATTAGATTATAAAATTTTTTCTGAAAAAGATAAACCTTTGCCTATCGATAAAGATTTAATTGAAATACAAAAAATGATAATTTATTGTGGGAAAAGGTTTTTACAAGAAATAGAAAGCTTTAATTTGATGATAAAAGAAAAAGAAAGACAAAAACATACCTCAGAGCATACAATACCTACACATATTAGTAAAATAATGATACCTAAAGGATATAAAGGAAATAATCTAAGATGGTACACTAAGATTTAGGATCTGAATGTTAAGGCCTTGATAAATTAATAACTCAGATAGGAGATTTGAATCTTCTCGACAATAATTTTATCAATATAAAACCAGATTAGGTAATAAAAACTAAATGAAATCCAAATGTAACAGATATTCCAAGTACAAGCTAAGACACTGCTCAAAAATGTGGATTTGATAAACCTACAAGGGGATATGTAAGAATTAGTTCCCTTACTCGACCTAGTGAAGCTTATACTCCACTATGATCAATGAAAAATGAGCCTATTAATCCATTTGGAATTTATTTAAATATTGATTGCATTGGTAATAATGAAAAAGCAATAGATAGATGGGAAATAACGTTAAGAATAGCTGTATAAGTAGATACAATGGATTATGCAACAACTAGACATTTCTTAGAAAGAAGTCTGGTAAACAATACTCTTAGATTTTGGCAAAATCTAGATGATGTTTCTAAAGCTATGATATTTGATACATATGATAATATGGCTAATTTGATATCTAGAGCAGTAGAAGCCTTAAGATTAGAATTCACTAGAGAAGGGAGCTTTGTGAAAGATCCCGATATGACAAACAAATATATGATTGCTTTATTAAGATTATAGCTGTGTGATATTTGTGAAATTAGATAAATATATTTGTGTCTTTCAAGATTATTATTATTATTATTATTATTATTATTATTATTATTATTATTATTATTATTATTATCGTGTAGATCAGATGCAAAGTTATTTACCATTATTTTTACAATAATATGTGATCCTCGGGGTAAAAAATTAATAGATACCTATAATCCTGGTACAACAAATACCTTAGGAAAAAGGATTACCCATTTAAAAGATAAATTAAGTGAATGGTGTGGAGATGCTATTCTAGCTAAGATGACTTGTGGATTAAAGAAACAAATTTCTTTATGTTGTGATAATTTTAAGATGCCTTTGATGATAGGATGTGATAGTCCTTTTTATTATAATAAGATAAAAATAAAAAATATAAAACAAATACATTTTAAGAAAAGATACTTTAAGAAAAAAAAATGTAGATATTATAAGAAGAGAGGATAAAAAAATTTGATAAAACAAACTTAAAGAAGAAAAAAGAAGATAACAAAACCTAATGAATGTTGATGCTATTATTGTCATGAGATAGGTCATTATACCAATAGATGTCCTAAGAAATTTGATTTAAAAAAAAAAAAAAAAGCTTTTTGAAATTGATAAGGACATAAACCATATGATTGAACAAGGAGACTTTGTTCAAATAAATGAATTTCGAAGATATTGAGTCTGTTGAAAGTTTTTTTTTTATCTTGACTGAAACATATTATACATATTTTTTAGAGAATGAATGAGATAACTAAAGCTAGTAGCTCAACATCTATAATAGATAATTCAGAAGAACAAATATAAACAAGATATATCAATAGATACAAGAAAAATAAAACAAATACAAGATGAAAGATTTTCTTTATCTAATTACTCTGGATTTAAGTAAATATGCTTGAAAAATTCGGTATTAAAGCTTGAAAACATCATTTATTTTATGGATTAAATATGCAGGAACGAGCTGTAGATGTTTCGTTAGCAACAAATAAAGTTATGATTCCTTTATTATCAAAAAAGGATATTCAAGATGAATTACAAAAGATAAAACTAGAGATACATGATACATTAGGATGGATACATATAGGAGCTATACAGATAATTATTAAATCCACATTTAAAGAAGGTTTAGATACCCCCATAGTTTTTGCCATTATAGATAACAGAATTCAAAATAGAGAGGGAGCTTTACTTGGAATTCTAAGGGGAAATTTACAATACAGAAAATTGAAATTTAATGTTTACCCTAGAATTTCTTATCATCTACAGGATAAAGATTTTGATAAAACATTAAGTCTAATTCAAGATTTTAAAAGAAAAGAATTCTTTTACAAATCTAATCGACCTTATTCGATACCTTATACGATTTTATATGCGATTTCTAATACTCGTCATCTGCATGTTTTGTGATTAAAGACACTATTGATTTTCCATATTTATTTAATGAAGTAAGTCAAATACAATTTCCTTGTTTGTCAAAAATTCAAGAACTAGAGATAATTCTGTTAAATTTATTAACAAATTAATTACCTCCTAGATTATCCTTTACAAATACAAGAGTATCGAGTACCTTTTTAACTAAAACAAATACCTTTAGATTTACACATCATCCAGTAATTGAAAAAGATGATTCTGTAAGAAATTAAGATAAGAGGAGTATATTTTGATGGCCTGCAATTTACTCCAATAAATGTTATGATAGTTACTGGTACAAATGGAAATTATATAAGTAGTTTTCTATGTACCAAATTAGAAAAATATAAACTGCAAGATACTCAACAATATACAAATTTTAATGGTGAAACATATGAAATAGATAAGGCAATAAAAACTATATTAAAATTTTGTAATGAAATAATTGGCATTCGATTACTCATTAAAAATGAAGAAGTAAATGATACATTAGAAAAAATGTTAGGGAATATATTTCTAGAATTGGTAAAACCATATCAGATTACCTCTTACGGTATAAAATTCACATATAATGGAAAATTGATTTATATATCAAGATGACAAGTCCCTATAGTATTTATATTCCTGTAGGAATTACATATCTTGATTGTAAAGCAGAATATTTTGCTACATATATTGATAGTGGTTTAGGATCTTGCTTGTGTAAACTAGAGTGTTTTCCAACACAATATCACAGACCCTAAAAACAATTAAAGGAAAAGATATTTCAAATCATACTATTGAAATTGATAAAGGATTAGAATATCTAGTTTTTTTACTTGGATCTTTTTTCGCGAAGTGTCCACCCGTTTACTTTTATAAAACTTGTATTGATATTTTACTTGGAAATAATTTTTTACAATTATTTTATAAAGTTATTTTTTATACTACTTTACATTAGATTACTTTCAAGACTTCTTGTCATCATTTGATTGTTGTTAAATGTTTTAAACAAGCTTATGCTAAAACATACCCGATTCCTTTCCAACCTTGCACAACCTAACATGATGGATTGGGCTACACTTCCAAACCGATTTTTCCAAAAGGAACACCTCTTTTACAATAAAAAAAAGTTGTTTTCGAATAACTAGAAACCTTAATGAGCTATATAATAGATAAACTAAAGTGCTGTTATGAAGGAATCGCAAAAAACTATCAAAGGAAAAACACAGCAGAAAATTTTCAGTTTTCCGAGCAACGTCTAGGAAAGAGTACTTAGTTTTCTTTATTAGTCACGGATTAACCAACGTAGGGATGGGTTGCACTAGAACTTCTTGCATTGGAAGGGGAGAAGGAGGCGCCTGCTGTTCAATTGGAACTCCCACAATCTTCTACTCTTACGCATCAAGCATTTTCTTTTCGTCTTCCAGAGTATGGCTCTACCTTATTCTTGGGTTAGCTTGGTGAAAGCTCCTTTGGATAATCAAAATATCTCCAAGAGAGAAAGAAGAGAAGGACGAGCATAAGAGGAAGAAAGATCCAGAAAAGACGGTACACCAAAGAAGGAAAAACTTAGGAAAACCACGTTCTTTTTTTCCTCTTCTCCACTTATTTTTGGCCAGTCTTAGGGCTTCATTAAGCCCTAATGGTTGAAAACATTAAGCCCTAATAGGCTTGGTGCCAAGCTCTAGAACTAATCCAAGACTGGCTCAATCTTCTTAATTAATTAATTATCTTTTCTGGGCCTTATTATATACCCAAGACTAATTAATTTATTCTAATAATTAATTAATTCTAATTGAACTCTTAATATATATCAACATATATCAACCTAATTAATTAATTTATTCCAATTCAATTCTCTTAATTAATGAATTATCTTTTCTGGGCCTTATAAAAGCCCAAGACTAATTAATTAATTCTAATTAGACTCTTAGAATAAATTTTATTTCTCTTCCAAACAATTATCCATTAAGCCCAGATTGTGTCTAAACAACACCAAGGTAACTTGAGTTTCTCCGGGGACCAAAAGGTATATTATTCATGGTTACTAAGTAACAAAAATGCCCTTACTATTAAATAGCCGTATTTAATCATTTTAAATATTTTCATTTATCACCATATGAAAATATTAACCCCAAGAATAATATTGCTAAAGCATATGTCTCTGACCTGCAGGTGAAATGACGGAAATACCCCTCTATGTAACACCCATCAATGAGACATGATAAATGTATTAACACCATCTCAAAGACATCTACCATTCTTAAATCTTTAGTCTGATAATCCATGACTCACTTGCTTATCATTGGAAGCTACCCAAAAGTACACATTCTAAAGTCAAGTTCCCAAGGCCTTGGATGATTAGATTATCCTGGACAATCACAAGAGGGTGATTTAACTTCACTAAGTGAAGCATAGAAACTCTATTGCATGAGTTCATTTTAACTAACTAGAATAATACACCCAATATATAAGGATATTGATCTTACAAAAGAAATCTCACCAAACACACATCAGAGTATAAAACCCTAGCTTTGCCAGACCACCAACTCATACTCAAGTATGAAGGTATCCGTCCATGCTGTAGCAGTAAGTAATAGTTTGGTCTCTATAATTATAGTACTTTAAGAGAGACTACTACTACAGGTCCAGTTCTACATATTCGAAATACGCTTATGCCTATGATGTGAGTGAACTGCTCACTGATTTAAGGTAAACCATTTCTCATTAAAAATTATGGCATAATAGTCTTACCTTGATGAAATTTCCAGTTCTATCAAATGACTAAGAACTCAATTTTACTTATGTGATAAGTACCCATGGTGTATACCTTATTGTGAAGAACGACCCAACACATAAATCGTTACTTGTTATAGTTAGACCTTTAAATGTGAAATAATATAAGAAACAAACTAAACTGAATGAGTAAATATTTTATTGCAATATGTTTACATAGAATACATAATCTTTTAGGGCATACTTTCCAACAATCTCCTACTTTCACTACAAAGACTAAGAAAGTCCATAAGTACCTACCCTTATGACATCTAAGTATTAGCAAAATATCTTTTTTGTCAAAGGCTTAGTAAAGGGCCAAATTGTTTACAGAGGAAATCTGATTGACCACAATTTTCCATTTCTGGATGAACTCCCGAATGAGGTGATTCTTCCTCTCTATGTGCTTGCCTTTCCTATGGTTTCGAGGTTCCTTGTATTGTGACACTGCTTTAGAGTTATCACAATAAATGGTGACAGACCTATCCATGTACGATACTACTCCAAGTTCTATGAGGAGCTTTTGGAGCCACAAAGCTTCTTTAGAAGCTTTTGAAGCAGTAACATACTCAGCTTCCCTGGTAGAATTAACAATACAAGATTGCTTGATACTTCTCCATAAAATAGGTCCTCTAGAAAAAGTGAAGACATATCCACTAGTAAATTTTCTTTTATCTTTATCTGCCTAGAAGTCTGAGTCTGTGTAACTGGTAGGAACCAAATCATCAGCATGATATACAAGCATATAATCTCTCATTTCCTTGAGATATTTAAATATATGCTTTACTTCTTGCCAGTGAGCTTCCCTTGGGTTTGACTAATATCAACTAATCATGCCTACTGTAAAGCAGATATCTAGCCTAGTACAAAGTATAGCATACATGAGACTTCCTACAGCAGAAACATAAGGGATCCTACTCATTTTCTACATGTCTTTTTATGTTTGAGGATACTGCTTGGAAGATAAGAATAATCTATGTCTAAAGGGTATAATAGTGATAAGACTCCACTTTATCATGGAGGTCAAGATCAAGGAAGGGGACGCGTGACCGTGCAAGGACAAGGACCGATGACAAGATCTAGGACCAAGAAGCTTCAAAATAATCTTCAATTGCTCATAAAACCATGCTTGAAGATGGAAGAAGGTTGGAAGGTTGAGGAAGCTAGCCAAGAGTTCAATTTGATGACTATTCAAGAAGGACTCCAACATGAACTCGAGCCGGCAACAAAGACAGACGGAATTTGACCCAAAGGTAGCCTTCCAGTGGACAACCGGCGCCGGCCCAAGCAGCCGAACCAGGGTCGGCGCCGGCTTCAACATGCACAACGACGGCCCGAACACAGTGCACAACTGGCGCTGGCTCAAGAGCCCTAGCTGGCGTCGGCTCTCGCATGGGCAGCCGATTGCTGTCCCGCGTTTTTGATATTTTCTCTGATTTTTCTCCATTTTAAATGTTTTGTAAATACCTATTAAGGCTCTAAATTGTATTAGAATCTCAGGGATTACTTAGCTAGGGTTAGGGTAGTATAAATACAACTTTTAGTGATTTGACAACACTATTCACACACTTTATTCAAATTTGAAGAGAAAATCTTAAGAGGCCCTAACCTCTTTGTTCATCTTGTTCAAGACCATGCTTAAGGCTTAGTCCTCCTTATGAATGAGTCTATAAAATCTTTTGGATAATCCAATGTGGTTTCTTTCAATGGGTCTTAGTTGCTTTACTTTTCTAAGATTTGTTTGAATTCCATTACTTGAGTGCCTATTTTCTCTATTCTTTTTGTTCTTGTTTGCCTTTGTTGCTTCAAGGATATTAGGGTGAGATTATAGTAGAACTTTCTAATATTCTTGAGGGTCTTTGAAGCCTAGTTCTTCAAGGGTTTGATAGAGGGTAGGTTGTTAGTTTAATTTCTCCTTTTTATCTAAAGAAATTGGTCCTATGGGATGAGCTGAACTCATAATCAACTAAACAACCCACAACACCAAGAAAAAACCGACTTAAGATCATATCAAATAGCCCATTTACACTGATCCATGCTATATTTGACCAATATCTTGTCAATGGAAGTAGATTGGGATAAACCTAATATTCTTTGCTTCATATCTCTCAGAAGCTTAATGCCTAGAATGTAGCTAGCTTCTCCTAAGTCTTTCATGCTAAACTGACTAGATTGCCAAACCTTTACGGATGATAATGTCTCTACATCATTTTCAACGAGTAGAATGTCATCCACATAAAATATCAAGAAAATCACTTTGGCACTGTCTGATTTCCTAGACACACATAGTTCATCCATATTTTGAATAAAATCATAAGCTTTCACGGTTTTATCAAAACGTATGTTCTATGCTCATGACAGTTGCTTAAGTCCATATATGGACTTCTTAAGCTTACATACCATCAGTTCTTGACCTCTAGCAACAAAACCTTCTGGCTGGGACATATAAATGTCTTTGCTAAGGTAGCCATTTAAGAAGGTCGTCTTGACATCCATCTGCTATATTTCGTAATCATAATGACATGCGATGGCTAAGATAATTCGGATAGACTTAACTATGGCTACTGGTGAAAAGGTTTCCTCATAATCGATCCCTTCTTTTTTAGTATAACCTTTAGTAACCAACATTACTTTATAGGTTTCAACCTTTCCATCCGCACCTCTCTTCCTCTTGTATACCCACTTATACCTAATGGGTTTTATTCCATCAAGCGCAGTGACAAGATCTAGACCTGATTGAGGTACGTGGACTCAATCTCGATATTCATGGCTAACTGCCATTTGTCTACATCAACATCAACAATGGCCTTCTCATATCTAGTGAGATCTTATTTATGATGATTAGAGACTAGATTATAGATCTTTCTGGTCCACCTTTCTGGAACCCTTGTGATCATCCTACTACGATGAGGCTCAGTTTATGTAGGAACATCCGGAAGTGTTTCTCTTGGTTCCTCGATCCGGGTGTTAGAAGTATCTAAAGTTGAATCAATGACTAACTTCTCTTCTAATTGTATTCTTCTTGAACTTGTGGTGGATGCAACTTGTTTATCCTCTAAGTATCTAGCATTAGTACTAACAAGTACTTTATGCTTTTGAGGATGATAGAAATATCCACCTTTTGTTCCTTTTGGATACCCAACAAAGTAGCATAACTCTGATCTTTGTTCTAACTTACTTCATTTTGTCAACACATAAGTTGAACAAATCTATATCTTCAAATGGTTTAAATTGGGCTTTCGTCCAGTCCACATCTCATAGGGTGTCCTAAGTATTGATTTAAAAGGCACCAAGTTCGAAATATATGCCCCTGTTTCTAAAGCATAACCCGAAAAAGACATAAGAAGAAATGCATGACTCATCATACTTCTAACTATTTCCATCAAAGTTCTATTTCTTCTCTCAGCTACTTTGTTCTGCTAGGAAGTCCTAGGTGCAATTAACTAAGATACTATACCGTGATGTACCAAGTAGTTCTTAAATTCACTGATGAGGTACTCTCCACCACGATCCGATCTTAAAGTTTTAATTAATTTACCTGTTTGACGCTCCACTTCAGCCTTAAACTCTTTGAATTTATCAAAAGAGTCAGACTTGTGCCTCTTCAGATAAATGTAACCAAAATGAGTATGATCATCTGTGAAAGTGATGAAGTATTTGTACCCTCCTCTAGCTGGAGTAGTCATCGGACCACAAATATCTATATGAACTAGTGCTAGTATTTCCATGGCTCTATCTGCTTTTTGGTAAAGAACCTTTTAGTCATTTTACCTTTAAGGCAAGATTCACATTAAGGCCATTCTTCCAATCTCAATGAACCTAAAGGCCCATCATGGATTAGCCTTTGAATCCGATTAGGATTTATATGTCCCAATCTTAGATGCCCCAAATATGAGTTATTGGATACGACATTTCTCTTTTTATTATCAGGTTCAGTTTAAATATTATTTACTTGATTTTGAATAGGATGTATATAAAAAAGATTTTCATACATGTTTCCAGTGCAAGTTAAATTACCATCTCTACTAATGGAAACACTAGAATGGAAAGAAACAGAATATCCTTGATTCATCAATTTAGAAACTGAAATCAAATTTTGTTTAAAACAAGAAATATAAAAAATATATTTTAAAATTAACTTCCTATTACAATAAAAAATAAGCTTAAGATCTCTTACTGCTTCAGCCC
Organism: Voacanga thouarsii; assembly: GCA_026120185.1. Taxonomy (NCBI): domain Eukaryota; kingdom Viridiplantae; phylum Streptophyta; class Magnoliopsida; order Gentianales; family Apocynaceae; genus Voacanga; species Voacanga thouarsii. The sequence goes on from JANUWF010001576.1 coordinate 1,327,979, forward strand.
ATATTCTTACTCCATTGCTTACTTAAAGTCCATGCTTATCCTTATTGAGTCTCCTTGTCATTCTGAATCTCTGCAAAGAGTTATAGACATGATCAGTGACTCTAGAATCAACTATGCAAGAATATGTTGATCCAACCATCAAAATAGACTCTAGGTATAGAGCAATACCTAAAGCAGACTTGGCTAAGAAGTCCAGATAATCTTTCTTCTAATGGCCTTTCTTGTCACACTTGAAGCATTTGTCTTTGGGCTTCCTGTTGAGCTTGGCCTGACCAGATGCTTTGGGTTGGGCCCCTGCATTGTTTTGGCCCTTTCTCTTTTTGAATTTCTTAGGCTTTGCCTTAATTCCAGAAGAAGAAGCAAAACGAGAGACCAAAACCTTTGACACAGGCTTCATGATTTTTTCTGCCGCCAGGAGCTCATTCATAAGCTTTATAAGATTCATATCCAACTTGTTCCTGTTATAGTTCAACTTGAACTAAGAATATGAATTAGGAAAAGTTTCAAGAACTATGTTAATTTGGCTCTCAGGATCTATTGTCGCACCTAGGACCTCGGCCTCCTCAAAGTAAGCAATCATCTTGAGTAGATGCTCATAAATCGATGTCCCTTCAGCCATCCTAATGTTCATGATTGCCCTAAGAGCTTCCTGCCTTGTGGGCCGGCTCTTGTCAGTAAACGTGGTACACAATAACAAATTCATGTTGTACGCAGTGGCCATGTGCTCTTGCTTAGATTGGAGCACACTATACATAAAAGCCCACATGTAGCATTTAACCATCTCATTGGCTTTCTTCCATACCTTCTTAGCCTCTCAATTCTAATCAGTGGATTCTTCCCTAATCTCAGGACAGGGATCCATAAGAACATATTTGTACTTATCGACAATGAGTACTATTTTCAAATTCCTCTTCCAGTCTACGTAATGTGGGCCTGTCAACTTATTGTCCTTGAGAATGATTAACAATGGATTGAAACCAGACATTTCTGAAATATTGCAAAAAACATTCATTTAGTTTATAAGAAATAAAAATACATATTCTTTATATTATTTCTTTGATAATAGATAACTCTTAAAACCATTATCAAATATAAATAGTTTAGCTTTTAGAAAAGCTAACAGAGCTTCGTAGGAAGATTAATAACATCCTAAGTTAAGTGTATAACCATTACGAATCAAAACATTCTAAAATAGGCAATGGTTTAGGAAAAGTTTCACTGATAGGATGGCCACTAATTCACACCACCTACAGGCATTCTAATGCTAAGAACCTCCTACGTAGGTTGGTCGATCCTAGCAAATACCCTAGGCTTTTAATTTTACTCTTTCATTAATTCTAGATACTTGTGGAAATCCATCCTATAAGGGGTCATGCTTAAAATGACACGAGAAAATCTACTATCTCTAATGAGAGTTGTGATGGAAGCCATAGGGTCGTTGGAACCTCTTTCTCACTTAATCTTTTATTGAAGATAGAGTTTTCAGCCCAAAAATATTTTCTATAATCTTATGATTTCATTAACTTTAGTAAAAATTTAAAATTCAATATTATTATCTTTGTCAAGAATAAAATCTTTTGAGAGAATAAACTATGAATTTATTTTACTATTCTATGTTAATAACCAAGTAAAACTTTATTAAATAACCTTAAGTTCAACATTATTCTCTATGTCAAGGGTTATACCCTTTAAGAGAATAAACTATGAACTCTTCTATTTTTAAAGTTTCTTAGATTAAAACATTTTATCAAAAACTGTCTTATCTAGTGAGACATTGGTCTCACAAGAATTTGTGCATTTGATAACAAAAACGAAATAAGCATGATACCAAAAGTAAACTTTTTCATACTCAAACTATTCATTTATTCCTAAATGACCAAACAATGGATTAAACATTATGAATTAAAAATTAATGATCTTGTTTAATCCTAAGGTGATTCGATCCTTTACAATTCATTTTCATGCAAATTATTCATCCATAGATAAATAAAACAATTGTAGAAAATTAACCTCATACAATGGTTTCAAAACATGATTGCATCATGAAAAAATTGAGGAACTAAACTTTAGCAATACTCTCCTATTTCTTGGACAATTTGCGCACAACTGCCTCTAGACGAGTGGACCTAGTGCCTAGTCCGTTGGGCCCACCTGGCGCCCGTTCCAATGTATTTTTCCCGAAATATCCCAGTTGGGCAGAATACACCCGGCGCTTGGTCCGATCAGCTCTCCTAGCGCCTGGTTAGCTCTGGAGTTCGCCGATTTCTAAAAAGAATCTAGCTTTTCAACCACTTTTCACCCCTTAACAATTCCAACAATCACATTCTTCCATTCCCCAAAATTTACAGGTTAAAAGAATACAAAGAAACGCAAAACCAGGCATACCCCCTATCCAACTGTATAATATACATACACTCACAGAATAATTCCTTACATAAGCTTTTGGGTTTACCTCTTAACTGTGCTAGACAACAGAGACCGGAAGGAAAAGCAAATTGATCTTTTGATATTCAAGGTGGACTTGTGAGAGAAGAGAAGAACTCGCTTTGACTGTTCTTAAAAGATCTGTTAAAAAAAAGGCTTCAATTGTTATTGAGAAGAAGAGGCCGAATGCTAAGTTTTAACTTATGGTCGGAGACTGATTGTATGACCGAAAAGAAGAGGAGGATGAGAGAGGTTCTTGCTTCAGTTTTGTGTTCCTTTCGGCTGTTGGTTTTCGTGTGTATATGGGATGCCTGATTGGCAGCTATATGCATGAGTGTAGGTGAAGTTGTTACTGAGACTTGGTGCAAAAGAGAAAAAGGATTGTTGGTTGTTTATTTGCATAAGGTTTAGAGGGACTGGAGAGTGAAGAGACTGAAGAAAAAAAGATAAAATTTTGCATGTTTTGGGTGTGGATGTCTGCGTATAACAGTTCTCTGAACAGCCGATACGGAAAGCTTGATAGTCCTTGGGCACAATGGGTTTCTTTTCCCTGCGTAGCTAAGGACTTCTATTTAGTCGGTAGATAATGATCACCAACAGAGAAGATTTTAGGCGTTCAGAAATTCAATCTTAGTATTGATAGAGTTCTACTGCGTGCATGGCCACCAGAGTATGTTTGAGGCGATGGCTTGAGACTAAGCATGGCTGAATGAAGAAGATGGAGAAATGCCTAGAGGAAGAGCAAAAGTAGCCGGCCAAGCTTGGCCAAGCCAGCTCGGTTATGCATTGTGCATAGCTAGGAACGGCTAGCTCCAAGCTAGGCCTTGCAAGTTGCATACGGCTTATGCTAGTCTGGCCGTAGCTATTCAAGAAAACCAAGCATAGCCGGGCACGGCCAAGGCCAAGTCGGCTGTGGCTATGCAAGGATTGTTTTTTCTTTCTTTTTTTTTTGAAACCAAAACTCATTTATAAATAAAACAAAACCTGGGGTAAATAAATGTATAGATACAAAAGATATCTTCTTTAGATATTCAAATAATAATAATTTATCCAGCTAATATATTATCACCATGATAAACTCCAAACATAATTTCAGCTAAACAACTCCTAAGTGTCGGCTAGAGTAGAGGGATAGATCCAATGGGTCATTGATATATAATTTATATCGTTAGCTTAAAAGATATATTTTTAACCATAAGATAAAATCCTTCAAAATTCAAATTGAAAAAAATACAATTTCGCCACACAAATTTTCAGTCAACCAAATATACGTTTAAAACATATGTGTGTACAAATTTGATTCCAGGAAAAATTAAGCAAGTCTCTCAAAAACGACAAAGGAAAATTTGGTAATATTTTAAAAGATGAAAATCAAATTACCACAATCCAATTAAATAACTAAAGAAATATTTAAGAGGGATTTTCCCCTTTAAAAACGGCAACACTAGGCTGTATTTCGAACAAATAGGGAAAAACAAAAGGGAATAGAAAAGGAAATAATTTTTGGTAGAGTTAGGATTTGATCTCGATTCTACAAAAAATAAGCACCAAGCTTTATCCACTAGATCATTGCAACTCTTGTATTCATATTACTTAACTAGACTACTTTCAAACTCTTACCCAGGCATTTCTCATGCCAATAAAGGTTCTAACTCCTACAATAAATTAGTAAACTAAAACAAAAAAAATACTATAACCCTGCTATGTAACCCGTATACTCCTAATTAAACACAAGTTTAGCTATACATAAACAAATACACACAACCATTATTTGTGTAGACAAATGTTTGAAAATCCATGCACAGGAAAGATACCATGCAATGCCCTTAATTCCCGTGTACTTAGGGTGGGGTTTAGATGGGGTATTACATCATTTCCTCCTTAAAGGAATTTCATCCCAACATTCAGAGTTTTAGATTAGAGGGTACTTACTATTAAGGGTATAGGCTAATTCTTTCCAACCCCAACCCATTGTTAGGCCTATACCTTATTTTCATACAAATAAGTAGATCCAAGGTCTGTTGTCACATTTATAGAGTAGTCTTGAATAGAAAGCGTACCTTTCTTCACGGCCACATCTACTCCAACTTCCTTCTAATTCAAAGCAAAACCCTTATCCTTCACTTGAGGTTTTGCTCCTCCACTTCCAGTGGCTCCAGTAGTGGTCCCTTGGTTAACTCCTGTAGATGGTGCCAGGACTCCTTGTCCAAACCTCAGCGGCTTAGGACAATTGTTCCGAAGATGGTCGGGGTCACCACAATTATAGCATTTCCTGGCTGCTTCTTTCGACCAACAGTCTCTTTCTACATGACCACATTCCCACAGTACTAACATGTTGGTCACTTCGGGACAGGGCCTGTTGGGATGGTCTATGTTTGCTTCCTCTTGTTTTCCTATGGTTGACTGGCTGGTCGCTTGTTGAAGGGTTGCCCTGCCGATTATCTCGATGGTAGATGTGAACTGGGCACCATTCTATGCTTATCTTCATTTTCAGTTTTGGTCACGACATCTGCCGCTGTAGTGTAGGCCATTGGCAGGACAGGTGCTAATGCTCTTCTCAAATATTGCTTAAGTCCCTTCACGAATTGCCAAGTTTATTTTTGCTCCACATCTACCAGGCACTTACAATAATTAGACAACTGGATAAACCGTGTGGTGTACTGAGCCACCAATATACTCTACTACCTCAAACCTTAGAACTCGTCTTCTCTCTTTTCCATTATCCACTATGGAATATACTCTGCCCAAAAAGCTTCCACAAAGTTATCCCTAGTCTACTCTCGATCAATCCTGTTCCACTCCTCTTGGATACGTTGCCACCAAGGCCTAACTAGGCATCGTAAACTAAAGGCTGCAAATGTAACCATCCTCTCCTCAATGTATTGCAGAGTGGAGAAGATATCCTCCATCTGCTCAATCCATTGTTTCGCCTTCTCATCTTGCTCTGGTTCTCCATAAAAAGTAGGTGGCTGGAACTTCAGAAACCGCTCCAGAGCTGAGTTATCTCTCTTAGCTGTCTTCTTTTCAACCTTCTCTGATAGAGAATGGAGGATTTCCATCATCTTGTGGAAAGCTTGATCAATGGTCACATCCAGGGGTCCCTCGGGTCCTTCCTCATATTCTTGCCCATTATCCCTTTTTATTTCAGGGGTAGAATGTTGCATTAGAGCATACTACGGAATGATGATGCACACTTCTGAGTGGTTTTGCTACAGACAGTGACTTTTTGCCTTGGTGCTATCTTTAATCATATAAAGTCATTTAGGGAAGAAGTATGCATGTATGCAATGATTAATGCACGTATGAATAATTTATGTATACTCTGCCATAGAAAAAACTAAGATCAACTTGTGTAAAGTAATAAATCAAGTAATTTTAAGAGTAAGTAATCATTTGTAAAGAGATAAACATGTCATTTATTCAAAATGTATAATTTTAAAAAAAGAAAGAGAAAGCATGCATAGCATTTTTATTGAATATAATCAAAAGTTCCTATAAAGCACAAAGCAAAAGATCACCTTTTATTATCTGAAAAGAAGAAACAAAGCTTTCCAATCTTCACTGCTAGGTCAGCTTAACCATCTCACTCACCCTCTTCCCTTTTTGACTTCTCAAAGCCAAACTCATAAAGCCAACCTCTAGTGTTCTTGACAAAGTCTATATCAGTACCATCCATAAAACCTAGGGTCATAGGTTCCTTCCTAGGTCCCCTATAACCCTTCCCAATCTCAAAATGCCTTTGTTGGGGCACTTCTACCTGCCTAGGTGGAGACTCATAATCTATCTCCCTTGAGTCATCACTATTTGTAGTCAAGTCAATTACTGGCATGGATGGGATTAGGGCGTACTCCATAATATCACACCCATTCTCACTATCATACATCAAATCATCTATGGGTGCAGGTGGTGGTTCTATGATTTGTACTTCGTCTTCACTATTTTTCGCTAAAGGCAGTTCAAGTTCGGGTTCGGGTTTGGGTTCAAATGCTGGGTAATCAGCTGGTTGAATGGGAATTAGTGGGTGCTAATGTTGCCTGCTTATAATCTTCCTTATTGTTCAATACATTCCACCATCCTACATGTATGAACAACTTAGGTTAGTAAAAGATTACATTTCTTAAAGAATAACCCCAAATAAAAGTATATATGCTGCCTAAACCTAAGCTCTGATACTAATTGTAACACCCCACAACATATGTGCCCAAAGAGGGTGGGGATGTTGCCCCATCCAAAGGATTAGGGGTCTTTATAACTAGGTAATAAAATAACCAAAGAGGAAATAAAATCTTATTATATTGGAAAACAAGGCCTACAAGTCTCGCAAGCTACATAAAATAAAACATCTCTTAAACAGGATTGAAATAGAAAATTAAAGCAGCTAACTTCTAATAGCGCGCCACCCTCATAAAGTTAGCACATCCTAAAATATGACATCAAAGGAGTGTGAGAAAAATATCTTAGTAAGCCCTATGCGTGCTTTTGATTGAATTGAAAATAATTTCATGAATACACTTTGAAATCATTTAACAAGAGTGGATTTCAAGTCAAATATTTTCAATAACAAAATGAGTGGTATTCATCATATCAAAGTCAAAATCATAGTAATATGTATTATACAAAAAATCACTCAATAACAAAGTGGACTATAAAACTTTGCATCATAGCCCTAAGGCATAAAACCCTATATTATGACCCTGTACTGTGAAACCCTGCATCACAGTACTATGGGTGATCGGCCTATGGGTGGGGATACTCCTCCTTCTCCGAACCCCTCTAACTTACCGGTTGTCCATTCCGGGTAAATACAGTCCTACTTGGAATTGAAGTGCTAGCTCAGACCGGCCTAACCTACTAAAACTGTCACATTTTCCAAATAGAGCACATCTCCCAGAGGTGGCCTCCTGCTAAGAGACTTTCCCTACCCTTCAAAGGCTAGTCCAAGAGGCCTACTCTTATTGAGTACCCAACATATCATCATTCAAGATTCAATATCAATAAAAACATTTCTAATACACACTGGACAAGCAAGAATGATTTTCAAATAATTTTCTGTAAAAATCATTTTACAAATAAAATATGGTTTTTCAAGGAACCTTTGTTTGTTTGAAAGCTTTTAGTGAGAACCAGTCAAGCTTGCATTCCAAATAATCACATCATTGAGACAACATACATTCTCCAAATAACTTGTAATTCAGAGCTTTTACATCAAATATTTAATGCAAGGACTTACGAGGTTCTTTTGTCTCAACGATAAAATATTTCTCTGACGACTTGCTCAAAGGAGCCTAGTCCCGTCTAAAGAAAAGTGAAGATCATGTCGCAAACTTCCCTATAACCCTTATATTGCCATAATATCCAAAATAGTTCAACTCCCAACAACAAATGGTTCAAACCAACTAATTTCTCCACCCCAAACATAGCATGCTAGACATGAAGTAATTCACACTAACTATTCAATTTAAATTAAGGCAATTACTAAGCAATAAGCTAATAATAAGTAAACAGATAGATGATTGAGTAAGTTAATAAACATTTAATTAGTTAATTAAAATAAAGGTTGTTTATAAATATATAAATAAATAAATAAATATTTAAAAATAAGTAAATGACTGAATAACTAAAAGACGTTAGTGAATGTATAATATATAGATGGTTTTGAAGTTAATTGATATTTTATATTTAGTAAGTAAATCCGTGGATAAATCTTCTTATGAAAGATGATTTTGAAGCTATGAAAACAACACAGAAACTATGCATGCGCAGAAGACAAAAGCTAAAAAAAAAAAAAAAAAGCAGAACACAACGGAAGGGAGAGATTTAATACCTCTGTGCTTTAAAGGTTTCTTTGGCTGTGAAGAGCTCGATTGAACCACTGGGATTACTTCATGCCTGGATGATGATTTCGGTTCCAATCCTGAATCTGCCTGCTTAGTCTCATTTGCACGAACACCAATGCTTCTTGAGAACTCAGAATATTCCACTGCCTATTATTCGTTGGTGATACAACTTAGGTGAGGAAAATCACAGTCTCAAAAACATCTTGATCCTTTGCTATTGATTAGCAAAATTAAGAAGATAAAAATGAGATGAACAAATGAGAGTGAGAGAAGAAGAACAAGGCTTCTGGGGTTTTTTTTTTTCATTTTCACAAACATGTGTGTCATAAAAAAGCAAAACTCACAGCTATTATCTCTGATAACATAACACCGGGGTTTTGATATTTCAAAACACGTAGAAGTTATCAACAGAAAACGTTTGTCTTACACCAAACTCTTATGTTCCGTGAATTAAAAAAAAAAAAATCCTTTTGGTCGAGGCTATTGGGTTAATAATTATTTTTATTATTTTCTTTGGACCTAATAAGCCCAAAATAATAAACATTAATTATTTATTTCTAGGCCTATAAAATTAACCCAATAAATAATTAATGAGACCAAATAAACCAAAATAAATTTTAATCCTTTTATCTGGTTTAGGCTTAGGTTAAATTTCTAATTATTTAATCTGGGCTTAGGTCCTCAATAGTTAATTAGCCAATTAAACTAGACAATAATTTTAATTTAATTTCTCTCATTCTTTTATTTTATTATATTCCAATAATAAATTAGACTTCCTGAATAAAATAAAATCCTTTTTAACTAAGACCATTTTCTCAACCCAAAATTAATTAGGACTTACGGGCTATTTCGAGGACTAAAAAGACATATCGACTTGGCTACTAAAATGACCAAAATACCCCTGCAATATAAATAGTTGTATTTTACATTTTAAATATTTTTTAATATCACCATATGGAAATATTGACCCAAGGATAATACTGCGTTAGCTATGTCTTCGACCTACATGTGAAATGACTAAAATATCCCTCTACATATCACGATGCATTTAGAGAGGAAGAAGTGTACTAACCCCTCTCTAAAAGGCATTTACCATCCTTAGGCTTCTAGTCCAATGATCTACGACTTCTTGGAATATTTTCACTTTGTAAGGGACTAGCCTAAAGCAAATATCCAAGTTATGTCAGCCCTAGATAATTAAATCATTCGGATAACCACAAGGGGTGATATAGTATAAAAACAATATTGTACAAGTTTATCTTAACTAACTAGTTACATATGCCTAACATACAAGTATATTAGTCATACTAAAGAACCTCAACTATAGTATATCACAGCATACAGTTCCAACTTCGTCAGACCACCAACTCATATTCAAGCTGTAAAGTATAAGTCCATGTTGTAGTAGTAGTAGTCCAAGTTTCTACCACTATTTTGACTGATATCTGCTAACTAAGCCTACAACAAAGCAGATATATGGCCTAGTGCACAGCATGGCGTACATTAAACTTCCCACAGCTGAAGCTTAGGGAATCCTACTCATTCTACCTTTTTTTTTTTTTTTGTAACTTTAGACAGTCCTTTGAGGAAAAAGACAACCCATGTCTGCAAGGGATCAATGCTCCCTTCCATGAGTTCATACTTAACTTGGCCAGTTTCTTGTCAATGTATGTAGCTTGGGATAACCCTAATATTTTCTACTTCCAATTTCTAAGAAGCTTTATCCTGAGATTGTAACTGGCTTCTCCCAAGTCCTTTATACTAAATTGACTAGATAGCCAAACCTTAGGAGATGATAGTGTCCCTACATCATTCCCAAATAAGTAGAATGTCATCTACATATAGCACAAGAAAAACCACATTTATGCCTTTTAGTTTTCTGCACACACATGGTTCATCTTCATTTTGAATAAAACCGTAAGATTTTACAGTCTTATCGAAATGAATGTTCATTCTCTGGATGCTTGCTAAAGTTTATAAATGGATTTTTTCAGCTTACAAACCATATGTTTTTGGCATTCTGCAATAAAACCTTCAGATTGGGACATATAGATGTCTTCACTAAGATGGCCATTTAAAAATGCCGTCTTGACATCCATTTGCTATATCTCTAGTCATAATGACATGTGATGGCAAAGAGAATACGGATGGACTTAAACATAGCTACTAGGGAAAAGATTTCCTCATAATCGATACCTTTTTTTTAGTATATCTTTTCACCACAAGCCTAGCTTTGAAGATTTTCACCTTCCCATCCGCTCTCCTCTCCCTCTTATATACCTACTTACACCCAATGGGTTTTATCCTTTTAGGTGAAGCTACAAGATCTCAAACTTGATTAAAGTATATAGACTCAATCTCGGCTTTCATTATTTTATGCTATAGGTTTGTATCGGCATCAACAACAACCTCCTTATATCTCGTGGGATCTTGTTCCTGATGGTTGGAGATTAGGTCAAAAGTCTCTCTAGTCCATCTTTCTAGAATTCTAGATACCCCCCCACTACGACGAGGCACCATTTGTACTGGTTCTTGAGGCTATGCCTCTTCTTGTCCTATAATCGGGTTAGAAGAAGTTGAATCAAAAGACAACCTCTCATCAAGTTCCAACTTTGTTGAACCTTTAGTGGATGTGCTTTAATCATCCTCCAAGTATCTAGCATTAGTACTCACAAGTACTTTTTGCTCCTTAGGATGGTAAAAGTAGCCATCCTTTGTATCTTTTGGATACACAACAAAATAGCATAATTCTGATCTTGGTTCTAACTTGTTTCCCTTGATCAGTATATAAGTTAGACAACCCCATATCTTAAGATGATTCAGACTTGGCTTACGCCCAGTCCATATCTTATAGGGCATCTTAGGCACTGACTTGGAAGGCACCAAGTTCAAAACATATGCCATGTTTCCAGGGTATATCCCCAAAAAGACACTGGAAGAGTAGCATGAGACATTATGCTTCGGACCATTTCCATCAATGCCCTATTCCTTCTCTCAGCTACTCCATTCTGTTGGGGTGTTCCCAGCGTAGAGAGCTAGGATACCATCTCATGATATACCATGTAGTCCTTGAATTCACCAAGGAGGTACTCTCTACTACTATCCGATCGTAAGGTCTTGAGTAGTTTACCTATCTGACACTCCACTTCAGCCTTAAACTCTTTGAACTTGTCAAAAGAGTCAGACTTGCATCTTATCAGGCAAATATAACCATACCTAGTACAATCATATGTGAATGTGATGAAATACTCAAACTCACCTCTTACTGTTATAGATAGAGGACTACATACATTAGTGTGAATAAGACTCAGTATCTTCTTGGCTCTATCTGCCTTTTGGGTAAAAAACCTTGTGGTTATTTTTCCCATAAGAAAGGATTCACACTGAGGCCAACATTCTAATCTCAATGAGCTCAAAGGCCCATCATGGATTAACCTTTGAATCCTGGCTAAGTTAATATGATCCAACCTTAGATGCCAAATATATGAGTCATTGACATTAGTCTTTCTCTTCCTATTTAAAGGTTCAGATTGAGCGTTATTTAATTGATTGTTAATAGGATTAATGAAGAATAGATTCCATACGTGTGCCCAGTACATAGAAATTCTCTATTTCTATTGATAGTTATACCAGAATGGAAAGAAACAGAATATCTTTAATTTATTAGTTTTGCAATTGAAACCAAATTCTGTTTAAAATTAAGAACAAATAAAACATCCTTCAATATAACTATTCTATTACAATCAAAAGTAAGTTCCAGTTCCATTTCCCACGCGTAGTTCATGTTCGCCCTTCTAGAGTCTTTTAATCTTTTTAAACCACTGCAAGGAGTTACATATATGATCAGTGGCTCCTGAATCAACAATCCAAGTGGAAGTTGATCCAACTATTGATATAGACTCTAGATAGAAAACATTACCTGCGGGATTCTTCTTAACTTGAAGATCTAGACATTCTTTTTTTTCAGTGCTTCTTCTTCCCACATTTGAAGTATTTACCGTTGGGTTTATCTTTAAACTGGGACTTGGGCTGGTGTACTACATTACCCTTCTTATTCTTGAACTTTTTAGGCTTGGTTCTTGAAAAAGAAGACATCATAGCCCTTACTTATGGCTTTATGACATTCTCTGCCACTTGGAGCTCTTTTATTAACTAAATTAACTCATGTTTAACTTGTTCATATTGTAGTTCAACTTGAATTGAGTAAAAAAGCCCGACAAAGATTTGAGAACCTTGTCCACTTGACTCTCGGGGTCAATGACAGCCTCCAAGACTTCTGCTTCCTCAAGAGCAGCAATCATTTTGAGCTTATGCTCTTTGATTGATGCTCCGTCAACCATCTTGGTGTTTATGATTGTTCGAAGAGCCTCCTGCCTTGCGGGCCCTCTCTTGTCCGCAAATATCGTGACTAGTGATGTACTAATTTCGAATACAGTTGCCAAGTGCTCATGTTTGGATTGGAGCACATTTGACATAGAGGCTAGTGTTGGGATGTATGCCCTCTTAGACTAGATTTCTAATGTAATTTTGACTTGTATTAACAAAAGTATTTTTCTTAGAAATTTTTTGTGAAATCTTCCTTATATTTGTGCACAATTTTCATTGGAAAAGACCTATTGTGTTTAAGTAAATGGTTCATCTAAATGGAGGTCTTTCACAATAAGGTATAGACCATGGGTTACTTAGCAAATAAACTTATGTTCTAAACCAAATGACATTATGGTAAGGTTATTGTGTTATGAATTCTAAATAAGGAATGGCTTACCTTTAACCAATGAGTAGTCTTCTCATTTTATAACATAAGCGTATTTCGAATATATAAAACTAAAGCTATAGTATTGGTTTCTAAAAGCACTATGTGTTAGAAACCTAGACTACTACTGCTACAGCGTAGATTAGTACTCTACAATTTGAGTATAAGTTGGTGGTCTGACGAAACTGGAAACGTATGCTTTGATATACTACAGTTGAGGTTTTCTAGAAAGACTAATATACTTGTATGTTGGGTATATATAACTAGTTAGTCAAGACAGACTTGTATAAGATAGTTTCTACATTATATCGCCCCTTATGGCAGTTCGAATGATCTAATTATCCAGAGCCTTGGGGAACATAACTTGGATATTTGCTTTAAGGTAGCTCCATTGGAAAGCGAAAATATTCTAAGAAGTTGTGGATTATTGGACTAGAAACCTAAGGATGGTAAATGTCTTTTAGAAAGGTGTTAGCATACTCTTTCCTCTCTAAATGCACGGCAGTGTGTAGAGGGGTATTTTAGCCATTTTACCTATAGGTCGAAGACATAGCTAACACAGCATTGACCTTAGGGTCAATATTTTCTTATGGTGATATTAGAAAATATTTAAAATACAAAATACAGCTACTTATATAGCAAAAGTATTTTGGTCATTTTAGTAGCCAATGCGATGTGTTTTTTTTGTCCTCAGAGTAGCTCGTAAGTCCTAATTAATTTTAGGTCGAGGAAATGGTCTTAATTAAAATGATTTTATTTTATTCAGGAAGTCTAATTTAATTTTGGACAGGAATAAAAAAAATGAACAAGAGAAATTAAGTTTATTATCTAGTCTATTTGGTTAATTAATTATTCAGGGTCTAAGCTCAGATTAAATAATTAAAAACTTAACCTGGGCCTAAACTAGTTAATAAAAAGGCTTGAATAATTATTTTATTTCATTTATGCTCATTAATTATTTATTGGGTCATTTTAATAGGCCTAGGAAATAAATAATTAATGGTTATTATTTTGGGCTCATTGGGTCTAAGAAAAATAATAAAATAATTAATGGCCTAATAGCTTGAACCAGAAGGGTTTTTTATTCACAGAAAAGAAGAGTTCAAGTGACGCCAAACCTATTCTGTTGAAAGCTTCCGGGAGTTTTGAAATATCAAAACCCCAGTGATAAGTTATCAGGATAGAAAAAGAAAACGGTGTTCCATTTTCTTTTAACAGAGAACGTACTGAGGGGAAAAAAAAGCTTTTAGTTAACTTCTTCTTTTCTCTTGTTCTTCTTTTTCCTTCGTATTCTTGGTCTTGTTAATTAATAACAAGAAATCAAGAAGTGCCTGAGATAGTAGATTTCTCACATTGAAACAACAACTGTTTAGGCGGTGGAATATTTTGAGTTCTCAAAAGCCTTGGCCTTCATGCCCCGGAAGAGTAGATGCATCACCGGCTCTGATCTAGAGAAATCTTCAAGCGTGAAAAAGAAGCCCTAGTACTTTCTTCGTCCACTCTAGCACTGAAAACAATGTTAAAACGCAAATGTATTAATTTTAAAAGCTTCTCCATTGTGTACTCTAAGTTTTCAATGGTTTGTTGGTTTACAATTTTCTAAGCATGCATGGCTTCTATTGTTTCATTCGTTTCAAGTGGTATCAGAGCAATGATGCTTTGAATGGCTTAGGAAGGGTGTATGCTAGTTAATAATAATTGGCAAGTTAATTTTTGTTGAATGCTTGAGATCCTTCGCTATTTTGGTATGGGTAGAATTCTTTGTACACCTCACGGTTAACGTTTAGGAAGCTCTATAAAAAATTAATGCTTTGATTAGCAATCGTGTAAACCCAATTTGAAAGGATATAGGCGGATGTGTTTTTGTTAGAAAGTATGCCCTCAAAGACCATGTATTCTGTATGAACATATTACAATAAAATGTTTATTCATTCAATTTATTTTATTTCTTATATTATTGCACATTTAAAGGTCCAAGTATGACACGTAATGGTCTATGTGTTGGGTCGTTCTTCACAGTAAGGTATAGACTATAGGTACTTATCATACAAATAAAATTGAGTTCTTAGTAGTTTGATGGAACTGGACATTTCATAAAGGTAAGACTATTATGCCATGATTTCTAATAAGGAATGGTTTATCTTGAATCAGTGAGTAATTCACTCATATCATAAGGATACGCGTATTTCGAATACGTAGAATTGGACCAATAGTAGTGGTATCTCTTAAAGAACTATAGTTATAAAGACAAGACTCTTACTGCTATAGCATGGACGGATACCTTCATACTCGAGTATAAGTCAATAGTCTGGCGAAACTAGGGTTTTATACTTTTATGTATGTTGGGTGAGATTTCTTTTGTGAGATCAATATCGTTGTTTGTTAGGTGTATTACTCTAGTTAGTTAAGATAGACTCATGCAAAAGAGTTTCTATGCTTCACTTAGTAAGGTTAAATCACCCTCTTGTGATTGTTCAGGATAATCTATATGATCCAGGGCTTTGGGAATATGACTCTAAAATGTATGCTTTTGGATAGCTTCCAATTATAAGCAAATACATTTAAGTGACTCATGGATTATCGAACTAGATATCTAAGGATGGTTGATGTCTTTGAGATGGGTGTTAGTACATTTATCCTATCTCATTGATAGATGTTACATAAAGGGTTATTTTCGTCATTCCACCTGTAGGTCAGAGACAATGCTTTAAGCAATATTATTCTTGGTGTCAATTTTTTCATATGGTGTGATAATTGAAAATATTTAAAATGATAAAATGTGGCTATTTAATAGTAATGACATTTTGGTCATTTTAGTAACTGTGAATAATATGTCTCTTGGTCCCCAGATTAGCTCAAGTTACATTGGTGTAGTTTAGACACAATTTGGGTTTAGTGGATAATTATTTGGAAGAGAAATAAAATTTATTCTAAGAGTCCAATTATAATTAATTAATTAGTCTTGGGTTTTGATAAGGTCCAAAAAAGATAATTAATTAATTGAAAGAATTGGACTAATATATGTTGACATACATTAAGAGGCCAATTAGAATTAATTACTTAGTCTTGTGTATTTAATGAGGCCCAGAAAAGATAATTAATTAATTAAGGATTGGGCCAATCTTGGATTGATTTTGGAGCACAGCACCTAGTCCATTAGGGTTTGATGATTTTAGGCCATTAGGGCTTGAGGAAGCCCTAAGCTGGCCGAAAATATGTAGAAGAGAGAGAGAAAAAAACCAAGAGGTTTGGAAGTTTTTTTTTCTCTAGTGTGTGCCGTCTCCTCTCTTTCTCGCTCTGCTTTTCGTCCTTCTCTTCCTTCTCTCTCGGAGAGTGTTTTGATTATCTAAGAAGGTACTCTCACCACGCTAACACCAATGGCAAGGTTGAGCCATACTCCGGAAGACAAAGGTGCCTAGGCCAATCGCGGCTTGCAAGCCGCAGCCAAGGCCCAGGCGCATCTCGGTTTGCAATAGGGCTTTCATCCTGGGTAGGATGGAAGTCATCCTCCCCAGGATCTAGTCACTGTTGTGACTGGGACCTGGGGCGGCCCATGGGTTGCGGGCACCCGCCCACGGGTTATGGTCCATGGGTCTTCCCATGGGCCATGATCCAATGTGGCAGGTGCACAAGACCAAAAGAATTTTTTTTTTCTTATTTTTCTTATCTATTTCTTTTTGGTTTTTGGTTCCATATTAGGCAAAATTATTATTTTTGCAATAGTTAATATTCTTTGAATATTTTGCAAGAAAAATAATAGTAAAGGATTATTAGGATTAAACAAGACTATTAATTAATTTAATTAATGTATTTAATTCTATTATTTGAGCACTTAGGTTTAAAAATGGAAAAGCATGAAAACGTTTACAGTTTTCTAGCATGCTATTTATTTTAATTCCTATGTGCACGTTTTTTAAAAGACCAAAGTCTTTGAAAAATTTTATTTGACAAGGAAAAATATTTTTCTTTAATTAAATGGTTAATTTTAACTTAAACAAAAATTAATCATTGGCTATTTTCTTAAAGGTTTTTATACTTGACATAGAAAATATTCTGGATTTAGAAATTTTTGCAAGTCAAAATGGAAAATCATTTTAATTCATTTAAGCAAAGGAAAGGAAAATTATTTTTTTTTTCCAAATAAAAACTTGAGATCAAAATCTCTAGAAAGTTTTGAATGGAAATTTTTTTGAAATTATTAAGTTCTTAACTTAAATAAAATTAATCTATGAGGAAATTTTCTCAAAGGGTATAAACCTTGACATATATTTTTTTTAAATGTATTTAGTATTTTAATTTTAAGTTAAAAGAGAACTTAATTGAAATTTTTCAAAAGATATTTTTCCAAGAAAACCCTTATTGAAAAACTAAGTAGGAGAGGGTTCCAATGGCCCCACGGCTTTCATCACGATCCTCACTAGAGATCGTGGGTCTCCTCGCGTCACCCTGGGGAGTGAACCTGTATAGGATGGAGATACCACAAGGATCTAGAACTAATAGAATGATGTAATTTATAACCCAGGACATGCACTATGATCGGCCGATGCACGTTGGAGGTTATAATGCAAGGCATGTCCATAGGAAATGAGAGAAAATGGACATTCCCTCGATGGAATTATCTTATAGATCATTCCCTAAAAGGGAAATTACTTTGTGGTGGTTAACACACTTAATTTAGGAAACTATTAATCTTCCCAAGAAGCTATGCCAGTTCTCCTAAGAGCCAAATTAATCATGTTAAAGATAATAGTGATGGAGTTAACTATTATCAGTTTAATATGAGGGTAAAGTGCACAAAATTATTTTATTTTCACAATTCTGAGAATTTCTTTTATTTTTCAAATTTAAAAAATGGTTGGTGTAGGTTCGTTCAGTCCCTTAGTTGTTATTCTCCATGAGAATAAGCTAACAGGTCCATACTATGTGGATTGGAAAAGGAACTTGGACATAATACTCACAACTAAAGAGTATAAGTATGTTCTTTACAAGACCTGCCCTGTGATCGGGGAAGGTTTCACTGTTGAGGAGTGTGAGGTTGAGAAGGCATGGAAAAAGGCTAATGAGATGGCACATTACTATATGTAGCCTTCATGTCAAATGTGCTCCAATCCAAACATGAGCACATGGCAACTGCATACGATATAAGGACATCACTAGCCACGATGTTTGGGAACAAGAGCCAGCTTGCAAGGCAGGAGGCTCTTTGAACAATCATTAACACCAAGATGGCTGAGGAAGCATTAGTCAGAGAGCATATACTCAAGATGATTGCTACTTTTGAGGAAGTAGAAGCCTTGGGGGCTATCATTAACCCCAAGAGCTAAGTAGATATGGATCTCGAATCTCTGCTAGGTTCTTTTACTCAGTTCAAGTTGAATTACAACATGAACAAGTTAAACATAGGTTTAACTAAGTTGATAAAGGAGCTCCATGTGGCAGAGAAGGTCATGAAGCCATAAGCAAGGCCTATGATGGCTTCTTCTTTAAGAACTGGGCCTAAGCCCAGAAAGTTTAAGAAGAAGAAGGGTAATGTAGTGCACCAGCCCAAGTCTCAGCCCAAAGATAAACCCAAAGGCAAGTGCTTCAAATGTGGGAAGAAGGGACACTGGAAGTGTCTAGATTTTCAAGCCAAGAAAAATCCCATAGGTAATGTTTTTTATCTAGAGTCTATATCAATGGTTGGATCAAATTCCACTTGTATTGTTGATTCAAAAGCCACTGATTATATCTGTAACTCCTTGCAGGGGTTTAAAAAGATTAGAAGGCTCCAAAAGGGCGAACATAGACTATGCGTGGAAAATGGAGCACAAGTTTGGGCCCTTGCAATGGGAGAACTAGAACTTAGTTTTGATTGTAATAGAATAATTGTATTGAAGGATGTTTTATTTGTTCCTAATTTTAGACAGAATTTGTTTTCAGTTGCAAAACTAATAAATCAAAGATATTCTGTTTCTTTCCATTCTGATATAACTATCAGTAGAAATAGAGAAGTTATATGTACTGGGCACATGTATGAAAATATATTCTTCATTAATCCTATTAACAATTAATTAAATAACACTCAGTCCGAACCTTTAAATAGGAAGAGAAAGACTAATGTTAATAACTCATATCTTTGGCATCTAAGGTTAGGTCACATTAATACAGCCAGGATTCAGAGGTTAATCTATGATGGGCCTTTGGGTTCAATGAGATTGGAAAGTTGGCCTCAGTGTGAATCCTGTCTTATGAGAAAAATGACCAAAAGGTCTTTTACACAAAAGACAGATAGAGCCAATGAGGCACCGAGTCATGTTCATGCTGATGTGTGTGGTTTATTGTCCACACCAGTAAGATGGGGGTTTGAGTACTTCATCATTTTTACAATCATCAGGTATGGTTATGTTTACCAAATGAGACAGAAGTTAGACTCTTTTGACAAGTTAAAATAGTTTATGGCTGAAGTGGAGCATTAGATAGGTAAACTAATCAAGACCTTACGATTGGATTGTGGTGGAGAGTACCTCATTGGTGAACTCAAGGACTACATGGTACATCATGAGATAGTATCCCACCTCTTTGTGCCGGGGACACCCCAGCAGAATGAAGTAGCTGAGAGAAAAAACTGGACATTGATAGAAATAATCCGAAGCATGACGTCTCGTACTACTCTTCTAGTGTCTTTTTAAGGATATACCTTAGAAATAGTAGCATATATTCTGAACTTGGTGCTTTCCAAATTAATACCTAGGACACCCTATGAGATGTAGACTGGGCGTAATCCATGTCTAAATCATCTTAAGATATGGGGTTGTTCAACTTATGTACTGATCAAGGAAGACAAATTAGAACAAAAATTAGAATTATGCTATTTTGTTGGGTATCCAAAAGGTATAAAGGGTGGTTACTTTTATCAGCCCAAGGAGCAAAAAATAATTGTGAGTACTAATGCTAGATACTTGAAGGATGATCAAAGTACATCCACTAAAGGTTTAACATGGTTGGAACTCGAGGAGGCATTGTCTTCTAAAACAACTTCTTCTAACTCTATTATAGAACAAGAAGAGGTATAACCTTAGGAACTTGAACAAACGGAGCCTTGTCGTAGTGGGAGGATATCTAGGGCTCCAGAAAGATGGACTGGAGAGCCATTTGACCTAGTCTCCGACTATCAGGAATAAGATCCCACTAGATATGAGGAGGCTATTGTTGATACCGACGAAAACCTATAGCATGAAGCAATGAAAGCTGAGATTGAGTCTATGTACTTCAATTAAGTTTGGGATCTTGTAGCTTCACTTGAATGGATAAAACCCATTAGGTATAAGTTGGTGTACAAGAGAAAGAAGGGAGTGGATAGGAAGGTAGAAACCTTCAAAGCTAGACTTGTAACGAAAGGGTATACTCAGAAAGAAGGAATAATCCTTTTCTCCGGTAGCTATGCTTAAGTCCATCCGTATCCTTTTTACTATCGCATGTTTTTATGACGACGAGATATGACAAATGGATGTCAAGACGGTATTTTTAAATGGCCATCTTAGTGAAGACATCTATATGTCCTAACCATAAGGCTTTATTACTAAAGGTTAGGAGAATATGGTTTGTAAGTTTAAGAAATCCATTTATGGATTTAAGCAGGCATCTAGAGCATAGAACATTCATTTCGATGAGACTGTAAAATCTTACGATTTCATTCAAAATGAGTATGAACTATGTGTGTATAGGAAACTGGAAGGTATAAACGTGATTTTTCTTGTGCTATGTATGAATGACATTCTACTCATTGGAAATGATATAAGGACACTATCATCTACTAAGGTTTAGCTATCTAGTTAATTTAGTATGAAGGACTTGTGTGAAGTTAGTTATATTATCAGAATAAAGCTTATTAAAAATAGGGATAAGAGAATGTTAGGTTTATCCCAAGCTATATATATTGACAAAATACTGGCCAAATTCAGCATGGACTTATGCAAGGGAGCGTTGATCCCTTATAGACATAGGTTGTCTTTTTCCTCAAAGGACTGTCCAAAATCCCAAGAAGAAAAAGATAGAATGAGTTGGATTCCCTATGCTTCAACTGTGGGAAGTCTCACGTACACCATGCTATGTACTAGGCCAGATATCTATTTTGCTATAGGTGTAGTTAGCAGATATCAGTCAAATCCCTGCAAGGTTTATTGGTAGGCTATAAGACAATCAAGCTTGCATTCCAAATCATCACACCATTGAGACGTATGCCCTCTTAGACTAGGTTTTTTTATGTAATTTTGTCTTGTATTAATAAAAGTATTTTTCTCAAAAATTATTTGTGAAATCTTTCTTATTTTTGTGCACAATTTTCATTAGAAAAGACCCATTATGTTTAAGTAAATGTTTCATGTGAATGGAGGTCTTTCACAATAAGGTATGGACCATTTACTTAACATATAATTTTTGTTTTTAACCAAATGATGAGAATGGGAATCTCAACTTGATAAGGTTATTGTGTTATGAATTCTAAATAGGGAATGACTTGCCTTTAGCCAATGAGTAGTCTTCTAATTTCATAACATAAGCATATTTCGAATACGTAGAACTGGACCTATAGTAGTGGTTTCTAAAAGTACTATGTGTTAGAAACCTAGATTACTACTGCTACAGCGTGGACTTGTACTCTAGAGCTTGAGTATAAGTTGGTGGTCTGATGAAGCTAGAAGTGTATGCTTTGATATACTATAGTTGGGGTTTTTTAGAAGGACCAATATACTTGTATGTTGGGTATATGTAACTAGTTAGTTAAGACAGACTTATACAAGATAGTTTTACACTATATCACCTCTTGTGGTAGTCCAAATAATCTAATTATCCAGAGCCCTAGGAAACATGACTTGGACATTTACTTTAGGGTAGCTCCCTTGAAAAACATAAATATTCCAAGAAGTCTCGTAGATCATTGGACTAGAAGCCTAAGGATGGTAGATGTCTTTTAGAGAAGTATTAGTACACTCTTTCCTCTCCAAATGCATGGCAGTGTAGAGGGGTATTTTAGTCATTTTACCTGTAGGTTGAAGACATAGCTAACGCAGCAATGTCCTTGGGGTTAATATTTTCTCATGGTGATAATAGAAAATATTTAGAAAGCAAAATACAACTATTTATATAGTAAGGGTATTTTGGTCATTTTAGTAGACAATGTGATATATCTTTTTGGTCCTCAAAATAGCCCGTAAGTCCTAAGTAATTTTAGATCGAGGAAATGATCTCAATTAAAAGGCTTTTATTTTATTCAGGAAGTCTAATTTAATTTTAGATTGGAATAAAATAAATGAACCAGAGATATTAAATTTATTATCTAATTTATTTGGTTAATTAATTATGCAGGGCCTAAGCCCAGATTAAATAATTAGAAAGTTAACCTGGGCCTAAACTAGTAAATAAAAAGTCTTGAATAATTATTTTGATTCATTTTAGTTCATTAATTATTTATTGGTTTATTTTAATAGGCCTTGAAAATAAATAATTAATGGTTATTATTTTGGGCTCATTGGATCCAAGGAAAATAATAAAATAATTAATGGGCCAATAGCCTAAACAAGAAGGGTTTTTTATTCACAGAACAGAACAGTTCAGGTGAGGCCAAACCTTTTCTGTTGATAGCTTCCGAGAGTTTTGAAATATCAAAACCCCAGTGATAAGTTATCAGCATTGAAAAAGAAAACGGTTTTCCATTTTCTCTTAACAGAGAATGTACACAGGAAAAAACAAAGCCTTTAGTTTCTTCTTCTTTTCTCTCGTTCTACTTTTTCCTTCTTATTCTTGGTCTTGTTAATTAATAACAAGAAATCAAAAAGTGCCTAGGACAGTGGATTTCCTTACATAAGTTGTTTCACCAACAAGTGTTTAGGTGGTGGAATATTCTAAGCTCTCAAAAGCCTTGACCTTCATTACCCAGAGAATTAGACGTTGAAGGCATAGAAAGGGAAAAACACAGGGCATGCAGTCGAAGCGAAAACAAAAAAAACTGGAAAAACTGAAGAATAGGGGAACTCCAAACAGAGTTGGTGCCAGTTCTAGCAGCCCTAGCTGGCGTCGGTTGCACTCTGTACAGGTTCTGAGGTTTAATTTTTTTTACCTCTTTTTCTCGTTCTAAGAATTGGTTGGGCCGGAATATGTGGAACCGAGATAAGTGTGCTCGTGGAAACCTCTGGTGCGATTCTTGCAAGCCTCTTACTCCGTCTTTGCATGTAGGTGAACGCCAAACTCTCGATCTTCCAATATATGGCCTGCATAATTCTGTTTGGTGAACGACTAACAGAACTAAGGAATATTTTCTGGAGAGAGGGAGAGAGAGACATGTGTTTCTTTTTCCACAGAAAAGAGTCTGTCCAAAAAAAAAAAAAAAAACGTTGTTTCCAATCATCCTGTTTAACCTAAATAAAACCCTAAGTTAAACTGGACTAGCCCGTTAGACTCTTAGTTTAGCCTTTTGGACTTAATTAATTATTCTAATTAGAACCAAATAATTAGCCCAATTAATAATTAATTTTCCAGCCCAAATAAACTAGTCCAATAAATAAGCCTATATTAGTTTAGTCCTAGGTTAATCTTTAATTATTCAAACTGGGCCAAAACTCTAAATAATTAATTAACCTACCAAACTAATTTAATTAATTCTTTCTCTCCATGGACCTTTATTTTATTCTAACCCAATAATTAAATCAAACTACTTAAATAAAATACATTCCATTTAATTTAAGATCAATTCCTTAGCTTGTATTTAATTAGGACTCACGGTCTATACTGGGGACCAACAGACACACCACCTTGGCTACTAAAATGACCAAAATATCCTTGTCATATAAATAGCTGTATTTTACATTTTAAATATTTTCTAATATTACCATAAGGAAATATTGACCCCAAGGACAACGCTGTGTTAGCAAAGTCTCCGACCTACAGATATAATGACTAAAATACCCCTCTATACATCGTCGTACATTAGAGAGGAAGAAATGTACTAACACCTCTCTAAATGACATCTACCATCATTAGGCTTCTAGTCCAATGATCCGCGACTTCCTGGATTATTTCCGCTTTCCAAGGGAGCTGCCCTAAAGCAAACATCAAAGTTATGTTTCCCAGGGCCCTGGATATTTAGATCATTCAAACAACTATAAGGGGCGATATAGTATAAAAACTTTCTTATACAAGTCTGTCTTAACTAACCAGTCACACATACCCAACATGTAAGTATATTAGTCCTATGATAGAACCTCAACCATAGCACATTAAAGTATATGCTTCCAGCTTCGTCAGACCACCAACTCATACTTAAGTCGTAGAGTACTAGTCCACGCTGTAGCGGTAGTAGTCTAGGTTTCTACCATATAGTACTTTCAGAAACCACTACTATAGGTCCTGTTCTACGTATTCGAAATACGTTTATGTCATAAAATGAGTGGACTACTCACTAGCTAAAGGTAAGACATTCCCTATTTGGAATTCATAACATAATAACCTAAACATGACGAGATTCCCATTCTCATCAATTGGTTAAGAACAAATGTTTATGTGTTAAGTAACCCGTGATCCATACCTTACTGTGAAAGACCTCCATTCACATGGACCACTTACTTAAACACAATGGGTCTTTTCCAAACGTAATTGTGCACAAATAAAATGTACATTCACAAATAATTTTTGAAAATACATTCTTTTATTAAAACATTCGATATTTATATCAGAAAACTAGTCTAAGAGGGCATATTTCCCAAAAATCTTCCACTTGCACTCTAAGACTAATTAAGTCCATAAGTGCCCACCCCTATGGCGTCTAAGTGTCTCTTGAAGACTCTCTCAGCCAAAGGCTTGGTGAATGGATTAGTTAGATTGTTCTCGGAGGCAATCTGTTCCACAACGACTTCCCGTCTCTGGATGAAATCCTAGATCAGGTGGTACTTCCTCTCGATGTGCTTCCTTTTCTTGTGGTTCTTAGGTTCTTTAGATTGTGATACTGCTCTAGTGTTGTCGTAATACATCACAATTGCCCTGTCTATGTATAGCACGACTCCAAGTTCTAAAAGGAACTTCCGGAGTCAGACTGCTTCCTTGGATGCCTCCGAAGCTGCCACATACTTAGCTTCCATGGTTGAGTTATCAATGCAAGATTACTTGATACTCCTCCATGAAATGGCTCCTCCAGACAAGGTGAAAACATATCCACTAGTGGATTTTCTCTCATCCTTATCCGCCTAGAAGTCTGAGTCTGTGTATTCTGTAGGAACTAAGTTATCAGCCCTGTAAACCAGCATGTAATCTCTCGTTTCCTTGAGGTACTTGAGAATATGCTTTACAGCTTGCCAATGAACCTCCCTAGGGTTTGACTGATAACTGCTAACCAAGCCCACGACAAAGCAGATATCTGGCCTAGTACACAGCATGGCGTACATGAGACTTCCCACAGCCAAAGCGTAGGGAACCCTACTCATTCTGTCATTTTCTTCTTGAGACTTTAGACAGTCCCTTGAAGAAAAAGACAACCCATGTCTGCAAGGAATTAGAGCTCCCTTACATGAGTCCATGCTGTACCTGGTCAGCATCTTGTCAATGTATGCCTCTTGGGATAATCCGAACATTGTCTGCTTCCTATTTGTAAGAAGTCTAATCCCGAGAATGTAGCTGGCTTCTCCCAAGTCCTTCATACTGAATTGACTAGATAGCCAAACCTTTGTAGATGACAATGACCCTACATCATTTTCAATGAGTAGAATGTCATCCACATACAAGACAAGAAAAACCACATTAATGCCTTCAAGTTTCCTGTACACGCATGGTTCATCCTCCTTTTGAATAAAACCATAAGACTTTATAGTCTCATCAAAATGAATATTCCATGCTCTCAATGCCTGCTTAAATCCATAAATAGACTTCTTAAGCTTGCAAACTATATGTTCTTGGCCTTCAGCAATAAAGCCTTCCAGTTAGGATATATAGATGTCTTCGCCAAGACCGCATTTCAAAAATGCCATCTTGACATCCATTTGCCATATCTCATAGTCATAATGACATGCGATGGCAAGGAGGATGCGGATGGACTTAAGCATGGCTACTGGGGAAAAAGTTTCCTTATAGTCGATTCCCTCTTTCTGAGTATACCCTTTTGCCACAAGCCTAACTTTGAAGGTTTCCACCTTCCCATCTACTCCCCTTTTTCTCTTGTATACCCACTTACACCCAATGGGTTTTATCCCTTCAGGTGAAGTTACAAGATCCCAAACCTAATTGAAGTACATTGATTCAATCTCAACTTTCATTGCTTCATGCCATAGATATGCATCGGCATCAGCAATAGCCTCCTCATATCTAGTGGGGTCTTGTTCTTGATGGTCGGAGACTAGCTTGAAAGCTTCTCCAGTCCATCTCTTTGAAACCCTAGACACTCTCCCACTATGATGAGGCTCTATTTATACAGGCTCTTGAGGCTGTGCCTCTTCTTATTCCACAATCGGGTCAGAAGAAGTTGATTCCGAAGATAACTTCTCCTCAAGTTCTAACCTAGTTGAACCTTTCGTAGAAGTACTCTAATAATCCTCTAAGTATCTAGCATTGGTACTTACCAGTACTTTCTGCTCCTTAGGATGATAAAAGTAACCACCTTTTGTTCCTTTTGGATACCCAACAAAATAACATAATTCTGATCTTAGTTCCAACTTGTCTCCCTTAACCAGTACATAAGCTGGACAACCCCATATCCTGAGATGATTCAAACTTGGTTTACACCCAGTCCATATCTCATAGGGAGTCCTAGGTACTGATTTAAAAGGTATCAAGTTCAGAATGTATGCCATTGTTTCTAGGGCATATCCCCAAAAAGATACTGGAAGAGTAGCATGAGACATCATGCTTCAAACCATTTCCATCAATGTCATGTTCCTTCTCTCAGCTACTCTATTCTGTTGGGGTGTCCCCAGTGTAGAGAGCTAGGATACTATCCCATGATGTACCATGTAGTCCTTGAATTCACTAAGGAGGTACTCTCCACCACGATCCAATCATAAGGTCTTGATCAATTTACCTGTCTGACGCTCGACTTCAGCTTTAAACTCTTTGAACTTGATAAAAGAGTCAGACTTACGTCTCATCAGGTAAATGTCACCAAACCTTATACAATCATCCGTGAGAGTGATGAAGTACTCAAAACCCCCTCTAGCTGGTATAGACAGGGACCACACACATCAGTGTGAATAAGGCTCAATACCTCCTTGGCTCTATCCGCCTTAGGGGTAAATAACCTTTTGGTTATCTTTCCCATTAGGCAGGATTCACACTGAGGCCAATTTTCCAATCTGAATTAGCCCAAAGTCCCATCATGGATTAACCTCTGAATCCTAGTTGAGTTGATAT
Source organism: Voacanga thouarsii (assembly GCA_026120185.1). Lineage (NCBI taxonomy): Eukaryota > Viridiplantae > Streptophyta > Magnoliopsida > Gentianales > Apocynaceae > Voacanga > Voacanga thouarsii. The sequence continues at coordinate 1,355,357 of JANUWF010001576.1, forward strand.
GACCCAACCTTATATGCCAAATATAAGAATCATTGACATTGGTCTTTCTCTTCCTTGTTAAAAGTTTAGATTAAGCGTTATTTAATTGATTGTTAATTAGGTTTAAGAAAAATATATTCCCATACATGTGCCCAGTACATAAAATTTCTCCATCTTTATTGAGCCATGCTATGTGTCGTCTACGAACATTGTTTTGGCATGAAAAATAGTTTTCACGTATTTGTGCTTGTCTTTGTTCACTGTGAAAATCGTTTTCATTCAAGTCAAAATCATTTCGAGCTTTGTGGGTTGGATCCGTAGCACAATATGATTGTGTAAAAGTTATACCATATTTCGAAAGGTGCTTTCTTTATGTGCTAAAAATTTTCTGTAGATAAATGTTTTCTTAAACATGGTAGTTGCCCTCCATTTCATCTTGTGAATTTGATTTTCTATTTTTTTTGGGTCTAAACTAACAAATTGGTTGTTGTTTTGAGCTTCAAAATAGAAAATTCTGTTGAGAATTGTTCTCACTAAAATTCTGTAGAAGATTAGGGCACCAGAAATTGTTTCTGGAAAATTTTTCTGAAAATCGCCGCCACTTCCCGACTGTTCATAATGTCCAGAAATCATTTTTGGAAGAGAAAAATTTTTGGAAACCAGAATAGAGCCGACGCCGGCTCTAGCTTCCAAATCGGTGCTGGTTATGCTCTGTTTTGCACGATCTAACTGTTTAAAAAAAAAAATTGGAATAGGATTTTGAAAAGGGAAAAATCTCATTTGATAAGAGGCGGCAAAATAAAAATTTTTCCAAAGGGGCGCTGCCCTATTGACCCCCGCCCATTGACAGGCCAGCGAGACTGCCGTTATCGTTGCGAGAAGGGACCCAAAGCATTTTCTCAAAATTAGTTTTGAAACAAACAATTTTATTTTTCAAAATAGTAATTTTGAAAATTTAAAATAAATGTATTTTTCTAAAATATTGATTTTAGAATTTGTTTTATTTTTCTAAAATAGTGATTTTGGAATAATAAAAAGTATATGTTTATTTTGTTTAAGCATAGTCAATGACATGGTGGATGGTTATGGACTAAAACCAATTATATCGGTTCATGCATTTTACAGTTTTGGTTTTTTGTGAAATAGGACCTGTGTGTCTTGCCTTCTCTAGAATTCTTCTGTAATTCTCTTCTCATCTAACTCCCCTCGAATGTAACTCGAGGTTTTCTCTCTTTAGGAAATTATGGAATTAGTTTACATATGTTAGATAGGAGTAGAATTATTTTATTTTGAAGATGGCAACCAAAATAAGGCGAGAAGGTAAGACCTTCTACTTGAATCATGCATGAACACATAGGGTTAACTATATTAATTTCTTTTATGGTTTAAAGAAATTAATTTAGGGTAAATTCCATAACCATACCACGTAATCGCTTTATTACCATAATTATCAATTATGTGATTTATTGATGTCATTCAATAAAATCACTAAAAGGAACAAATCCCTCAATTAATATTAAACCTATTTCCTTCCGTTAATATAGTGAGAACAAGAGTCCTTTTTCGAGACTAGGTTGTTGGGCAAACCCAAACCTACTTGACATCGGGCATGTTCAATCTATGGAATTAAATTCTTGATTAATGGGTCGGGTTTTACTAAATTTTTTATCTCGGTTGGGCAAACTCAAGCATAAAGAAATTTAGAAAAAAAGTTGGGGTAACCCAAAAGGCTTTAAGATTAAAAGCTGTTAATCACCCAATGATCTGGTAGTTACATACGATGTAATTGGTATTGGATACCTACCAATGAACTTAAGGGTGACTTTTTCGGCAAACCAAGGTTATTCTTGAGGAATTTGGATACCGGTCTACTAGGAAAGCTTCAACGGGCTTTCCCGAATCAATAGTGGGGGGTATTGATTTGAGTAAAATAGTGGAGTAAAAATGCATTTAACTAAAGTTCTAATTATTTGAATATCATGTGCACATACAAGTAGCTAATGTTTTCTATCTTTACATCTAGGTCACTTGCATCATGTCAACAAACCTAAAATTACGTAACATCTTGAAAACCAACAAGTTAACTGAATCAAACTATCTCGACTGGTATAGAAATTTGAAAATGGTTCACAAATTGGAAAAGTGGCTCTACGTGCTAGATGCTCCTATTCCGCCACCACCAGCTTAAGATGCTCATGTTGTCTGCAAAAGGCACAAGGAGGATAGTGATACAGCATCATGTATTATACTAGCATCCATGACTCTTGAGTTGCAAAAATAGCACAGGCAAAAGGATGCTCAATCGATTATACTACATATTCGAGAGCTGTTTGATGCCCAAGCCAGAACTGAGAGATATGAGATCTCGAAGCAACTATTTCATTGCAAAATGATAGAGGGTTCTTCTGTGGCCACTCATGGGTTGGCCAGTCAGCGGGCAGGGGTCAAAGGGGCAGTGCCCCTTTATTTTTTATTTTTTAAACAGCTAGATCGTGCAAAACAGAGCATAACTGGCGCCGGTTTGGAAGTCAGAGCCGGCATCGGCTTTATTCTGGTTTCCAAAAATTTTTCTCTTCCAAAAATAATTTATGGACATCATGAATAGAAGGGAACTGGCGCTGGTTTGGAGGCCAGAGCCGGCACCGGCTGTAGTCGGGAAGTGGTGGCGATTTTTAGAAAAATTTTCCAGAAATAACTTATGGTGCCCTAATCTTCTATAGAATTTTAGTGAGAACAATTCTCAATAGAATTTTCTATTTTGAAGCTCAAAACACCAACCAATTTGTTAGTTTAGACAAAAAAAAAAAGAAAATCAAATTCACAAGATGAAACGGAGGGTAACTACCATGTTTAAGAAAACGTTTTTCTGCAGAAAATTTTAAGCACATAAAGAAAGCACCTTTCGAAATATACTATAACTTTTACACAATCATATTGTGCTATGGACCCAACCCACAAAGCTTGAAACAATTTTGACTCGAGTGAAAATGATTTTCAAAGCGAACAAAGACAAGCACGAATACATGAAAATAGTTTTTCATGCCAAAACAATGTCTGTAGACCACACATAGCATGACTTTGATACCACTATTAGGTATCTCGGGCTCGTATCCTATACGGCGCAGCGGAAGAATAAAATGAGATACCATCCCAGGACCCACATATATGTGGAAAACGAGACATAAAAAGAATAAAGGTAACAACTTTTACCTTTGGGCGATCGTCTGAAAAACAAAATTGATTTTCTTCAAGTCGAGGTGTGAACCAGCAATCCTCTTATGCAAACTCCACGAGAGTTGGACGTCTAACCACTATAATCACAATGTATGATTATCTCTAACAGTAATTGAAACACCCCACGACTACGTACCCTAAAAGGGCGGGGATGTCGCCCCGTCCCGTAGGACAAGGGGTCTTTAGAACGAGGTATAAAATATAAAGGCAATCTCCAAAGGAATCAACTTAGATAAATAAAGAAATACTCTTATTACATCAGCCTCAACTTGGAGCAAAACAAAATAAAACAAATATTGTTCAGAAGTATAAACGACAAAAGTCTCCTAGAACAGCATAGGAAAAATAGCCAAAGCCTCTACTATCAAAGCCCCGCTGACTCAACACAATCTATCTCCTGAAAACATGATATAAAACAGTGTGAGAATAAATCTCAGTAAGTCCTGTGTGTGCACATGGTGTTTTGAATAGTACGTGTATGCAAAGTGCAAAACATTTGTAGAAATAATTTGGCAAGTCATAAATAATCTCTTTTTGCAAGGAGTGGGTTTTCCTCATTGTCACACTTTGTACAAAATAAATCCTCCACTCGAATAAATAGTCATGTTACCACACGTTGGGCTCCATAAGAACAAAATGGCCAAGGCACCACACTTTGTGCATCTTGTCCGGACCAGGTTACCACACGTTGGGCGTTCTGATCAAGGTGAGTGTACAGCTCACTGGGTGAGATACTCCTCCATCTCTACACCCAACAAAACCATCCGGGTGTCCATGCCGGGAATATAAATAATACTATACCAGGTACAAATGCTAGCTCGGACTGGCCTGACCAACCAACACCGTCGCCTTTTCAAGCAGAGTTTATCTTCTGGAGGTGGCCTCCTGCCAGAAGACTTACGCTAGCCCTCCAAGACTAGTATTATTAGCATACCCTTATTAAGTACTCAACGAACATATCCGTCAATTCCTGATTCACCATATTTCCAAACCTTGGCTTTGTAAAACGTGATTTTCTTTAAAAGAAATTTCCAAAAATTTAAGGAAAAGAATAGTTTTCTTGATAAAATCATTAGTTTGACAAAACCGTTTAAAGAATAATCATCCACGTTTACAACCCAAATAATCATAGTTCAACACTAGCTTTACAAAGCTTCACATCATAGACTTGCCATCACAACATTTAACAAAAGAGTTTATACAAGTCATAACATTTAACAAAAGAGTTTATGCAAGGACTTACTTGATATGCCTAAGATAAACGTGATGAATTCACAGCTTGCTTTCCTTAATTATCCTCCTGATCTAAACCATATAATATCATGATCAGGGTCTCAATTAATTCAAACATGCTCTAATCTCATTTATTTTCACAACAATTCGTAATCCCGCATTTAATTCCAAGTAACTATCCAATCCCCAAAGATCATATACCATGACCACATGTTCATCCCACTAATAGACATCATTAAACTTTACTTTTGGCATCAAGGGTGGGTATTCCCTTTCCTTGTAACAACCGGGTAATGAGGTCTCGATGCTCCTATGGTGGCGTCCCGAGTTAGCTTGAAAAGAAGAGAAAAGCTACCTCATTTGCTCCTCTTGACCGAAAATTAAAGAAGAAGATGAAATCAGCCTCTATGGGGCGTGATTTAAGGGAATAAGAAGGAGAAAAGAATCATTAGAGAAAACGGCATCAAGAGGTTGAAAGGATTTTTGCTTACCTTAAGGTGCGTTCGATTTTTGCTAGGTATTGCTCTTAAGATTTTTGAAAATTGCTGTGGAGTTCTTGCTGGAATTTTTCGTGTAGAATAGAGAGGGTAATCGGCTACTATGCTTTAGGGTTAGAGAAGATTGGTTTAGGGTTAGATGATGGTGTTTAGAAAGACTCCTAATGGCTTTAGGTTTCTTAGACAGCAAGGCCAAAAATTGCAGCTTGTGATGTCTCTCCTTGCTGCCGAATTTAGGTGAGTTTAAGGGGAGAAAATAATCTGCAATTTGCTCCATTGTGTTGGCCAAAATATTGGTCAAGAGAAGGGCTGATTGTTTTCAGAATTTTGGGCTAAACAAGAAAGAGTGTGAGAAGGCTTTGGAGACTAAAATTCTGTGCAAGTGCTGTACGAAAATTCTGTGCAAGAGTGACGAGTTTTGGACTGTTTTGGCTGCTGTAGTTCTGCCGAAATTTCCAGAGAAACAATGAAGGTTTTGGGTGCTGAAAACTAGCATGATCAGCTGGGGTTTTTTGGTGGGTTGTGAGTGCAGAATTTCGGTTGGAATAGGAGTACAAGGCTGGCCGAAATTTTCTGTACAAAGCTGCCGAAAATCCTGTGCATAAGCTGGACGAATTTATGTGGTTTTGTGAGAATAAAATTCTGGTTTTGTGCAGCTAAGGTAATATGAATTGATGAGGAGTATTTAGGTTCTTTGAACTAGGGTTTAAAGGGTTGTATTGTACTTAAAGGTGCTGGAGTTTCGGACAGCTTGTGTTAACACAAAGCTGCCGAAATTCTGCTAGGTTTAGGAAGAAAATCCTAGTTGAATTAGGGTTGAAATAAAAGTCTGATTTGCTAAGGGATTTAGGATAAGATTTCCTAGCTTTGGAAGAGTTTGAGTTGAGCTAAAGTTCCTCCAAGAAGTGGCGGCACTTGCTAGAAATTTTTCCAGATTTTTAGCTAACATTCTAGGGTTAAAATTAACAAGGTTTCCTACTAGAAAAATGACTCTTTAATTCCAACTATCCATGGTAACATCCATTAAGCTAAAATCAAGCTGGAATTTTATTTATTAGCTAGGGTTTTTTTTTCCTTTTTCGAAAATCCTAAGAAATAAAAGCTGAAAATTAAAAGTGAACTTTATTCACATCAAGGTCCTTAAATTTAGGGAATAAATATAGAGACTTATTTCCTTGGAATAATGACACTAAAATTTCTCTAGGTTTGCTAGATCTTTTTCGGCCAAGACATGGAAACTCTAAGGAAAGGAATTTTCAAGAAGAGGAACTAACTTCACAAAAAGTAGGATTCGAACTCGGGTCACCAAAGGAAATCACCAACCTCCCCGCTATTCCAAAACAACTCCAATACTAATTTTTCTACTGTCAGTTCTCACCATCCCCCCAATACTCATCCTTCCAAATCTTCGACCAAACCTCTCTTATCCAAATCTTTAACAACACATCAATTAATTCAAATGCAAGAGCAACGGAAAAATTCTCCTGCATCCATGCAAATAAAATAATTCTAAGCTACCACATAAAATGCAAAATGCTATGCAATGCATGAATTTTCCCCATAGTCATAGGTGGTTTTGGGCGGGGTATTACATCCCCTCCCCCTTAAGAGAATTTCGTCCCAAAATTCAAATTTCATACCCTTCGAGCATATCCGGATACTTCCGCCTTAACCATTCCTCCGTTTCCCACGTCGCATCCTGTGCTCCATGATGACCTAAAGTATCTTCACCATGGGTATCTGCTTGTTTCGAAGCGTCTTAATACTCCACTCCCGGATCTTGACGGGTCTCTCCACATAACTCAGATTGGGTTACAACTCCAGTGGTTCCTCATTGAGTACATGACTCGGATCGGGGTTGTACCTCTTTAACTGAGAGACATGGAATACATCATGCATCCCGGTTAGACCATCAGGTAGATCCAATCGGTAGGCAACCGGTCCAATTTTCTCCAATATTGGGAACGGTCCCAAATACCTAGGACTCAACTTCCCTTCGCTCGGATGTTTCAGGATTCCTCTACTAGGAGTCAACTTCAAGAATGCACTGTCACCTACTTGGAACTCCAGTTCCCTTCTCCTAGAGTCTGCATAACTCTTCTATCTGCTTTGCGCTACCCTTAGCCTTTCTTGAATTAAGTTGATCTTGTCCGTCATCTCCTGAATGCATACTTCACCAGTCTTCTTAACGTTCCCTTCTTCTGTCCATCCATAGTATATGGGTACTTGGCATTTTCGCCCATACAATGCTTCGTACGGCGCCATTTCGATCGACGCCTGATAGTTGTTGTTATATGCTAACTCCGCATGCGATAAAGACTCAATCCACTTATCTCCAAAGCCCAAGATACATGCTCAGAGTATGTCTTCCAGTATCTGAATGACTCTTTCGGATTGACCGTCTGTCTGCGGATGAGCAGAAGTGCTGAATTTCAGGGTCGTGCCCAAGGACTCCTGGAACTTACCCCAGAACCTTGATGTGAATCTAGGGTCCCTATCCAACACAATGCTCGACGGTACACCATGTAACATTACAATTTCTCGGGTATATGTCTGCGCCAACTTTTCCATCGAGTCCCTTACGTTGACCGGTATGAAGTGTGCTGTCTTGGTCAATCGATCCACTACCACCCAGATCGCATCTTTGTGTGACTTGGTCATCAGATGGCCAGTCACAAAGTCCATGGTCACCTCTTCCCATTTCCATTCGGAATCGGTAACGGTTGCAGTAACCCTGCAGACTTCTTATGTTCCATTTTAACCTTCTGGCATGTCAGGCAGGTTAACAAATGCTAAACTACATCCCTCTTCATTCCAGCCTACCAATATTTCCTCTTCAAGTCTTGGTACATCTTTACCTCCCCAGGGTGTATGGCATATTTGCTCTTGTGTGCTTCGTCCAGTATCCTCTTCCTTAAGTCTTGGATGTCCGGTACACAAATCCGGTCTCGAAAGTATAATACCCCATTCTCTTCGGTTCGGAAATTGCTTCCTCCTCTCGCGATCTATATCTCCTTGAAAGTTTGAAATTGTGCACTGCTCTGTTGACCTGATACAATTTCCTGGTCCAGATCGGGTTTCAGGTTCAAGTTGCTCACGCAGATCTTCCTCTCTTGCACTTGCGCCTCTTTCTCCAGGATATCCTGGACTGCCGACACCTCCTGTATTCTCAAGTGTGCCATTTTCACCTTCCGACTTAGAGCGTCTGCTACCACATTCGCTTTACCCGGATGATAGTTAATAGGGCACTTATATTCTTCCAGGAACTCCATCCACCTACGCTGCCGGAGATTCAAGTCCTTTTGCGTGAAGATGTACTTCAAACTTTTATGGTCAGTGAAAACCTCGTATTGTGCACCATACAAGTAATGTCGCCATTTCTTCAAGGCGAACACTATAGCTGCTAGCTTTAGGCCATATGTGGGATAATTAGCTTCGTGCGGCTTTAGCTTCCTAGATGCATAAGCTATGACTTTCCCTTCCTGCATCAGCACAGCTCCTAGTCCTTCCTTGGATGCATCTGTATAGAGTGCATAGGGCTTATCAGCCTCAGGCAGACTCAGCACGGGTGCTGTAATCAACCTCCTCTTAAGTTCTTGGAAGCTCTTCTCGCACTTCTCACTCCAAGTAAAAGTGACATCCTTCTTCAACAGTTGCGTCATTGGTGAAGTCAGAGTAGAGAAATTTTTAATAAACGCCGGTAGTACTCGGCCAACCCAAGAAAACTTCGTATCTCGGTAATGTTCTCCGGTTGTTTCCAGTTAGCTACGGTTTCCACCTTAGCAGGGTCCACTTTGATCCCCACTTTGGATATCACGTGACCAAGGAAGGACACCGAGCTCAGCCAAAACTCACACTTACTGAACTTGGCGTAAAGCTTGAATTCCCTCAGCTTCTCTAGGACCAATCTTAAGTGCTCCGCGTGGTCCTCCGAATTTTGGAGTAGATCAAAATGTCATCGATGAATATAACCACGAACTTGTCCAGGTATGGTTGGAAAATGCGATGCATCAAATCCATGAATACTGCCGGTGCGTTAGTTACACCGAACGACATTACTACAAATTCATAGTGGCCATACCGCGTGTTGAATGCAGTCTTAGGAATGTCTTCTTCTTTGATCCTCACCTAGTAGTATCCTTGTCGTAGGTCCAACTTCGAAAAGCAAGCGGTACCTTGTAGTTGATCAAATAACTCATCGATCAAGGGTAGAGGGTATTTATTCTTGATCGTTAGATTGTTCAGTCTCTGATAGTCGATACATAGCCTCAAGGTACCATCTTTCTTCTTGACAAAGAACACCGGGGCTCCTCACGGTGACGTACTCGGCCGAATGTAGCCTTGCTTTAGCAATTCTTCCAATTGCTCCTTCAACTCCTTCAACTCTGTCGGTGCCATCCGGTAGGGGGTTCTTGATACCGGTTCTGCTCCGGGAATCAGATCTACGGTGAACTCAACTTCCCGTTCAGGGGGTAGGGAAGTGAGCTCCGTAGGGAACACATCCGAAAAGTCTTTCACTATCTCCGTACTTTCCAAGGTACACTGGTCTTTCAGTTTGTTTAGGAGATACACCAGATATCCCGTACATCCTTTCTTGAGTAACTTCCGGGCTTTAGCTCCAGCAATAAGAAATTTCAGTTCCTTCGTTCACTTGCCGTTGAATTCAATTACATCCCGTCCAGGTCTCACAAACTGCACCGTCTTGATCTTGCAGTCCACATGAGCTCCGTGTTTCGACAACCAGTCCATGCCCAAGATCAAGTCATAATCGTCCATGGGCAGGATTATAAGGTCGGCCTCCAGAATCTCCTTCCCAACCTCAACTCCACAACTTCCCATTTTCTTGCCTTCTTCCACCACCTTTCCCAAGGGGGAACTAACTACTAGGGTATAAGGTAGCTCCTTTCCTTCCCAGCCCAGACGCGAAGCACATACTTTACTTACATAAGAGTGTGTGGATCCTGGATCTATCAGAACATTAACAAGACAACCTTGGATAGAAAGGTTACCTTCGATCACGGCAGCGTCCGCTCTGACTTCCTCTCGGTTTTGGGCAAAAACTTTGGCCTTCACCTGAGGCTTCAGGCCTCCCGCTCCGGCTGGTCCAGCAACGGCGCCTCTATTTCCTCCCATTGGTTGGGCCGGCGCGGTCTGCTCAATCCTTAAGGGTTTGAGGCAGACGTTTCTCAAGTGTCCTGGGTCTCCACAATTGAAGCACCTCCTTACACACCCATTACCCCAGCAATTTCTTTCGGTGTGGCCTCGCTTCATACACAGCTGGCAATTCAGGCTGCCTTGCATCGGTCCTGCTACTGGCACTCGAGGCTGCTTGCCCCATTTTCCCTAAGACATAGAGGCCGCGGGTCGCTTGTTGCTTGAAGGCCTCATAAATGGACGATTCGGTTGGTAGGGTCAGTTCACCGGTCGATGCCGATCTTCGTTCTCCGTCCAAGAAGCTGCATCCACAGCGGCAGTGTACGATGTAGGTGGTGATGGGGCTAATGCTTTCCTCAACTCTGGCCTAAGCCCTTTCACGAATTGCCGGGTGCGCTTCTGCTCCGTATCTACCAAGCACTTGCAGTACTTGGACAACTGCATGAATCGGGCTGCATATTAGGCCACGGTCATACCTCCCTGCTTGAGGGTCTGGAATTCATCCTCCCTCTTCTCAGCCACCCATCGAGGAATGTACTCCGCCCAGAAAGCTTCCATAATGTCGTCCCACGTCCATTCCTGCTCCTCTTTATCTCAATCACTCCATACCCGCTGCCACCATGCTCGAGACGGTCCCCTCAGCCGAAAAGCAGCAAACTTCACCATCCTCTCTTCCGAGTACTGCAAAGTAGCGAAGATGTCCTCCATCTGCTCAATCCATTGCTCGGCTTTCTCGTCCTGTTCCACCTCCCCCTGGAATGTGGGAGGCTGGAACTTCAGGAAACGCTCCAGAACCTCATCCTCTCCCCGCGGTGGTTTCCTGGCCACCTTGTCCACCCTTTCAGTCGGATTTTGTAGGATTGAGGCCATCTTGTCGAAAGCCTAACCCATGGTCACATCTCGTGACCTCTCCGAAGCCAATTCCTGCTCGCGTGGCAGGTGATCTTCCACGTCGGGGGTGGAACGATGCATCTGCTCAAATTCCAGAGTGGAGGATGCACTCTCCTACACCGTTCTGCTATTCACAACTGTTCTGCGTCTTGGTGCCATCTTAATCACATTCACTTAGGGTCAGTTAGTTACCAAGGGGAAAAGAATATGCTTAGATGCATAATCAGATGATAGAAATGTACTTATCTAAAAGAGAATGTGATGATATCGTGCAAGGGTAAATCAAGTAATAAACAAAACTCATGCTTAACATATAAACCATTCTTTGCAGAAAAGAAGGGGTTATCTCATATGATACCCTTTTTAATTAAAATGATAAATAAGTCCTATGAGCAACATGCTCCCTTAAAAGAAATAAACAAACAAAGGTGTGCAAATCCCAAAGAAAGAAAAGTAAAAGCTGCTGGTCTTCTATGTTCGATTCTCCCTAGTTTCAACAGAAGCATCGGAGTTGTCAGAGGCCGGTTCCACAAGCCACCCCACGGAGTTATCGGGTCTCCCTATGTAGTCCCTTGCGAAACCAACACTCCCACTTGCTGCCCTGACTCACTCTCTCGGCCTCTCTTGGCTCTCATGGCCGTCTCATAGAGCTTATCCAATGCTAATATAACCGCACCCTTAGGCGCAGGCCTCTCACTCCCTGAATCAACCGGGTCAAACAACCCCTCTATTCTTAGCATGGCATCTATGCCCCGTCCATATCGGAGTCCACACCCCTTAGGACTCTCTTCCAGCTTCCTCTTTCCCGTATCTACCCCTCCTAGAACTGACTGCCTAAGGTCTCTCTCTCCCGGGGCAACCCCATCTCTCGGCGTATATCCCTCACCACTGGACCCTTTAGGGTTATAGCAAGCAGGGGTCCTATCAACTTCCCCTATCTGCGGGGTCCAGGGAACCTCCATTACCTCCTCATCCTCTCCTTCTACCCCAGCCATCTCTCCCTCGTTCTCATCGTCTCCCTCATTCCCTAGCTCATCTACCTCTCCCTCATTCAACTCGGTCATCTCCTCATCTCCCTCATCTTCCCCTAAGCTCTCCTCGACCTCTATCTCTGCCTTAACCACCGGGTTGTCTAGCACTGACGGCTCATGCTCTCTCTCTGAATCGGACGCGGGTGGATCAGCTACGGGTAGTAGGGCAGGTGGATTCCTGCAGCCAGCGGGCCAGTCTCTGACAGCCGATACAACTCTTTTGACCATCCTATAAACAAAAGATAAAAATTAGCACCAGATCAAAATACTTAACAATATAGAACCCCATAAGTCAAGTAATTACCTAAACCCCTCTCTAATACCACTTGTAACACCCCACGACTACGTACCCTAAAAGGGCGGGGATGTCGCCCCGTCCCGTAGGACAATGGGTCTTTAGAACGAGGTATAAAATGTAAAGGCAATCTCCAAAGGAATCAATGTAGATAAATAAAGAAATACTCTTATTACATCAGGCTCAACTTGGAGCAAAACGAAATAAAACAAATATTGTTCAGAAGTATAAACGACAAAAGTCTCCTAGAACAACATAGGAAAAATAGCTAAAGCCTCTACTATCAAAGCCCCGCTGACTCAGCACAATCTATCTCCTGAAAACATAAAATAAAACAGTGTGAGAGTAAATCTCAGTAAGTCCTGTGTGTGCACATGGTGTTTTGAATAGTACGTGTATGCAAAGTGCAAAACATTTGTAGAAATAATTTGGCAAGTCATAAACAATCTCATTTCGCAAGGAGTGGGTTTTCCTCATCGTCACACTTTGTACAAAATAAATCCTCCACTCGAATAAACAGTCATGTCACCACACGTTGGGCTCCATGAGAACAAAATGGCCAAGGCACCATACTTTGTGCACCTTGTCCGGACCAGATTATCACACGTTGGGCGTTCTGATCAAGGTGAGTGTACAGCTCACCGGGTGAGATACTCCTCCATCTCTACAGCCAACAAAACCATCCGGGTGTCCATGCCGGGAATATAAATAATACCATACCAGGTACAAATGCTAGCTCGGACTAGCCTGACCAACCAACACTGACACCTTTTCAAGCAGAGTTCATCTTCTGGAGGTAGCCTCCTGCCAGAAGACTTTCGCTAGCCCTCCAAGACTAGTATTGTTAGTCTACCCTTATTGAGTACTCAACGAATATATCCGTCAATTCCTGATTCACCATATTTCCAAACCTTGGCTTTGTAAAACGTGATTTTCTTTAAAAGAGATTTCCAAAAATTTAAGGAAAAGAATAGTTTTCTTGATAAAATCATTAGTTTGACAAAATCGTTTAAAGAATAATCATCCTCGTTTACAACCCAAATAATCATAGTTCAACACTAGCTTTACAAAGCTTCACAACATAGACTTGCCATCACAACGTTTAACAAAAAAGTTTATACAAGTCACAACATTTAACAAAAGAGTTTATGCAAGGACTTACTTGATATGCCTCAGATAAACGTGATGAATTCACAGCTTGCTTTCCTCAATTATCCTCCTAATCTAAACCATATAATATCATGATCAGGGTCTCAATTAATTCAAACATGCTCTAATCTCATTTATTTTCACAACAATTTGCAATCCCCTATTTAATTCCATGTAAACTATCCAATCCGCAAAGATCATATACCATGACCACATATTCATCCCACTAATAGACATCATTAAACTTTACTTTCGGCATCAAGGGCGGGTATTCCCTTACCTTGCAACAACCGGGTAATGTGGTCTCGATGCTCTTATGGTGGTCGTCCCGAGTTCGCTTGAAAAGAAGAGAAAAGCTACCTCCTTTGCTCCTCTTGATCGAAAATTAAAGTAGAAGATGAAATCAGCCTCTATGGGGCATGATTTAAGGGAAGAAGAAGGAGAAAAGAATCATTAGAGAAAACGGCATCAAGAGGTTGAAAGGATTTTTGCTTACATTAAGGTGCGTTCGATTTTTGCTAGGTATTGCTCTTAAGATTTTCGAAAATTGCTGTAGAGTTCTTGCTGGAATTTTTCGTGTAGAATAGAGAAGGTAATCAGCTACTATGCTTTAGGGTTAGAGAAGATTGGTTTAGGATTAGATGATGGTGTTTAGAAAGACTCCTAATGGCTTTAGGTTTCTTGGACAACAAGGCCGAAAATTGCAGCTTGTGATGTCTCTCCTTGCTGCCGAATTTAGGTGAGTTTAAGGAGAGAAAATAATCTGCAATTTGCTCCCTTGTATTGGCCGAAATATTGGTCAAGAGAAGGGCTGATTGTGTTCAGAATTTTGGGCCAAACAAGGAAGAGTTTGAGAAGGCTTTGGAGACTAAAATTCTGTGCAAGTGCTGTGCGAAAATTCTGTGCAAGAGTGACGAGTTTTGGACTATTTTGGCTACTGTAGTTCTACCGAAATTTCTAGATAAACAATGAGGGTTTTGGGCGCTGAAAAATAGCTTGATCAGCTAGGGTTTTTCGGTGGGTTGTGAGTGCAGAATTTCGGTTGGAATAGGAGTACAAGGCTGGCCGAAATTTTCTGTACAAAGCTGCCGAAAATCCTGTGCATAAGCTGGATGAATTTATGTGGTTTTGTGAGAATAAAATTCTGGTTTTGTGCAGCTAAGGTAATCTGAATTGATGAGGAGTATTTAGGTGTTTTGAGCTAGGGTTTGAAGGGTTAGATTGTTCTTAAAGGTGCTGGAATTTCGGACAGCTTGTGTTAACACAAAGCTGCCGAAATTCTGCTAGGTTTAGGAAGAAAATCCTAGTTGAATTAGGGTTGAAATAAAAGTCTAGAAGAGTTTGAGTTGAGCTAAAGTTCCTCCAAGAAGTGGCGGCACTTGCTGGAAATTTTTCCAGATTTTTAGCTAACATTCTAGGGTTAAAATTAACAAGGTTTCCTACTAGAAAAATGACTCTTTAATTCCAACTATCCATGGTAACATCCATTAAGCTAAAATCAAGCTGGAATTTTATTTATTAGCTAGGGTTTTTTTTTTTCCTTTTTTCGAAAATGCTAAGAAATAAAAGCTGAAAATTAAAAGTGAACTTTATTCACATCAAGGTCTTTAAATTTAGGGAATAAATATAGAGACTTATTTCCTTGGAATAATGACACTAAAATTTCTCTAGGTTTGCTAGATCTTTTTCGGCCAAGACATGGAAACTCTAAGGAAAGGAATTTTCAAGAAGAGGAACTAACTTCACAAAAAGTAGGATTCGAACTCGGGTCACCAAAAGAAATCACCAACCTCCCCGATATTCCAAAACAACTCCAATACTAATTTTTCTACAGTCAGTTCTCACCATCCCCTCAATACTCATCCTTTCAAATCTTCGACCAAACCTCCCTTATCCAAATCTTTAACAACACATCAATTAATTCAAATGCAAGAGCAACGAAAAAATTCTCATGCATCCATGCAAATAAAATGCAAAAGTGTGACGGTATAAAGTGCATTTTATTTGCATGGATGCATGAGAATGCTATGCAATGCAAAATGCAAAATGCTATGCAATGCATGACTTTTCCCCATAGTCAAAGGTGGTTTTGGGTGGGGTATTACAGTATTCCACACAGAGGAATACTCAAGCACAAAAATTTCTTGTGCTAGCTGTAAAAGATGGAGGCTAGGGGTGTTTTCATTTTTAGCAAAACGAGAGAGAGAGAGAGAGAGAGAGAGAGAGAGAGAGAGAGAGAGAGAGAGAAGAAGAAGAAGAAGAAGAAGAAGAGAAGGATTTCGTGTGTTCTTTTGGTGTCACGCAACTCTCTAGGGTTTTCGTGAATCCCATCTATATGTTACCCCAAAAATCCCATACCAAAACTGAGAATTTTTATCCTATTAGAATTCCTTAAATGTAATTGGAAACATCAAGTTCTCACAATTACAACTTGGACCACAAATTATAACTAATTATAATTTGTTTACAACAACTTCTTTTTCTCTCAATTAACCCCATTATGTTATCAAATAACATCTTGAATATATAATCCTCTATTGTGTGTGACCTATTAGGTTTCCCAGTCAATTAATAGAGAACATGAATTAGTCCAAACGTCCTTGAGATTAATAATCCATAATTAATTAAAATTAATCCTATTAATTCTAATCAGGATTGGTTTATTAATTCATCAATTAATAAACCCATATTCCCATATCCTGAGTGGTATCTAGCAACACATCATGACCACCCAAGTGTCCAGGAAGCCAAGTGGCTTGACATAAACCCTTCAATAACAAACTTCAGTGCAATTAACTCATTTCACCATACAATATCTCATTCGGTTTGGATTACGGAATTTGTGCCAACTCCATCCAGAATTAATTCTGGTCCGAATACAATAGTACTTGTACTAGGAATTGGAATTGTTTCCAATACACAATCGTCTTGGCCAAGGACTTTCTGAGTAGTAATTCTTGCAAGTGACCGTGAGATATTCGCCCCTACTATTAGGAGTGGTGAATCCTTTATTGACCTTTCGACTACTTTCGTTTACCTTGCAATGTACCTAATATCCATCCCTTAGGCAGCCCTCGATCGAGCTCCGGAGATTGGAATCAAAGTAAAATGTTCAGCAAACAAAGTACCTTAGAGTTCTCAAGTCTAAGGATACTTGCACGTTTGCTATATTGAGATTATATCACCGGTACTAAATAGTTATCCATGTGATTATCTTAAAGCTAGGTCATCCAATGAACTTGTTCCATTAACAAGCATCTATGTGTTTTCTTTGAGTATCTCAATACTCACGGCTATAAGAACCACCGCTTGATCAAATCAGGAAGTCTAATACTTGCTAGTCTTAATGCATTAATGATGTCCTGTCTCATTAATACTATGACTAGGGACTATTTAAGTACTAACACCATCCAGTGTAGTAGGAATCTCATATCATGATCTCTATCATGATTTCCTTAACACAGTGTTGTACTAGGAACTTTATCGAATAGTTATATTACTTAAAGTATACAAAAGAAACTGTAAGATAAATAATGTCTTGTATTAAAATAAAATGTGTCATATACAATGTATAAGTGATTACCTCTAGGGCATAACACTAACAAGGAAATCTCGGTGCTTGAGTATTCCTCTATGTGGATTACTATTAGAGATAATCACACACTTCGATTATAGTGGTTAGACATCCTACTCTCGTGGAGTTTGCATAAGAGGATTGCTGGATAGCGCCTCGACTTGAAGAAGATCAATTTTGTTCTTCAGACGATCAAATAAAGGTAAAAAGTTATTACCTTTATTGTCTTTATGTCTTGTTTTCCACATATAGGCGGGTCCTGGGATTGTATCTCGTTTATTTTTCACTGCGCCGTATTAGATACGAGCCTGAGATACCCAACACTTATCAGACAAATGAAATTGATTTCTTAGTCGTTTGTTGGAACTGGGCATTTCATCAAGGTAAGACTATTATGCCATGATTTCCAATGAGGAATGGTTTACCTTGAATCAGTAAGTAGTTCACTCACATCATAGGCAAAAGCATATTTCAAATACGTAGAATTGGACCAATAGTAGTGGTCTCTTTTAAAGTACTATAATTATAGAGACAAGACTATTAATGTTACAATGTGGACGGATACCTTCATACTTGAATATGAGTTGGTGGTCTGGTAAAGCTAGGGTTTTATACTTTGATGTATGTTTGGTGAGATTTTTTTTGTGATATCAATATCCTTATATGTTGGGTATATTACTCTAGTTAGTTAAGATGGACTCATGTAAAAAAATTAATTCTTTGTTTAGACACAATCTGAGCTTAATGGATAATTATTTGGAAGAGAAATAAAATTTATTCTAAGAGTCCAATTAGAATTAATTAATTAGTCTTAGGTTTTGATAATGCCCAGAAAGATAATTAATTTAGAGAATTGGGTTGAAATAAATTAATTAATTGGGCTGAAATATGTTGACCTATATTAAGAGTCCAATTATAATTAATTAATTAGTCTTTAATATTAGTGAGGCCCAGAAAAGATAATTAATTAATTAAAAAGATTGGGCCAATCTTGGATTGATTTTTGGGCACAGCACCTAGCCTATTGCGGCTTGATGATTTTCAGCCATTTGGGCTCGAGGAAGCCCTAAGCTGGCTGAAAATTTGTAGAAGAGAAAAAAAAAAAACCTAAGAGATTTGGATTTTTTTTTTCTTTCCAATGTGTGCCATCTTCTCTCTCTCTCTCTCTCTCTCTAGTTTTTGTCCTTCTCTTTCTTCTCTTTTGGAGAGTGTTTTGATTATCCAAGAAGGCACTTTCTCCAAGCTAATGCCATGAGCAAGGTTGAGCCATACTTTGGAAGACGAAGAGAAGTAGCTTGGAGACATTGGATGCGTAGGAGTAGATGATTAGTGGGGATTCATTTGGGCTCATTAACTATTTATTGAATTATTTTAATAGGCCCAGGAAATAAATAATTAATGAATATTATTTTGAGCTCATTTGGTCCAAGAAAAATAATAAAATAATTAATGGCCTAATAGCCTGAACCAGAAGGGTTTTTTATTCACAGAACAGAAGAGTTTAGGCGAGGCTAAACCTCTTCTATTGATAGCTTCCGGGAGTTTTGAAATATCAATACCCTGGTGATAAGTTACTAGGATAGAAAAAGAAAATGGTGTACCATTTTCTCTTAACAGAGAATGTACAGAAGGAAAAAAAAAGCCTTTAGTTTTCTTCTTTTTTTTCTCTCGTTCTTCTTTTTCCTTTTTATTCCTAGTCTTGTTAATTAATAACAACAAATCAAGAAGTGCCTGAGACAATGGATTTCCTCACCTAAGTTGTTTCACCAACAAGTGTTTAGGTAGTGGAAGATTCTGAGCTCTTAAAAGCCTTGGCGTTTATGCCTCGGAGGAGTAGACGCATCGCTGCCTTTGATCCAGAGACATCTTCAAGCGTGAAGAAGAAGCCTCGGTGGTTTCATCATCTACTTCGGCACCGAAAATAGCGTTAAAACACAGAGGTATTAATTTTAAAAGCTTCCTTGCTGAGTACTCTGAGCTTTCATTAGTTTTATGTTTTATAGTTTTCTATTCATGCATTGCTTCTGTTGTTTCATTCGCTTTAGCTAGCATATAGCATCGTGCTATCTCATTAGCCTTTTTCCATGCCTTCTTAGCCTCTCGCTCCTCATTAGTGGAACCTTCCCTGATCACAGGGTAGGTTTCATAAATGACATACTTATACTCCTCAACTGTGAGTATTATGTCCAAGTTATTTTTCTAGTCTACATAGTTAGGACCCATTTGCTTATTCTCATGGGGAATAATGACTACGGGACTAAAATAACCTCCACCAATCATTTCTGAAAAAATTAAAAAATATAAGAAATTCTCAGATTTGTGAAAACAAAAATAATTTTGCACACTTTATCCTCATATTAAATTGATAATAGTTAACCCCATCACTATTATATTTAACATGATTGATTCAGCTCTTGGGAAAACTGGCATAGCTTCTTGGGAAGATTAACAGTTTCCTAAACTAAGTGTGTTTACTACCACAAATTCATTTCCCTTCTAGGTAATGGTCTAGAAGATAACTCTATCGAGGGGATGGCCATTTCTTCTCATTTTCTATGGACATGCCTCGTCCTATAACCTCCAACATGGGCTGACTGATCATAGTACGTGTCCTAAGTTATTTATTACATCATTCCATTAGTTCTAGATCTTTGTGGAATCTCCATCCTATACGGGTTCACTCCTAGGGTGTCGTGGGAAGACTCACGATCTCTAATAAGGATTGTGATGGAAGTTGTGAGGCCATTGGAACCCCTCTCCCACTTAGTTTTTTAAATAAGGGTTTTTCTTGGAAAAATATCCTTTGAAAATTTTCAATTTAGTTCTCTTTTAGCTTAAAATAAAAATATCTAAACCCATAAAAATTTATATGTCAATGTTTATACCATTTGAGAAATTTTTCCATGGATTAATTTCATTCAAGTTAAAAACTTAGTAATTTCAAATATTTCCATTAAACTTTATAGAGATTTTGATCTCAAGTTTTTATTTGACAAAAATAATTTTCCTTTGCAAAAACGAATTAAAATAGTTTTCCATTTTAACTTACAAAAATATGTAAATCCAAAATATTTTCTATGTCAAGTATAAAAACCTTTAAGAAAATAACCAAGGATTAATTTTTGTTTAAGTTAAAATTAACCATTTAATTAAAGAAAAAATATTTTTCCTTGTCAAATAAAATTTCTCAAAGACTTTGGTCTTTGAGAAATCGTGCACATAGGAATTAAAATAAATAGCATGTTAGAAAACTGTAAACGTTTTCATGCTTTTCTATTTTTAAACCTAAGTGTCTAAATAATATAATTAAACACATTAATTAAATTAATTAATGGTCTTCTTTAATCTTAAAAATCCTTTACTATTATTATTTTCCATGCAAAATATTCAAAGAATATTAACTATTGCAAAAATAATAACTTCACCTCATATGAGACTAAAAAAAAAAAAAAAGAAATCGCCCAAGAATTACAAGAAAAATAATAATAATAAAAAAAATTTCTCTCGGTCTTGCGCACCTGCCACATTGGATCATGGCCCATGGAAAGACCCATGGACCATGACCCGCGGGCACCCTATGGGCTACCCGCGTCCAGAACACGGTCACTATTGTGACCACGTCTTGGGGAGGATGCATGGCATCCTACCTAGGATGCAAAAGATTTCCACCAAGCTAAAGGTTAGCTTGTTGCTTGCTACCACCCCTCAGCTCCACTCACATCGAGCTGCTCAAACTCGACTGGGGCTGGCGGCTCGATGCTTCTTCTCCGTTTTTTTTTTCCTTTTCTTTTGCAATTTTCTCCAAAAGCTCTACAACTTCGCTCCACGACTTCAACAGGTAGTCCTTTGTTATAGATTTTCAACAAAACAAAAAACCACATCCGCCAATACCCTTTAAAATCCGGTTTACACGATTGCTATAGAAAGCTTTAAAATTATATGGTTTTCCTAAACCTTAACGGTGAGGTGTACAGCAATCTATCCCATACAATAAATAGCGAAGGTTCCCGGCATAATCAATTAATTATCTTGCCAATTTTATTAACTAACATCCATCCTTCCTAAGCCTTTCAATGCTTCATGGCTTTGATACCAATTGAAGCTATGGAAACAACATAGAAACTATGCATGCACAGAGGACAGAAGGTAAAAAAATAAAAAACGCACAACACAGTGGAAGGGAGAGATTTAATACCTCTACGCTTTAAAAGGTTTCTTTGGCTATGACGAGCTCAATTGAACCACTGGGATTGCTTTACGCCTGGATGATGATTCCGATTCAAATCTCGCAATCTGCCTACTTCGTCTTGTTTGCCTGAACACCAATGCTTCTTGAGAACTCAAAATATTCCACCGCCTATTACTCGTTGGTGATACAACTTCGGCGAGGAAAATCACAGTCTCAAAAAATTCTCGATCCTTTGCTAATGATTAGCAAAATTAAGAAGACAAAAATGAGAAGAACGAACGAGAAAGAGAGAAGAAGAACAAGGCTTCTAGGTTTTTTTTTTTTTTCAGAGACGTGTGTGTTAGGAAAAACTAAAACTCACGGCTACTATTTTTGATAACATAACATTGGAGTTTTGATATTTTAAAAGACCCAGAAATTATCAACAGAAGACGTTTGTCTTACCCTAAACTCTTTTGTTCCGTGAATTTAAAAAAAAAAAAAAACCCTTTTGGTCCAAGCTATTGGGTCAATAATTATTTTTATTATTTTTCTTAAACCCAATGAGACTAAAATAATAAATATTAATTATTTATTTCTGGGCCTATAAAATTAACCCAATAAGTAGTTAATGAGCCCAAATAAACCAAATTAAATATTTAAGCCTTTTCCTAGGTTAATTTTTTAATTATTCAATCTGGGCTTAGGCCCTGAATAATTAATTAACTAATTAAACTAGATAATAATTTTAATTTAATTTCTCTCATTCTTTTATTTTATTATAGTCCAATAATAAATTAGACTTTCTGAATAAAATAAAATCTTTTTTAGCTGAGACCATTATCTCAACCCAAAATTAATTAGGACTTACAGTCTTTTCCGAGGACAAAAAAGATTTGGTTACTAAAATGAACAAAATACCCCTACTATATAAATAACTGTATTTTATATTTTAAATATTTTCTAATATCACTATAAGAAAATATTGACCCCAAGGACAATGCTGCGTGAGCTATGTCTTCGACTTACAGGTGAAATGATTAAAATAACCCTTTACTCATCGCCGTACATTTAGAGAGGAAGAAGTATACTAACACCTCTCTAAAAGAGATCTACCATCCTTAGACCTCTAGTCTAATGATCCACAACTTCTTAGAATATTTTCGCTTTCTAAAGGAGCTTCCCTAAAGCAAATATCCAAGTTATGTTTCCCAGAGGCCTAGATAATTAGATTATTTGGACAACCACAATGGGCGATATACTATAGAAACTATCTTGTACAAGTCTGTCTTAACTAACTAGTTATATATACCCAACATATAAGTATATTGGTCCTACTAAAGAATATCAACTATAGTATATCAAAACATACACTTCCAGTTTTGTAAGACCATCAACTCATACTCAAGCTGTAGAGTACAGGTCCAAATTTCTACCATATAATACTTTTAGAAACCACTACTATAGGTTCAGTTTTACGTATTTGAAATACGCTTGTGTTATAAAATGAGAGGACTACTTATTGGCTAAAGGTAAGCCATTCTATAATTAGAATTCATAACATAATAACCTTACCATGATGAGATTCCTATTCTCAGCATTCGGTTAAGAACGATAGTTTATACCTTAAGTAACCTATGGTCCATACTTTATTGTGAAAGACCTCAATTCACATGAATTATTAACTTAAATACAATGGGTCTTTTCCAATGATATTGTGCACAAAAATAAAGAAGTTTTCACAAATAATTTCTGAGAACAATACTTTTATTAATATAAGTTAAAATTACATCAGAAACCTAATCTAAGAAGGCATATATCCCATCACATTTGGGTATCTACATTATAAGACAATAATATTAAATACTAGCAAATCACAAAAATAAAACCAACCTAACAGTAACACTAATAATAATAATAATAATAATAATAATAATAATAATAATAATAATAATATCAATATCAATATCAATAATAACATTATTAATAAAAATAATAGTGATCCTGATGATGATACAAATAGTGATAATGATAATTAATAATAATAAATTTAACAACAACAACAATAATAATAATAACAATAATAACAATAACAATGACATTAGTAGTGATAATAACAATAATGGTGATACTAATAATAACAATAATAATAATGGTGATAATAATAATATTAATAATAATGATGATGCTAATAAAATAAATAATTATAATAAGAATAATCATAATAACCAGAATTTTCGAAAAATGGTGCCGTTTTTCCCCCGAATTCTGACAGAGGGTGTGCCTCAAATGGATTTCCTATTATAGTGAGGTCGCATTGCATTCATGAAATGTGACCTAGTAAAATGTGGTCGCATTCCATGAATGCGACCTCCACCGAATTTTTTTTTTTTTTTAATATTAGGCGACCTTGAGATCGCATTCGAGGAATGGGACCTTAAGGTCATATTCCTGGAATGCGATCTCAATGTCGCATTTAATACCCAGACCCCTATTTTAACAGTCGTTCTTCATAAAAAATTGAAGGCACTATGAGTTCTTTTTGCCAGCGATGGTAGCACATCTAGCAAATCAGTCTTTTTCCCCCTACGCCGCCGACAGCCCCTTGCGCCGCCGACAGCCCCCTTCACCGCCCGCTTAAAATGTCCACCTCAAGTATCAATATTCGACACTAGCTTCCTCATGCTGTAGTAGGAGTATTTTTTTTTTTTTTTTTGGAAGGACTGCTGCAGTACTCACCTGGAATTGTTATTTCTTACTGTTTTTGCATTGCCAAAAGCTTCAATCACTAGATTTGACTGCATATGTATAACAAAGTGTTGCTTTAGCCTTATATGGGTAATTCTTAGAAAGAAAAAGAAACTAACCCACCCAATTGAACCATAATTAACGTTAAAAATGCAACACATCTAATGATCTTATGGGCCAACTGGGTAACAGAAGACAGTGGAGTTCCAATATTTCTAATTCAAGAAGTTGGAGCCACAATACTTTACTTCAACCGTTAAATGATAATGGCCTATCATTTTTTAAAAAGTTTCTCCTAATAAATATCCAAAATTATTGGACAAAATTTTATATCATATGCTTTACAACTTCCATTCACTAACAATATAATTATAAAATTTTCTTGTAATGAAAATTTGGGAGACAAAAATAGTGGATGAAATACAATAAATAATCATAAACATTTTCTTTTTCCGGATCATAGGCATGTTATATATTTGTATAGTTATATTTATGTGAGATATATATTCATAGATATATAGATACATGAATATGTGTATTGAACATATATATGTGAATATGTGTATGCCTCTTATTGTTTGAATGATCAACCAAGTCTTTTTCATCCTCATATTATTATTTACAGTTTAAATAGTAATACTTTATGCAAGATTCTTGACAATTCAAAAGACAATCTTTTTGGTTAATGTTTGGGTGCATTTGGTTTTTGATCTCTTCATTGGAAAATTGGGTGACACAATATTTACAGCTAGCAAATATGCCAAATGGGTTGGGCATATATGTATGTGTGTATGTATATAAATACACACACACACACACACATACATACATACATACTTACTAAAAAGCTTTGTTTTTAAAATTTTATTTGAGCTAGACAAAGCACATTATTGTTATATACTCATTACACTTCATATTTTTTGAGTGTCTATAGTGCGCATAGATACAATCGTAGTTTAATTATGTGATCCTAATTTAAATAGGTACAATGGATCATATTCACATAGGTATTCATCCGGGTCCTCTCGTCGATGGTTTACTATCTCTTCAGTCAAGCCATCGTACGTCTTTGGTATGGTCCGGTGATCAGCATACTTGTGAGATTCCATTGGTGTATAGACGATACAATTCTGCATTTTAGGAGCATACGCCCCTTTCCGGTAGAGTTGCGGAGTTAGTGGATAGAGCTAGTTTTGGTGGAGTCAGGTGAGCTAGACACATCCAGGTTGATCACTCTCTCGTTACCGCATTAGTAGAGCGATGGCGTCAGGCGACCCATACATTTCATTTCCTTATAGGAGAGGCTACAGTGACACTGGAGGATGTTGCGATATTATGGGGCCTTAGAGTAGATGGGGATGCAGTGATAGGGCCTCCTTATCACTACAGCAAAGGTGATTGGATTAACCTTTGCGATAGACTTCTTGGCATTAGGCCACGGGCCGAGGACATACGGGGAAATAGGATTAAGAAGGGTCCTATTGAGGAGGCCTCAGATTTTCCTTTGGCCAATAATGCTACTGATGACATCGTTCTGCAACGTGCTCGTTGCCTTATCTTCCTCTTGATTGGGGGCCTACTGTTCTCTGATAAGTCGGGGAACCTAATCCACTTGAGATACCTACCTCTCCTCGAGGATTTGGAGGCATGCGGGACGCTCAGCTGGGGTAGTGCTGTTCTAGCATTCCTGTATAGATGCCTGTGTCAAGCTTCTCTCGGGTCTGCGCAGGAGATTTGTGGACCGATGGTCTTACTCCAGGTATGAATTTAAATGTTTTTTATATTTTATGTTTATCTAATAAACATGTGTGCTACGAGTCTAACACATTTGTGACTGTGTTGTAGCTATGGGCATGGGAGCATGTTTGGGTTGTACGGCCAGAGCGGAGTATGCCTCTCGATGATCTCCTACCCCTTGCACCCTACGGTACTCGATGGGACGTTCCAGTACAATTTTATCGGATGTCCACACATGTTCTCGTGACATATCGCTCCCAGCTAGATACTCTATCAGACGATGATGTGAATATATATAAATACTTTATTTAAAATTCTTTATTTATTTGACACTAACAATTCCAAACAATGATGTGATAATTTATCTGGTGGCCTTATCAGACTGATTTGGTTAGTCTTCTCCCCCCTATATGTTTGGAGGCACCCGATACCTAGAGGTCACGCACAACGTTGGTTAGCTGGGAGGTCGTCGAGTTATATTTTTCAGATCGAGTGATGCGGCAGTTTGGGATGCTTCAGTCTATTCTGATAGACTGTGATACGAGGATTGTCCTGCACTTGGTTGATAGGCGAAGTAATCCCTCAAGAGATTATAGAATATATCATGCACCGTATCTTCAGATGTGGGCTACTTGAGCAGACGATGTCCAGACCACTACAATGGGCGTTTCGGCCATAGTGGATTACATGCAATGGTATAGGGACCGTACCCGTCTACGCATCGGGAACCCCACCACTCGTGCGTATTTGATCTCGAGGTATCATCCTACCAGGTCTAGTACAGTTGTCATGGTATATATTTCATTTGGTAATGGTAAGAGTTAATAATTTGATAATTCCTTTAATTATTCAAAAAAATTTTTGAATGATGATTTCAGGCTGATGTTATGCGATGATGTATGATAGTGGTTGAATGCCACATTCATAGTGCCGACTCGGTGCCCCGAAGAGCATTTATTGATATTCGAGATATGTGCACCCGAGGACTTGTAGCTAGTCATCAGGATCACGAGCGGTATGCTGGACCAACATCAGTCGATTCTGGCATACCGACCATCCCAGTGACGCAGCCTACGTTGAGGCCCCGGGATCCTATTGATGGATGTATGCACCCAGGATTAAGGCGTGGGGGCAGGAGGCCCCGAGTTCGAGCACATTCTCCACCTCACGATCCCGCTCTAGAGGAGAACCAAGAGCCGGAGGCTTAGGAGGAGACGGGAGATGGCACGTAGTTCGAGATTGGGACAGATGATTTCAGCACCGGGGGATGATTTTCACACTGATATTGCACCAGATGATCTGCTGGGTCATGATTTCGTTGTCATTCCCGTTCACTCTCCTCGTACCACAGCGGACATGTTCGATCACGGGGATGCGGGCCTATCTTTCCAAGAGCAGGGGACAGACACTTCTCTCATTGAGGAGCTTCTAGTACGTCCCTTTCGTGGTATAGTGTGTCACTGGCGACGCAGACCCGGTGCACCAGCAGTAGGCCAAATTCCCAATTCCGAGCCTGCTCCCGTGCCAGCAGTAGACCTGCTACTAGATCCCGTGCCAGTTTCACCCTAACTTCCAGATCCCGTGCCAGCTCCACAACAGCCTCCAGACGGCGATGAGCCAATAGGTGGTGGGAGACCATGTAACACCCCACGACTACGTACCCTAAAAGGGTAGGGATGTCGCCCCGTCCCGTAGGACAAGGGGTCTTTAGAACGAGGTATAAAATATAAAGGCAATCTCCAAAGGAATCAACTTAGATAAATAAAGAAATACTCTTATTACATCAGGCTCAACTTGGAGCAAAACGAAATAAAACAAATATTGTTCAGAAGTATAAACGACAAATGTCTCCTAGAACGGATAGAGAAAATAGCAAAAGCTTCAACTATTACATGCCCCGCTGACTCAGCAAAGCCTACCCCCTGAAAACATGATGTAAAACGGTGTGAGAATAAATCTCAGTAAGTCATGTGTGTGCACATGGTTTTTTAAATAGTTCGTGTATGCAGAGTGTAAAACATTTGTAGAAATAATTTGGCAAGTCATAAACAATCTCTTTTCACAAGGAGTGGGTTTTTCTCATTGTCACACTTTGTACAAAATAAATCCTCCACTCGGATAAAAGTCATGTCACCACACGTTGGGCTCCATGAGAACAAATTGGCCAAGGCACCACACTTTGTGCACCTTGTCCGGAACAGATTACCATACGTTGGGCATTCTGATCAAGGTAAGTGTACAGCCCACCGGGTGAGATACTCCTCCATCTCTACACCCAACAAAACCATCCGGGTGTCCATGCCGGGAATATAAATAATACCATACCAGGTACAAATGCTAGCTCGGACTGGCCTGACCAACCAACACTGTCGCCTTTTCAAGCAGAGTTCATCTTCTGGAGGTGGCCTCCTGCTAGAAGACTTACGCTAGCCCTCTAAGACTAGTATTATTAGCCTACCCTTATTGAGTACTCAACGAACATATCTGTCAATTCCTGATTCAAAATATTTTCAAACCTTGGTTTTGTAAAACGTGGTTTTCTTTAAAAGAGATTTCTAAAAATTTAAGGAAAAGAATGGTTTTCTTGCTAAAATCGTTAGTTTGACAAAACCGTTTAAAGAATAAATATCCACATTTACAACCCAAGCAAACATAGTTTTGAAATAGTTTTACAAAGCTTCACAACATGGACTTGCCATCACAACCTTTAACAAAACAGTTTATAAAAGGACTTACCATCACAACATTTAATAAAAGAGTTTATGCAAGGACTTACTTGATATGCCTCAGATAAACGTGATAAATTCACAACTGGCTTTCCTCAATTATCCACCTGATCTAAACCATATAATATCATGATCAGGGTCTCAATTAATTCAAACATGCTCTAATCCCATTTATTTTCACAACAATTCGCAATCCCCTATTTAATTCCAAGTAAACTATTCAATCCCCAAAGATCATATACTACGACCATATGTTTATCTCGCTAATAAACACCATTCGGCATCAAGGGAGGGTATTCCCTTACCTTGCAACTACCGGGTAATGAGGTCTCGATGCTCCTATAGTGATCATCCCGAGTTCGCTTGAGAAGAAATGAGAAGCTACCTCCTTTGCTCCTCTTGACCGAAAATTAAGGAAGAAGAGGAAATCAGCCTCTATAAGGCGTGATTTAAGGGTAGAAGAAAGAGAAAATAATCATTAGAGAAAACGGCATCAAGAGGTTGAGAGGATTTTTGCTTACCTTAAGGTGTGTTCGATTTTTGCTTGGAATAGCTCTTGAGTTTTCGAAAATTTGCAGAGAGAATTTGCTGGAATTTTCGTGTAGAATGGAGAGGGTAGATGGTTGCTAGGATTTAAAGTTGGAGAAGATTGGCTTAGGGTTAGATGGTGATGTTTAGAAAGACTCCTAATGGCTTTAGGTTTCTTGGACAGTAAGGGCAAAATTTCAGCTTGTTGTGCCCTTTGATGCTGGTCGAATTTGGGAGGGTGTAGTGGAGGAAAATATTCTGCAATTTTTGCTCCTCTATGCTAGCCAAAATACTGCTCAGAAGAAGGCTGAATGTGTTCAAAATTTTGGGCCAAACAAGGAAGAGTTTGTGTGGATGTTGATGACTGAAAAATCCTGTGCAAGGGGTGCGAAAAATTCTGTGCAAGAGTAACAAGTTTTGGACTGTTTTGGCTGCTGTAATTCTACCAAAATTTCCAGAGGAAAATTGAGGGTTTTGGGTGCTGAAAATAGCTTGATCAGCTGGGGTTTTTCAGTGGGTTATGTGTGCAAAATTTCAGTTGGAGTACGAGTTCAAGGCTGGCCGAAATTCCTGCACAAAGCTGACCGAATTTTCTGTGTACAAGCTGAACGAATTTCAGTGATTTTGTGTGAATAAAATTCTGGTTTTGTGCAGCTAAGGTACCCTGAATTGATGAGGAATATTTAGGTGTTTTGAGCTAGGATTTACAGAGTTGGATTGTAGCTAAGAAGGGCTGGAATTTCGGACAGCTTATGTTGATACAAAGCTGCCGAAATTCAGCTAGGAAAAGGAAGAAAATCCTAGTTGAATTTGGATTGAAATAAAACCTGGTTTTTATCAAGGATTTGGATAGGATTTCCTCTAGTCCTAGAAGAGTTTGGATTGAGCTAAAAGTCCTCCAAGAAGTGGCGGCACTTGCTGGAATTTTTTTCTAGATTTTTAGCTAACATTCTAGGATTAAAATCAACAAGATTTCCTACTAGAAAAAGGACTCATTAATTCCACCTATCCATGGCAACATCTATCTAGCTAAAATAGAGCTAATATTTTAATTACTAGCTAGGGTTTTTTCGAAAATCCTAAGGAACACAAGCTGAAAATTAAAGGTGAACTTTATTCACATCAAAGTCCTTGAATTTAGGAAATAAATCTAGAGACTTATTTTCTTGGAGTAAATACTAAAATTTCTCTAGGATAGCTAGATTCTTTTTCGGCCAAGACAAGAAATGGTTTAAGGAAAAGAATTTCAAGAGGAGAAACTAACTTCACAAAAGGTAGGATTCGAACTTGGGTCACCAAAGGTAATCACCAACCTCCCCGCTATTCCAAAACAACTCCAATACTAATTTTTCTACAAGAAGTTCTTACCACCCCAATGCTCATCCTTCCAAATCTTCTACCAAACCTCCCTTATCCAAATCTTTAATAACACAACTATTTCACATCAATTAATTCAAATGCAAGAGCAACGGAAAAATTCACATGCATCCATGCAAATAAAAATTATTCTAGCTACCATATAAAATGCAAGATGCTATGCAATGCATGACTTTTTCCCATAGTCAAAGGTGGTTTTGGGCGGGGTATTATAGACCAAGGCAAAAGATTAAACCTCGCCGTCCGTGTGTGCTCTCACCACATTAGGTGTACTTGATGTTAGAAGATACTCTGTACTTTATATACCATTTGTTAGGGGATGATTTTGTTATTTTGGTGCTCTGCTTTTGGACTTTGTTTATAGTATACAGCTTATGGGTTTCATTTCATTTGGTACTCTGCTTTTGGACTTTGCTTATAGTGTGCAGCTTATGGATTTCATTTCATTTGGTACTCTTCTTTTGGACTTTACAGGTTATAAATTTCGTTTTAGGCAGGAAATGAAATGAAAAGAAAAAAATAAAAATAAAACCAGGTCGCATTTCATAAATACGACCTTGAGGTCGTATTCTATGAATGCGACCTCAACGAGCACCTTGCAATCTCAAATTTCCTCTACGACCAAATCTGGAGCTGCATTTCATTTTCGGGCAAGACTCAGCAACATTGTAATGCTGCTGCGAAATGGGTGTTTGATGGGTAGCTCAGATTGGTCCTATGGATTTTGGTCTTTGATCTACTTAAGAAGGTAACATCAATGCATTCTGGTTGATTTTATTTATAATTTTACAAGTCATTCTTTCATATTACTTGCACATTTACATCATTTCCTCACATTTATCAGATTGTGCCCACATTGTGAGGATGAATGCATTGGATCCCCCTATTGTGCTCTATTTTTTTTGGGATTGTCAAATTCTGCAGGCTTATCGAAGGTCTATATGGTTTGATGGGTCCATTAAAAAAAATTTGGATACTCCGACGTCAGATATCGTACTCTAAACTACTTGAAAAGGTCCAGAACTATCTTAGATTAGGAGGGAGAAACGTGACATTCAAGATTACACTTCGACATCCATTCTTGTACGGATCTGATCAACAATATGCTGCGAATGAGTTGAGCCATGATGATGATATGGAGGTTTTATAGATGTTGCTAAATGAGTTTAAGTCACAGGGCATCCAACTTCATGTTAGCTACTCTGACTTGACATCTCAACACACAAGTAAATTGGCCGGGTTGTCTCAACCAATGGGTTCATTCTTGGCAATACTTAACTAGGTCACGGGTTTGGGGCACATGATGAATTCATTATCCCAACTTCCCACGGGCATAAGGATGGAATACTTGAACAACATACACCCCCAACCATTTTACCAACTGATGGAAAATATAGGTGCAACATTAAATATTGTCGGAACTGGATACATTAGTTCAACTGGTAGTAATGCTGAGACAGTCGATGTTGGTCACACATCTGAAGGTTTGGTAAGAAGGAATAACTTGATCATCCCCGAGCAACTACTGGTTCAAACACAAATTCGATAGGAGGTGGATACATATCCAACAGACGACAACCGACTGCATGCTAGCACTATCCCAACAGATATAGCATCTCAATCGCATTTGGCCACAGGTGCAGTAAATGTTGATTCAATGTTGCATATGGCTGACAGTGATTGTTTCACTGGCTTGAAAGGACCAGTGAATTGGCATGACATGGATGAGAGTGAAGAAAGTGACATTGCAACAAACAATCCCGCATATGAAGTGCAAGATGACATGAATGACATAGCAGGGCCGTCTAACAGCATTTCCCAAACAGCAAGACTTCCAATATTTGATGATGTAGTAGGGCCTTCTAATACATTTTCTCAATCAGCAAGATTTCCAATATTTGATGATGTAAGGTCTGGTGCATGTGCTAATGAGTCACTCAACAGGCATTCAGTCGCTGTTACAAGAAGTTGGTCTGACACTGACACTGATTTGCATCTAAACATGAGATTTCAGAACAATAAGGAGGCTATATATGCAGTTAGAAGTGGTCTATTCAAGCAGGCCGGGAATTCAGAGTCTTAGAGAGTAAGAAAGACTGCTGGTATGCTAAGTGTAAGCATTCAAGTGCTGGCAATAATTGTTCTTGGCATATTCGCATTATACATAAAAAGACTCATGAACAGTGGCAAGTAACAGTCTTAAACAAAACACACACATGCGTCATTACAATTGTGAACAATGTGCATAGGAACATGGATCATCGGTTCATAGCTCGTAATGTGACACATTTAGTATTAAATGACCCTGAATGCCATATGAGTGATGTTATTGCTAAAGTTCAAAAACTGTGGAGGATGGGTTGTTCTTATAAGAAAGCTTGGGAAGCCCGAAAGGTTGCTATGGAACTTGTATATGGTGATTAGCCCTTAACGTAGATTGCCTTACCAAAATACATGCTTGCCATGCAAGATTCCAATACTGGGATTATTGTGAGGTGGAGACACCATTGGACTAGTGTGGGTGATTTGAAGGCTTTTAGTTTCCTTTTCTGGTCATTCAAACCTTCAATTGATGGTTTCAAATATTGTCATCCAGTGGTATCAATTGATGGAATACATTTAAGGGGACTTTATCGGGGTAAACTGTTGGTAGCATCCACTTGGGATGCGAATAGTCACCTATTCCCTCTTGTTATTGCCATCGTGGATGAGGAATCATTAGAGAGTTCGAACTGGTTTTTAAAACTCCTACGTCAACATGTCATTTTGGACAGACATATATGTCTTATTTTTTATAGACATAAAGATATTGTAAATGTTGTACGCCATATGAATGAGTGGAAAGAACCTTTGGCTTTTCATCGATATTGCCTTAGGCACATAAAGGGAAATTTTCATGCCAAGTTTAAGGATACTAATTTGACAAGTTTGATATACGCTGCCAATTTAGAGCACAAAAGGACCAAGTGTCAATCATATTTGGATGAAATCAGGATTCGAAAAGAGGATGCATTTAAGTATTTAATGGATATTGGTTTAGAGAAATAGACTTTGTCATATGATGAAGGGCACAGATATGGTTCAATGACTACTAGTTTGTCTGAATGTATGAATAGTGTGCTAAAGAAAGCAAGATCTCTTCCGCTGAAGGTTTTGGTAGAAACATCATTTCAGAAGTTAGTTAAATATTTTAATGAACATAGAGATGAAGCATCTAATTTGAGACACCCTTTACCATCTAAAATGTGGAAGTTGTATTCTTATTTTGAGGAAAAATTCAGAGGGCATGTTGTAACTGAATATAATGCACAGGCCGGTATATATGGGATTAAATGATCTGTTCAACAAGGGGGTAGAAGTCTAAATGTTTACAATGTCAATTTAACAGAGAGATCATGCACATGCCAAAAATGGAATATATATGGTATTCCTTGTTCACATGGGTTTGCAACATGTCGTCACAGAGGTTGGAACCCAATTGACTTTGTTTTGGAGTTCTACACTAGAAGGAATTATAAGTTGACATATGAGGATTAGTTCTTCCCTGTGGCAGATGAACAGTATTGGAGGCCTTCTAATTTTACGCTTGCACCAGTGGAAGAAATGATGTGAAATGAAGTTCCTGGTTGTCCGCGTGCATCGAGGATACCTTGTGATATGAATTATCGGACTCCTAACTCTCCTCCAAGATGCAGCAACTGTCATAGGAGTGGACATACTAGGAGGAATTGTAATAATAATAATTTTATTGTTTCGAGAGACTAGCCATTGACATTGGACTATTAGTTCGTTTTATGTTCAATTGTATTTTCAATACAGTTTTTCTATGTACTTGTGATATTGTTCTTGTTATTTTGAATGCTTCAATCCATATATACTATTATATTGAATTTTATTCATGTGATAAGTGCGGGGTCTACTGTCAGTCCTTACTCAAACTACATCAAGTAATTGTAGCAGGTTAGTTGCAGGTTGAGATTGAAGCAGATTGAGGTTGCAATGCAGGTTGTTTGATCTAATTAGAGTTCTAGCAGGTTGGGGTATGGGAAAATTGCAGGTTGAGGAATGCGACCTTAAAGTCGCACGTTCTAAAAAAAATTCTCTTTAAGGTCGCATTCCCTGAATGCGACCTCAACTTAATTGGTCGCATTCTGGAATGCGACCACACTAAAATCAGAATTCCTACCCCAGCTACCCCTCTATCGGAATTTAGTGCAAAAATGACACCATTTTTCGGAATTTTCGCATAATAACGATAGCACTAACAATAACAGTGATGAAAGTATCAATGTTTATATCAAGTAGCAACATCAATATTTCTAATTTATTTTATCACACTTATATCTGACACCCAGAATAACGCCGATGTCAACCAAAAGAAGCAGTCATACCAACTCTTGATCCCCTATCAGACTGTATACTGTAAATACACTCATAGAATAATTCCTTAGATAAGCTTCTGGGTTTACCTCTTAATTGTGCTAGACAACGGAGACAGGAAGGAAATGCAAACTGAGGTTCTAATATCCAAGTTGGACTCGTGAGACAAGAGAAGAACTCGCTTCGACCGTTCTTAAGAGATCTATTAAAAGAAATGCTTCAATTGTTGTTGAGAAGAAGGGGCCAAATGCTAAGTTTTTACTTATGATCGGAGGCTGACTTTGTGACCAAAAACAAGAGGAAGATGAGAGAGGTTCTTACTTCGGTTCTGTGTTCCTTTCAGTCATTGGTTTTCGTGTGTATATAGGATGCCTAATTGGTAGCTGTGTGCGTGAGTGTAGGTGAAGTTGTTACTGAGACTTAGTGCAATAGAGAAAAAGGATTGTTAGTTGTTTATTTGCATAAGGTTTAGGGGGATTGGAGAGTGAAGAGACTGAAGAAAAGATGAGAGAATTTTGCATGTTTTGGGTGTGGATGTCAGCGTATGACGGTTCTCGGAATAGCCAATATGGAGAGCTTGAGAGTCCTTGGGCACAATGGGTTTCTTTTCCCTATGTAGCTAAGGAGTTCTGTTTAGCTGGTAGATAATGATCACCCACAGAGAAGATTTTAGGCATTTAGAAATTCAATCTCAGTATTGATAGAGTTCTACTACGTGCAGACTTTTGGCCACTAGAGTGTTATTGAGCCGACGGTTTAAGACTAAGCATGGTTGAATGAAGAAGACGGAGAAATGCCTAAAGTAAGAAGGGAAAATAAAAGTAGCCGGCCAAGCTGGCTCGAATATGCATTGTGCATATGCTAGTCGTGCCTAGCTTGCACTTTCTATAGCCGGGCCTGGCTTATTCTAGGCCTTCCACGACTATGCAAGAAAACCAGCATAGCCGGGCACGCCCTAGGCCAAGCTAGCCGTGGCTATGTAGGGATTTCTTTTTTCCTTTTTTTTTTTTGAAACCAAAACTCGTTTATAAATAAAACAAGACCTAGGGCAAATACTTTTATAGATACAAAAGATATCATCTTTAAATATTCAAATAATAATAATTTATCTAACTAATATATTATCACGATGATAAACTCCAAACATAATTTCAGCTAAATAACTCCCAAGTGTCAGCTAGAGTAGAGGGATAGATCTAATGGGCAATTGATATATAGTTTATATTGTTATCTTAAAAGATATACTTTTAACCATAAGATAAAATCCTTCAAAATTCAAATCAAGAAAAATACAATTTCCCCACACAAATTTTCGGTCAACCAAATATACGTTTAAAACATATATGTGTACAAATTAGATTCTAGGAAAAATTATGCAAGTCCTCGAAAAACACAAAAGAAAATTTGGTAATATTTTAAATGATGAAAATCAAATTACCAAAATCCAATTAAATAACTAAAGAAATATTTAAGAGGAATTTTCCCCTTTAAAAAGGGCGGCACTAGGCTGTCTTTCGAACAAAGAGGGAAAAACAAAAGGGAATAGAAGAGGAAATAATTTTTGATGGAGTTAGGATTTGATCTCGGGTCTACAAGAAATAAGCACCAAGCTTTATCCACTAGATCATAGCAATTCTTGTATTCATATTACTTGACTAGGCTATTTTCAAACTCTCACCCAAGCATTTCTCATACTAATAAAGGTTCTAACTCCTACAATAAATTAATAAACTAAAACAAAAAATTACTATAACCTTGCTAAGCAACCCACATACTCCTAATTAAAAACAAGTTTAGCTATACATAAACAAATACACACAACCATCATTCATGTAGACAAATGTTTGAAAATCCATGCACAAGCAAGATACCATGCAATGCCCTTAATTTTTGTGTACTTAGGATGGGATTTAGACGGGGTATTACAGTAGATATGATTCCACCAACAGAATATCAATACACAATTATGAGAGAATTATATTCTCTAAGAGATATAAAAACTAGATATGTTGATTTTTCTGGAATTTATACTAGACTTAATTTACTACAAGATTTTTCTCCAAAGGAAATTCGATATTGGAACAGTTTTGGAGCAATTAACTCCATTTATATGAGTTTACCTTCTTTTCTAGAAATAAGCTTATTATCACAGTGGATCAAAGACAGAGTTAAGGATTGTTATGTCCATAACCCTACTTTTACTCCTAAAGATACATTTGTTCTTAAGTTTGTTTTTGCAGGACTAGATTTTTACCAACAAGAACGTTACCATTCTTATCATCTTATCTAATTGGGAAAAGTAGAAGCTTTTTCTATTTTTTCTTCACAGGAATTTCACAAAGAATTTGTGAAACTTAGAGAAATAGGTATTCATTATAGACGAGCTCTTGGGATGAAAGTCGTAATTCAAAGTATGGAAGTTTGTTTCAAATGCGAGTTTCATACCTATGGTTGAAAAACCATGCTTTCTTCTGTATTGATTGCACTTGCAAAAGTTACTCCACTAGCAACTAATAAGTTTCTCAAAAGTAAGATTCAGATGAATGATAGTGGAATAATTCGTTCAAGTTCACAGGCCTAGGAACGATTTTGTCATTTCAAATAACATGATAAGGGTATGTGTCCCTCTTGCTCACCACAAAAAGAAATGGCAACTTTGAAAGGAAAAGCATTAGACACCCACAACGACTAAAAGAAAAAGTTGACATAAAAAAAAGTTGATTAAGTCGAAAAGATATAAAGTTGACTGAAAGACATCTATCTTCACGTAGAATAGACATAAAAATGATGGGTATAGCAATAATGAAGTTTGTAGCTATCTTTAAATTATTAGCTTGTAAAATAGTTTTAAAGTCCATATTTAAAATCTATCTGTATCGTCTATAAATAGTACCTCAGTTGTACACTAAGAGGGCATCGCATCTCTTCCTTTCTTTTCTATGTAAACAAATGTTCTTAATAATATTCAAAGTTTGTCTGCTGCAATCTTCTTGATATGTTTTCAAATACGATATTTTCTTTTATGAAAAATAACCTTTAGCTATTATTCTTATCTTTTATCCTTACGCCAAAAAGTAGGAAACGAAATTAGGCTGTGCTACGTTCTTTTGAAGGCCTTATTGAGAAGTTACCATTATTAAAGGTTGGAGCTGGAAAGCTCGATAAAAGTCTCATAAGATTCCCAGAGCAATTGTGATCAAAATGGAGACAAAGGTAGAGAAGCATGTTGGAACTTGTTTTTTTTTTATTATGAAATAAACTATTTGACTATCATGTATTGAAGATTGCATATTCATCATCATCATCATCATCATCATCATCATCATCATCATCATCATCATCATCATCATGATTCTATTGTTGTTATATTACCTCCAATATCTCTTTAGTCTACATGATTCAAAAGATATGTTACATAATATTTTGATTTTGAATCCCGAAAAATGGAAATGCTGTCAGAGCCACAATAGAATTAAAGAATATCGAGATTATAATAAGTGAATCCATTAATGCTATTAATTTAGATATTAGATTATTGCTTGAAGAAAATGTATTAGATGAAGATTTTATGGATTTTGAATATAGATATAGTCAAGAATGGGAAGATAATCAAGATGTGCCTATTTAATTTTATAATAATAATTATGTTGATGATTCAGACTGGGAATATAGATCAGAATAATGGAATTCCCACAAGATTGTGTGCATTGTTGTATGTTATTAAAAACTATAGTTAAACTTGGAAATCAACTCAAGGTTATATGAGACACAGTGGATAAGTTAGACAAAGTTTTTAGTGGATTAGCTATTGCTACAATAGATACAAATCTTTTACAACGAACAAGAAGATTATGTAACGAAAAACAAAATCAAGTAGATTATTTAAATAAGTTAAGATCAAAATGGAGTCAAAATCACAAGACCATTATAGTCGATATCATGAATAGTATTGTCCAACCCAGCATAGGCCCACCGTGGTTTTTTTATATTTTCTTTTTATCTTATTATAATAAAAAGGACTATCACTTCCTATCATCAAATACATCATAGGATTATCACAACAAAAAGAAATTCTTTCTTTTATCCATGAGTCATCTTAGCTAGAATAGCATCTCCACACCATTCACTTAATTTATCTTTTAAATGTGTAATCCTTTTTCCTAAGGTATCTACTGTACCCGGATTTTAGGTATCTATTAATCTTTTTACCCCAATGATCAGGTATCTTTGTAAAAAATTATGGTAAATATATAACATTGCATCTTGGATTAAATATGGAGGAACGAGCTTTAGATGTTTCGTTAATAGCAAATAAAGTTATTATTCCTTTATTATCAAAAAAAGATATTCAAGATAAAGTACAAAAGATAAAACCAGAGATACGTGATACATTAGGATGGATACATATAGGAGCTATGTAGATAATTATCACACCCATATTTAAAGAAAGTTTAGATACACCCATAGATTTAGCCATTATACAAAATAGAGACTATCTTGGAATTCTAAGGGAAAATTTACAATACAAAAAAAATTATAATTTAATGTTTATCCTAGAATTTCTTATCATCTATAGGATAAGAGATTTTGATAAAAGATTAAGTTCAATTTAAGATTTTAAAAGAAAAGAATTCTTTTACCAATCTAACTGACCTCATTCAATAACTTATATGATTTCATATGCGATTTCTAATACTCATCATTCTGAATGTTTTGTGATTAAATACACTATTGATTTCCCATATTTATTTAATGAAGTAAGTCAGACACAATTTCCTAATTTGCCAAAAATTCAGGAACTAGAGATAACTACATTAAATTTACATTTACAACAGAAACTTTTGATATTAGCAAATCAATTACCTCTTAGATTGTCCTTTACAAATACAAGAGTATCTTGTACTTTTTTAACTAAAACAAATACCTCTAGATTTACACATCTTCCAGTTATTGAAAAAGGTTATTTTTGTAAGAAATTATAAGATAAGAGGAGAATATTTTGATGGCTTGCAATTTACTCCAATAAATGTTATGATAGATACTGGTGCAAATGGAAATTACATAAGTAATTCTCTATGTACCAAATTGCAAAAATATAAACTCGAAGATACTCAATATAAAAATTTTAATGGTGAAACACATGAATTAGATGAGGCAATAAATTTGGTAATGAAACAATTGGTATTCAATTACTCACTGAAAATGAAGGTGTAATTGATATATTAGAAATAATGTTAGGAAATACATTTCTAGAATTAGTAAAAGCATATTAGATTACTTTTATGGTATAAAATCAACACATAATAGAAAATTGATTTATATACCAAGATGACAAGTCCCTATAGTATTTATATTCCTATAGGAATTACATATCCCAATTATAGAGCAGAATATTTTGTTACATATATTGATAATAGTTCAGGATCTTACTTGTGTAAGCTAGAGTGTTTTCCAACACGATATCAGTAGACCCTGAAAACAATTAAAGGAAATGAAATTTTAAATCATATTGAAATCGACAAAGGAATAGAACATCCAATTATTTTACTTGGATCTTTTTTAATAAAGTGTCCACCCTTTTACTATTGTAATCTCTAGCTTTTCTTTTCATAAAGTATCTTTTCCTAAAATGTGTTTATTTTTTATATTTTGTTTTTATCTTATAATAATAAAAAGGACTATTACATCCAATCATCAAAGGCATCTTAGGATTATCACAACATAAAGAAATTCTTTTCTTTAATTCACGGGTCATCTTAGCCTGAATAACATCTCCACACCATTTACTTAATTTATCTTTTAAATATGTAATCCTTTTTCCTAAGGTATCTACTGTACCAGGATTATAGGTATTTCTTAATTTTTTACCCCAAGGATAAGGTATTTTTATAAAAAATAATGGTAAATAACTTCGCATGTGATCTCCGCGATAATAATAATAATAATAATAATAATAATAATAATAATAATAATAATAATAATAATAATAATAATAATAATAATAATAATAATAATAATAATAATAATAATAATAATAATAATAATAATAATAATAATAATAATAATAATAATCTTGAAAGACATAGATATTAATTTAGGTCCTCGAAAGTCCTTAAGTCCTGATTAATTTTAGGTATTGGTCATGATTAAAGAGGATTTTATTTTATTCAGAAAATCTAATTTATTATTGGTCTGGAATAAAATAAAAGGTCCAGAGAGATTAATTAATTACCTAGTCTAATTAGTTAATTAATTATCCAGGGCCTAATCCTAGATTGAATAATTGGAAATTAACTTGAGCCTAAACTAGGTACAAGGCTTATG
This sequence comes from Voacanga thouarsii, assembly GCA_026120185.1. Taxonomy (NCBI): domain Eukaryota; kingdom Viridiplantae; phylum Streptophyta; class Magnoliopsida; order Gentianales; family Apocynaceae; genus Voacanga; species Voacanga thouarsii. Next base: position 1,396,382 of record JANUWF010001576.1, read on the forward strand.
AAATTATCTTGGTCCTTATGGGTTGGTTTATTTATTATGGCTTTATTATTCCAAGATTAAGTAAATAATTAAGGTGTATTATTTATTTATGGGCTTATTAATCCAAGAAAAAATAAATAATAAAGCCTAGCCCGATAGCATGGACCAAGGTCCACGGACCAGAACTTTGTTTAGCTAGTTTACCCTAGCTAAACGTCCTCTAGTAGAGATAGGGTGAATAACATCCAGAGATATACATGCATATAGATGTATCCAGAAGTTTGTTGTTCAGTTGGTGAAAAATATACTTTTCCTCTATCTCAGGGTTTGTGGATATAGTTGAAAAACAAGAAAACTCTTTCTCTCTCTCAAATTCCTTTCTTTGTGTGTTTTCCAAGTTTTCAGAAACAAGAATAGAGAATCCATTTTCCTTGATCTTTTTCTATAGCAATCAGGAAATAAGACTAGTCTTCTTAGCCTTATTGCTTTCACCGGCATTTTTAGGCGGTGGTTATATTGCATGAACCAGAGAGTTTTACGTTCATGCAAACCAAGAAAAGTAAGAGGCTTGCAAGATATTCACCAAAGGCAGTTGTTCAGACTCCAGTAGTTGAACTATTAATGTCTATTCAGCCCAAGCAAGGAAACTATGTTAAGAAACACAAATTTATCAATTTTAAAAGCCTTCCAATATGTTACTTTGTTGCTTATGTGGTGTCTATGTGTGCTTTGTTTGCTCGATCCACTTTCATACGATATTAGATCCTGTGTTATTAGCAAACATAGGGTGCATGCTAGGCTAATAAAACCAAAAATATATATTATTATGGTTGTTTTTGGACCCCTCATGCTTTCTTTGGTGTGGGTAGTTCTTTTGTAAGTCATGCATGTAGAGACGTAGAGCTCTATAATTTAATAGTTCTCATACATTTCGTGTAAAGCCTGTAATTAAGGCAAAGGTGGTTGTGTTTTTACAAACTGAAAGACAATTTTGTTGTGACTTTTGTAAATTACTGAAGACTAGATGGAGTTTTGGATGAAGAAGATGAAGAAAACAGAGGAATTTAGGAGCAAAACAAGGCCGGACTTAACAAAAGTTGGTCGTGGCTTAGAAGAAAAATAGGCTAAGCCTCGACAGGCTTTGTGAAAGTCGGCTATGGCTTGCCCTTCTTCAAGCCCAGCATGGCTTGCTCGAAACCGGCTACGGTTTGCCTTAGTGCAAGTAGCGCATGGCCAAAGGCAAGACAGCCGTGGCTTGCTCTTTTAAACGGGGCGCGATTCAAGAAATTTTTAGTAGTGGGTTGGGTCAATTGTCCAAAGGAGTTGGATCAGTTGTTAGGTCTCTTGAAGAACTGCTATTTGAGCAATTTCCTCTGTAATTTTTATTTATTTTGGGTTTCATACCACACGAGGTTACTTTTATGCAATAGTTATATTTTTGAAATATTTTGCATATAAAAAGTAGTAAAGGGACTACAATTAAACAAGACTATTAATTAAATTAAATTAATATGTCTAATTAGTTTACATGGTCGCTTAGGTTTTAAATGAATAGAAAATGCATGAAAAAAGTTTAATGTTTTTGAGAAAGCTGTTTTCTTTTTGGTGCAACCTAAGTGCACATTTTTCAAGACCAAAGTCTTGAAAAATAAATTGACAAGGGAAAACATTTTTAATTAATTAATTAGGTTCATTAACTAGGAACAAAATTAATCATTGATTATTCTCTCAAAGGTTTTATACCCTTGACATAGAGAATATATGGAATTAGATATTTTGTAAGTTAATGAAAACCCAATTTAATTATTTTTATTTAAATAATTTTTGTCAAATTTACCACAAAAATAGATACCAAAGTCTCAAGATAGTTTTGATGGAAAACTTTTGAAATCTTAATTTTTTAACTTAAATAAAATTAATCCATGGAAAATCTATCAAAGGGTACTAACCTTGACATTGAGATTTAATGGGTTTAGATATTTTATTTTGAGTTAAGAGAAAATTTAATGAAAATTTTTAAAGGGATATTTTTCCAGAAAATCCTTTATTTTAAAAAACTAAGTGGGAGAGGGGTTCCAACAGCCCCACAGCTTCCATCACAGCTCTTATTAGAGATCGTGGGTCTTCTCGCATCACCCTGTGAGTGAATCCGTATAGGATGAAGATTCCACAAGGATCTAGAACTAATAAAAAAGATATAATTAAAACCCAGGACACGTACTATGATAGGCTAGCCCATGTTGGAGGTTGTAGTACGAGGTTAGTCTGTAGAAAATGAGGAGAAATGACCATTCCATTGATGGAGTTATCTTCTAGATCATTACCTAATTGATTAGTGGTGGTTAACATACTAAGCTTAAGAAATCTTTTAATCTTCCTAAGAAACTATGTCTATTTTTCTAAGAGTCAAATTAATCATATTATAGATAATAGTAATAGAGTTACTTATTATCAGTTTTAATATGAGGGAAAAATGCACAAATTTTGTTTTTACACAAATTGAGGATTTTTTTTTATTTTTTGAATTTCAGAAATGGTCAGTGGTAATTCTTTTAGTCTTTTGGCCGTTATTCTCCATGAGAATAAGCCAACTGGTCCAAACTATATGGATTGGAAAAGAACTTAGATATAATACTCACGGTGGAAGAGTGTAAGTATGTTTTGTACGAACCTTATCCTGTACGAACCCTATCCTATTATAAGGGAAAGTTCCACCGAGGAATAGCATCATAGAAGAAGCTAACACGATGGCTCGTTGCTATGTATAAGCCTCCATGTCAAATGTGCTCTAGTCCAAACATGAGCACATGGCCACTGTGTATGACATTAGCATGTCTTTGGTCACCGTGTTCGTTGACAAGAGTCAACCCGTAAGGCAGAAGACTCTTAGGGCGATCATAAAAACGAGGATGGCTAAGAGAGCCTCACTCAAAGAGCATATTCTCAAAATGAGTCCTGGGCACCACATTAACCCTGAGAGCCAGGTAAACATGGTTCTGGAGACTTTGTCGGACTCCTTTGCTCAGTTCTAGTTAAATTATAGCATGAATAAGTTAGAAATGACTCTAATGAAGCACATAAAAAAGATCCAGGTAGTAGAGATAGTCATGAGACTTCAATCTAAGGTCTTGGTAGCTAAGTCTTCTTCTTCAAGAAATGGGCCTAGGCCCAGAAAGTTCAAGAAGAAGAAAGAAAACCTAACAGCCCAGCCTACGTCGCAGCCTAACAAGGCCAAAGAGAAGTGCTTCAAATATGGTAAGAAGAGGCACTAGAAAAATGAGTGTCTAGACCTTTTAGCCAAGAAAAACCCTGCAGGTATTATATGTTACCTTGAGTTTATTACAATGGTTGGATCATCAACCATTTAGATTGTTAACTCTAGAGTGACTGACCATATCTGAAACTCCTTGCAGAAGTTTAGAAAGATAAGAAGACTTGGAAAATGTAAGCATAGACTTCGCGTAAGAAATTGAGCATGAATATGGACTCAAGCAGTGGGAGATCTGAAACTACATTTTGATTGTAATAGAAGAATTTTATTGAAGGATATTTTATATGTATCCGATTTTAAACAGAATTTGATTTCAGTTCTAAAACTTATTAATCATGATTATTTTATTTCTTTCCGTTTTGGTATTTCTATCAATAGAGATGGAAATATTTTATGTACTAGGCACATTTATAGAAATTTATTCTTCATAAATCCTATTAACAATTAAGTAAAAAAAAAAAATACTCCAAGTGAACCTTTAAGTAAGAAAAAAAAGGACAATATCAATGACTCGTATTTATGACATCTGAGATTGGTTCATATTAACTCAAAAATAATTCAGAGGCTAATCTATGATGGGCCTTTAGGCTCGTTGAAATTGAAAAGTTAGCCTTAATGTGTATCATGCCTTATGGGGATGATGACCAAAGGTCATTTACCCAAAAAGCAAAAATAGTCGAGGAAATACTAAGTTTAGTTCACATTGATGTATGTGGTCCCTTATCCATACTAGCAAGAGGAGGTTTTGAGTACTGCATCATGTTCACAGATAATTGTACAATTTTTGGTTGTGTTTACCTGATAAGATGCATGTCTAACTCTTTTGACAAGTGCAAAGAGTATAAGGCAGATGTAGAGCAACGAACAAGTAAACTAATCAAAACTTTTCAATTGAATGATGGTAGAAAATACCTCCAAGTTGAGTTTAGGGACTACATGGTACATCATGAAATAGTCTCTTAGCTTAGTATTTCTGGGACATCCCAGTTGTAACACCCCTACTAAAAGTAACTTGTGAAAGCGTACCAAAACCGGGTATCACCCCATCTAGTTACCCAAACAAAGGTCTTTATAACGAAGAACCAAAAAGAGTAACCAAGGCCCAGATTGATACATACATACATACATACATACATACATACATACATACATACATACATACATACATACATACATACATACATACATACATACATACATACATACATACATACATACATACATACATACATACATACATACATACATACATACATACATACATATAACAAATAGTCTCGTACATGTAATCTCCATACTATATCAGTAATAAAGTACATAATCAAAAGAGAAAGAGTCCGGACCTAGAATGTTGTCATTGTGGTATCGTCTCCCTATTCGTAGGTCTGCCCAACTATAGATCCTACAAATCAGTAAGATAAAAGACACATGTAAGTGAAAAATCACCTAGTAAGTCCCATGTGTGATAGTGCTTTATTAAAGAAACAGAGTACATAAAACCCTTGTGAAAAAGCATTTTATTTTCTACTGGGGACAAGTCTTAACTCATTGAAGAAGAGTTTATTCAGAACTCTATCATTTTTGAAAAATTATGTTTCAATTTCAAATCATTACCCAAATTCCCAAATCATAGGCACTTCTCCAACAGAAGGTTGGCCTACATGCAAAGCTCGTAAGGCTTCGTCTTCGGTTCCATATCATATTGTGCTAAGATCATAGCCTACAATACTCAACTGTGCATCACTGAGGGGTAAGTACACCGCAGCATACTACTGAAAATGAATAACAAGTATACCACAATATACTAAGTGTACCGTGGCACACTAAATATTTTACTTGCTACCGTAAACCAAGAGGTCCAAATCCTGACGTCATTCTATTGGGTAATTCATGCATATCATATATGGCGAAGTGGAAAAATAAAACGAGATACCATTCCAAGATCTGCATATATGTGGAAAATAAGACATAAAGAGAACAAATGTAACAACTTTTTACCTTTCTTTGATCGTATGGAAAACAAAATTTCCTTCTTCAAATCGAGGCGCGATCTAGTAATCCTCTTGATCAAACTGTAACACCCCGCTACCTAGGCCCGCCAGGGCCAGGGATGTCGCCCCGTCCAAAAGATAAGGGGTCTTTATAACGAGGACACACAAATATAATAGCGGAAATAAAATGATACTTCAACTTAAAATTTATTACAACTCGAAAGAAATAATAATAAATCTAAGAATACTCAAAACAAATCCATAATAAAAATTCATCCGCTCTCAACTCTCCTAACATTACACAAAATTAATCCTCAGAAAATTCTTCCAAAGCAGACAATATATAGCTACTCATGCCCATAGCTGGATGGACCTGAAATCATGATAAAATGGTGGTGAGACAGAAATCTCAGTAAGTCCGTGTGCGCTTTGGGTGTTTAGTGAAAACAGTTCGTGGATGCAAAGTGTGAAACCTTTATAAGAGAAATACTGGCAAGCAATAACATTAGTCAAAAGCAAGAGTGGCGGTTTGGCTTTTCCAGCCATACATAAGTAATAAAATCAACCACTCGAAAGAAAGGGATATGGGTTACCACACATTGGGCCCCATAACCGGTCAGAATGCTGACACTTTGTGCAGACTGACAAAAGTAGGTGATCGGCCTACTGGGCAAGATACTCCTCATTCTCTATACCCAAACAACAAGCGAGTGTCCATTCCGGCAAACCACAGTCACTTGACTGAAAACAAACTGTTAGCTTGGACCGGCACGACTCACTGGACTGACATCTTATCCGGGAAGGACTCACGCCTCAGAGGTGGCCACCTACTGAGAGACTTACCCTAACCCTTCAAAGACTAGTCCTAGTAGTCCACCCTTATTGAGTACTCAACGACGTTTCCCACTTGGCATAAAATGAACAAAACACTGTTCCACATAAAAATGGCAATTTATGGGCTTTCCGAAGTCTTTAACAAAATTAGTTTTAGGAAGAGTTTGAGTTTGAGTAAATCTGCTCATTGGCTTGTAAATATTTCAAATGTTTGAAATAAGAAAGGATTTAACCCTCAATTGCCTTTACATAAATGAGTGTCCATGCACTCTACACTTGGCTTGCCATAATAAACATTTTGCATCAAACAGGTTTTATGCAGGAGCTTACCTGATTCTTGCTCACAATAACAAGGTCTCCAATGGCAGACCTAACCCCACATGGGCAAATACAAATCACAATCAATTACAAGCCACAAACTACTTCCTTAATTTTAAATCAACTCAACTTACTACTACCATGATCCTAGTGTCCCAAGATTTAAGGTTAAACAATAAGTAAATAGGATTAAGAGTTGAGCCTAGCACAGTTATTTAAAATAATTAATGGTTTGGGAAATAAATTTAATAAGTTGAAAGCTTAAATCTTGTTAGGGAGAATTTAGAGTTTATTTGATCAAGAGTTCTAGGTAATATTAAATAAAACATTGATTTATTAATAATTTAGTTGTTAGAAAATAATTGGTAGCTAAAATTGGTTGAAAATAAATTTAATGAGTCTCACTTGAACAATATTAAATAAATTCTTAAGGAGTTTTGATTAGAAGATAACAGTTAAATTTTTAGTAATATATATTCTACTAATTGTAATTATTTTCATAAAGGCTTTAATTGATCTCATTATATTAAGTAATATATACATATATATATATATATTATTTTTCTAGCAGAAATCATTATTTGTTTGACAAAGATATCCTTTATATATATGACAATCCAAATCTACCCTTCCTAGGGGTTTTTTTTTTCTTTCGAAAATGCTAAGAGAAATTATTTTATTCAATATTTTATTCATGAAGTAAAAATTTGTTTGGGGACAACTAGATCATGATCAAATTCCTATGGCTAACCACAATCCTTACATACACAATCCTTCAATTCATCAAATCATCCAAATCATGCATACAAGCATAGATCTCAATTTATCAACACATGATCTAACCCCTACAAGCATAAACACGATCATGGCTTCAATATTAATCCATCATGAACATAAACCCTATTCACCAAAGGTGACAAAATCTCTAGCATACTTCATCACATATACTACTTATGACATGCATCAACCTCAAATCCTCATATAATCATCCAAGACAATCCTTCCATGCATAAATCCCATCTCCTTCACAGTTATACATATATTCATACTTCAATCTCAACAACATATATATATATATATATATATATATATACTCAAATCCTATCACCATCCACCTATTATCATTATCACCCTAGAGACATGCTTCTAGAGTTTAAAAGAAGGATTGATGGTACTTACTTGATTGATGAATGCCTTGAAGGAGTTTAGAGTAGATCTCAACTCCTAGATATCTAACTTTGTCCATGGGAGATGGCGAGAGCATGATTTATGGAGAAGAAGTCATCCAGCAAAGGGAGAGGAGTTTCGGCCGTGAGAGAGAGAGAGAGAGAGAGAAGAAGAAGAAGAAGAAGAAGAAGAAGAAGAAGAGATCATTAGCATGTTTACTCACATAGGTTCCCACTAGAGATCAAGTTTGGAGAGGATGAAGTTGATAGAGTAAATTTACCTTGAAGATGTTCTTGTCCTTCACAGAAATTTCTACTATTGATCCGAAGTAGCAAGATGTTTTGAGGAGTTTGATGTTAATAATGGTGTTGATGGACTCACAGCAGTGAGTAGGTCAAATCTGGAAGTTTTTGAGAGGATTTGAGATAGTTTGGAGGGGTATCAAGTGTAGGGAAGAGGTAGGTGTTCTTGGTGTAGTGTGTGTGTTCTTGGAGCTTGAGAGATTTCGAGAGATTGTAGTGTGTAGCTGCCGAATTTCTGTGAGAGATAGGGCTGGCTGAATTTCTGTAGGGTTTAGGGAGTTGTTTCTCTGATTTGGAAGCAAAAAGGAAAGGTTAGTTGTTACAATCTTTGAAGAATATTTTTAGGAAGTGAATTTGGAAACTAAATATTCCAAGAATATCTTAATTGTTGGACAGCTTTGGAAGTCTGCCATGGCTGACTGTTTGAGCAGAATTTCAGTGGGATTAATGCTGGTTTATGGAAGCTTATGGTGGCCGAAAGTAGGGTGCTTAATGGTGAAGGAGATGTCTGGTCAATTGAGTAAGATTTTATGGAAGGTTGCTAAACAAGAATGGCTGGAATTTTGGAAACCAATCCAGCTAAATTGCAGGGATTTGTTGGAGAGATTTTCGGACAGCCATTGCTGCCTTTCATCCAAAATCTTGAGGGAAATAATAGAGCTCTGTTAATGGAGGTTTAAGGAAGGTTTTGACAGATTAGGGCTGGTGTTTCGGCTAGAAGAAAAATAGGAAACAAAGCTGGAAGTTTGGACTGCCCAGAATTTCGCTGAACAGAAATTTCTGGGCAGATTTTCGGCTGCCACTTCTAGCCAATTTGTAGAGAGACTGAAGGGGGATTTCTGGGGTATTCAATGCTGGTTTCCAGCCTTCTTTATGGAGGAAAAACATGGCTAAGGTACTGAACAAAATCTGGAAGATATCAGCTTGGTTTTGGACCTCCAAAGTAGCGATTTTGCCCAGAATTTTTACTGGTTTTGCACAGCCTTTGTGCAGCTCGAAAATGGCAGAAATAATTCATGTTTCAAAATGATCTTAAGGCCATTTTTCTGACAGCATTTGAGAGGGAAAGTTAGCTAAGAAGCTCGACAATTTGAAGGTACAACAAGCTGAAAATTTTCAGCTCATTCTAAGAAGTAAGATGAATTAGTCTAGAGTGAAATTTCAACAACCTTACTAGAGGGATTTTTCCCCTTGGAATTTCCTACCATTCTTCCACATTTTTTAGACCATGAGAAGCCTTTTACTAGGAAATTTTGATCTCACAAGATCACAGCATTTTACTGAAATTTCTGGAACGAAAATGGATAGAACATCTTGATCAAACTAAGGAGTTGAAAATTGAGGAAAATTAAGGATCAAGGAAAAATGAATTCCCTTTAAGAAATTCGAGTAGAGTAAAGGAGTGCAATGAGAATACTCCTAACATGTCTATCTTAGGACCATCATCCATACCTTACTCTAAACTCATAAGACCGAAATTTCCTCCACTAAGCAAAAATAAAATTTAATCTAGCTAAAGCTTCTATGATGGAATTCGAACCCAAGACCTCAAAAATTAATTCCAAAGCTCTAACCACTACACCACAACAACTCTTTTGATATTTTCACTAGAAAATTATTTTCTATTCAATCCACAGGCTATCTCCCTATTTTCACCTCAGGCAAAAATTACCATCTTGCCCCTCTTACACAATACTCACCAACAAGACTTCAAGACAATAACACTCGAATCCAAAACACATAAAAAAATCATATGAAAATATATTTAACCATGAAATAAAATATGATATGCATCCCAACTCCCTTACTCTAAGGTTGGTTTTGACCGAGGTTTCACACAAACACCATGAGATTTGAACGTCCAACCACTATAATAACAGTGTGTGATTATCGCCAACAGAAATCCACACAGAGGATACACACAAGCACGAAATTTTCTATGCTGGTAGAAAAACTAAGTGGTGGCTAGGGTTGTTTGCTTCAAGAGCAACGAGAAAGAAAGAAGAAGAGAAGGTCGTGTTACTAGGGTTGGTGTTTTTGTACCTTACACTTGGCTAGGGTTTCGTGTGTTATATCTTATATAACACGAAAATCCTATTGAAAAATCCTCCATCTAAGAATTCTAAAACAGTTAGAATTCCCTAATTGTAATTGGAAACATCAAGTTCTCACAATTACAATTTAAAAAATAAATTATAACTAATTATAATTTGGCCATAACAACTTCTCTTTCTCGCAATTAACCCCACTATGTTATCAAATAACATCTTAAGTATATAATCCTCTATTGTGTGTGGCCTAATAGGTTTCCCAGTCAGTTGGTAGAAAACATGAATTAATCCAAACATATTTGAAATTAATAATCCATAATTAATTCGAATTAATCATATTGATTCTAATAAGGATTGGTTTATTAATTCATCAATTAATAAACCCATATTTCTAGATCATGAGCGGTATTTAGCAACACATCATAACCATCCAAGAGTCCAGAAAGTCAAGTGGTTTGACACGAACCCTTCAATAACAAACTACAGAGCAATTAACTCATTTCACCATACAATATCTCATTCGGTTTGGAGTACGGAATTAGTGCCAACTCCTTTCAGAATTAATTTTGATCGAATACAGTAATACTTGTACCAGGAACCCACTACTCTAGATGTGTATCAATTGGAACTATTTTCAATACACAATCGCCTTGGCCAAAGACTTCTCGAGTAGTAATTCCTACAAGTGGCCATGAGATATTTGCCCTTACTATTAGGAGTGGTGAATCCTTTATTGACCCTCTCAACTACTTTCGTTTAACTCACATTGTACCTAATATCCATCCCATAGGCGGCCTTTGATCTGGCTCCAGAGATTGGAATCAAAGCACAAAACTCTGCAAACAAAGTACCTTAGAGATCTCAAGTCTAATGATACTTGCACGTTTGCTATATTGAGATTATATCGCTGTCACTAAATAGTTATCCATGTGATTATCTCATAGCTAGGTCATCCAATGTACATGTTCCATTAATAAGCATCCATGTGTTAACTTTGAGTATCTCAATACTCACAGATATGAGAACCACCGCCTGATCAAATCAGGAAGTCTAACATATGCTAGTCTTAACGTATTAATGATGTCCTGTCTCATTAACACTATGACTATGGACTATTTAAGTAGTAACACTATACAATATAGTAGGAATCTCATATCATGATCTCTATCATGATTTCCTTCACACAGTGTTGTACTAGGGACTTTATTTAACAGTTATTTTATACAAAAGTAAACAAAAGAAACTATGAGATAAATGATGCCTTTTATTAAAATAAAAATATGTCATATACAATGTACAAGTGATTGCCTCTAGGGTATAATACTAACAAACTTCCACTTGCATTAGAGCCAATCATTCGTGTATCTAATACCAAATGACTCAACATGATAATCATGTTTCTTTCGGGATAGTGCTTTTGTAAGCGGGTCAGCTATGTTCTCATTCGTGGGAACTCTCTCTATCTTTACATCATTCCTATCTATGATCTCCCGGATCAGATGATAGCGTCACAGTACGTGTTTGGATCGTTGGTGAGACTGTGACTCCTTTACTTGTGTAATAGCTCTGTTGTTGTCATAATACAAAGTTCCTGGACCAACAACATTAGGAACCACACTTAGTTCCATCACGAACTTCTTGATCTAAATAGCCTCCTTAGCTGTTTCAAAAGCGGCTATGTACTCAGCTTCTGTCGTAGAGTCGGCAATAGTCTCTTGTTTGGAGTTTTTCCAACTTATTGCCCCTCCGCACAATGTAAACACGTAGTCAGATTGTGATTTGAAATCATGTTTTTCAGATTGATAACTGGCATCAGTATACCCGTTTATTTTCAAATCACCTTCTCCATATATTAAGAACACATCCTTAGTCCTTCGTAAGTACTTAAGGATGTTCTTTACAGCTGCCCAATAACCCTCACCAGGATCAGATTAGTATCTGCTCTTCAAACTGAGATCACAAGATACATCGGGCCTTGTACATATCATAGCGTACATGATAGATCCAACTACCAAAGCATATGGAATCTTACTCATGTGATCCCTTCCAACTTGTGCCTTAGGAGACATTGACTTTGAAAGGCTTACACCATGTAACATGGGTAAGAATCCCTTTTTGAATTGATCCTTGCTAAACCTCTTTAACATTTTATCTATGTATGTAGACTGTAAAAGACCTAGCAACCTTTTGAATCTATCTCTATAGATCCTTATTCCAATAATATAGGTTGCTCCTCCAAGGTCTTTTATGGAGAATTATTTGAACAACAAAACTTTAACCATTTGCAAGATAGGTATATCGTTTCCTATTAACAATATGTCATCTACATAAAGCAGTAAGAAAATGATTGCGCTCCCACTAACTTTCTTGTATACACAAGGCTCATCCATGTTTTGAATGAGATCAAACACTTTGATTTTTTTATCAAAATGGATGTTCCAACTCCTAGAAGCTTGCTTAAATCCATAAATGGACCTTTGCAACATGCATACCTTTTGTGCTATCATTGGATGTGAAATCCTCAGGTTGTGTCATATACACTTCCTCAGTCAGATTTCTGTTTAGGAAAGCTATTTTCACATCCATTTGCCAAATCTCATAATCATAATGAACAACAATGGCTAGGAGTATCCTGATAGATTTTAACATGGCTACTGGCGAGAAGGTTTCGTCATAGTCAATACCATGTTGTTAACGATAACCTTTCACCACTAGTCGTGCTTTATAGGTAACTAAATTACCATCCATATCCGTTTTCTTCTTGAAAATTCATTTGCTCACAATAGGTTTAATTCTTTTGGGTGGATCAACCAAAATCCATACTTAGTTTTCGTACATAGAATCCATCTCTAACTTCATGGGCTCAAGCCATTTGTCAGATTCTGAACTGTTAAGAACATCCTTGTAGGTAGTAGGTTCATCTTCATCTATGAGCAATACGTCATTGTGGTCACTAATGAGAAATCCATATCTCTCAAGCGCCACACGTATGCTACTAGATCTACGAGGATCTTGTGTAGTAGAAGGTTCATCTATTCTCTCAATAGATGTGGAATCAGACGGTTGATTCTTATTTGTTTGATCTTCTGGAACTTCACTAAGTTCAATTTTACTCCCACCGTCCCCTTTGAGCATATGCTCCTTCTCTAAGAAGACGACATGATTCGAAACAAATAATTTATTTTTGAAAGGGAGGTAAAAGTAATATCCGAAAGATTCTTTTAGATATCCCACAAACAAACACTTGTCAGACTTACTATCAAGTTTGTCTAACTATGGCCTTTTGACAAAGACAGGACAACCCCATACTCACAAGTGAGTTAACTTGGGTTTCTTACCAAAGAACATCTCAAATGGGGTAGTATCGATCGATTTTGTCGGAACTCTGTTTAGTATATAAACAGAAGTCTCTAGTGCATTGATGTGTCTGGACTTGGGTATAAAAATTATACAAAAACTAAGCACATTCCCAATCAAGTTACATTAAAACGTTCAACCCAAATTACACATATGAACAAGCATACTCATCATTAACCGAGCATAGGGTTCAAACGAGTGTCGATCCTCAAGGAACAAGTAGACATTAATTACATTTCTTTCATTGTTTAACCGACTCGATAAAGTGAAAAATAAGTAAAAACAAAATAAAAGAAAATAAAAATAAAAATATATGCATGTCAATGATGTAGGTTTATGTAACTCGAGCCATTGGTTAGACAAACATGATCTTGAAGTATCCAACTTTTATTATAACTAATTATTTCCTTGGCATCATGAAGGATTAAAGTAGATTCAATTCGATGGTCAATCCATGAAATCACTATCTTCTAGATAAATTAGAATCATTTGGTCCGTATCAACCAATTCATCCAAAAGACACATTAAACACAATCCTTAATTAAATTCCCTTGGTCTCGGAAAATTCAAAGCATGAAATTAATCAATGAACCTTTGGTCTCGGAAGACATCAATTAACCTTCAATTACTATTTCTAAGAAATCAACCCACTTTGGTGCAACAAGTCAATAGCCAACAAAATATGAAATTAATAAATTGAAACTACCATCAACCCCCTTTGGTCCAACAAGTCAATGGATAGAACCAACCAACTAATCTCGTAACATGCCTTAGTAATTGAATACCAAGAAAAACAATCATTTAATCAAAAGATCAAATACCTCTAAATATCATGAATATGTAAAACAATGTCAAATTATAATAAAATAATTAACATATCATTGTTCAAGAAAAAGAAAACAAAGAAATGAAATAGATACTCATAGGCAAGCCTTCTTTTTCTTTCTTTGTAGACCCTCTTGTACAACCCTCCTTGAACTATTTATCTCGAGAAAATATTGGTGATGCACTTTAAAATATATCTAAGTCCCTATATTGTGCACCCATTTTCTATGTACATTAGCCTTTATTTATAGGCTTACAAAGTTCCGAAAAGAGTCCTAAATAAAGAAGAAGTAATTACTAAAAAATAATCCAAAACTAAAAAAGAATAGAAATTACTAAATAAAATCCTAAAAGAATTTAATTGTCTACCGTCTTTGACTTTTTGAATTGTAAATTCAATTTTGACTTCAATTAGATTTTGACTTCAATTTGGATTTTGTCTTGTCGTGTTGTGCTGAAGATTTGCAATTTTTGTTGAATTTGGAATTTGTGAAATCTGCAATTGGCTTCCAATTGAGCCGTTGAGGCTACTAAATTTCTCCTCTTGTAATGTCGGCTCGCATGAGCCACATTTCTCCTTTAAGCCTCCAAAATCATGTTTTTCACTTTCTGTTTTGCATCAGCTTGCTGAGCCGAATTCCATCAAATTTCCTTTGTTCTCTTGCCTCGGCTCAATTGAGCCACTTACCATAAAAACCCACCGAAAATTGCTGCTTCTTGTTCTTTTGTTTTTGTCTTTTGTAGCCACCATTGTTGACTTGTCCTTTGCATCTAAGCCCCACCGATTTCAATTGCCTTGGCTGCCTTGTTTGTAATTTCTGTTGCTATCGTCGGCTTGCATGAAGCCAAACCAATTTCTTCCTTTTCTTTTCAATTGTTGTAGCCTCTATTGACTTCCAATTTCTCTGCACTTCCCTATTTCATTCAATTTCTTTGCGCACTTCTCTGTTCCACCAGTAGCTGTCCGGCGCCAACTCCATTTTCTGGGTTGGTGCCGGTCCTATTCTGTAAAATCTCCATTTATCTCTAATTTTCCCTTATTTTTACATAAAATTACAGAGAAGCATTTTTCTAAAGGAAATATCAAATATGAAGGAATATGACTAGTTATTGTATAAAATGTATCACAAAATGACCTCAAATAACTAGGAAAAATATGACTAATTTTGGCCCTATCAATTTCCCCGCACTTGAATCTTTACTTGTCCTCAAGTAAACACTTAAAACAAAGCACTTAATAATTTATTTCTTTTCATATTCATCCATAACAAAGCCATAATTTCTTTCCAACCTTAGATACTAAATTGTCATTCATTCACCCTTTAAAAACCTTTGGAAACTCATACATTAAATCAAATAATCCCAAGGCCATCAAAGTTAAGTTAAACAAGCTTATATCTAGTACATGGAAATTATTCTACTCCTCAAGCTAAAACATAGATAACCAAAATCATACAAGTCAAGTCATTTAACCAATTCAAGCATTATAAACTCAATTTTACCAACTCGAGTTAGTGAAATAAGGAAAACACTCCACTCTTTATTTTTCTATGACTTTGGGAATTAATAGCCTCAAGTGCATGGATTTCTCTTCACACACCGTATTGGCCCCCTTTACAGTCATCACCCATCATTTTTTCCTCTAATAATTTTTTCTCTTTTTTTTTTCTTGCCTTTTTGCCTTCTGGATAGCCTCAAGAGAGTGCACTGAATACACTTGCTACTTCTCCCCATATTGACCCCCTTTTCAGCAAAAGGTCTCTAAATATAAAAACAATAAGAACATTTTTTTCTCAACTCATTTTCTCATCTCATACTTTTTTCACTCAAAAATTTTTTCTTGCATATTTTTTTCCAACTAAATTTTTTTCTCTCATTCATTATTCAAAACTTAAAGTTAAGCAAATTTTAAGTCCATAATGCAAGAATTAATCAACAACTCTTCCCATATTTAATCATATCTTCCATATTTAAACTTAAAGAATAAAATAAAACTCAAATACCAAATATTACCAAGGTTAACTTAAATTCTCAAGACTTAGCAAAATCTAACTTAATACACAAGTCTACCTTTTTAATAAAATCCTATGATACTAAATGACAAATCCATATCCAAAGTTTAAAAAGAAAATTAGATCTTCATTATAAACAAATAAACTCAATTTAGCTCTTCATATATATATATATATATATATATATATATATATATATATATATTAAATTTCAACAATTCAAACATATATCATTGAAAATCCCTCAAACACATATAATTTAAAATCCATTGAAAATCACAAAGATGCACTTGAGAAAATGTTAAATCTCTCCCCCACACTTAAATTGGACATTGTCCTCAATGGCCTAAAATAGCACACTAAAGAATAACTAAGGGACCAAGAATGTAAAGAGGGAAAGAAAATAACACTCCCCAAGGTAGATTAGCTCCAAGAAAAATCAAATTCCAAAGTCGCTCAACAAGAAAAACCTCAAGATAATTTAAAAACTTGAACCAAGAATATCACCAAACCACTCCCCCACACTTAAACTGGACCATGTCCTCATGGGCAAAAAATATACACAATAAAGCATCTCCAATGGGACCAAAATTAAAAAAGGGTAGAAAGTTTAAGCAATACTCCCCAAGTGTAGATTAGCTCCAAGATATGAGAAGTTCATGCTTCATGAAGTTGGAAGAATTGTTCTAGCGAAATCAACCTACAAATAGAAAAATGAACACACAAGTAAAAGCATAAAGAGTAATTGAAACAAAATAAAAATCAAGAGAAAAGAAAAATATAAAGTCAAAGCCTTGAAGTCCCCCTCGAAGTAAAGTCTTCCTTGTCTCCAAATCATCCAATGGCACCACCATAACCTCCAAAGGACTCACAATATCCTCTTCATCTCATCCAAATCCACTTTGCAATTGGTTTTCTTTCTAGTTCCAGATTTTTGATACTTAAGAAAAACAAGAATAATATCCAACATAGATAGCACAAGTACAATGTCAACCAATTTAATCAATAAACAAAATATCACAAGAATGCTCAATTGTCCAAGTTCTCCATATATGCAAAAATTCCAGAAAAATACATAGTAAATGCTTAGAAGTAATCACAAGACTTAAAATTCATTCTATGCATTTTTGTCCACCAAATAAACTCAACAATGATTTGCCCATGTCTAGTAAATTTTTCCTCAAAAACACATATTCATAATGCCAAGAAATTCAAGAAGATAAAATCTAGCTTACCTTGAAGAGAGTTTTTTTTTTTTTTTTCACCAATGTATTCCCCCAACGTAGAAGTTTGAAAAAAAAAATTTAATCCATGGTGGGTAATTAGAAGAAGAAAAATAATGTGAAGAAGGGGAAAACGAAGGAAGGAAGTCAAAATATCATGCTAGGAGAAAATAAAAGAAGAAAGACAAATAGAAGAACAAGGCCAATACAAAAAACAAACAAGAAAATCAAAGAAAAAGAAAACAAGACGAAAAAGACAAAATAAGAAAAATTTGGGAAGCTAAGACATAGGGAAGGGAACAAACGAAAATAAAAAAAAAATATTTTATTTATTTATTTATTGAATAGCCTTCCAGAATGGAGCCGGCGCCGGTTGCATTCTGTCCGGGCTCCGATTTTTTTTTTTAAAATAAAAACTATCCTAATTGAATGCATGACCACAATACATTTAAAACAAGAATTCCTAAATTAAACTAAAAGTAAAAATTGTAATTAAAGAAACAACTAATAAAATAAAATAGTCCATCTCCAATATCGTGTTAGCTAAAGTCCAAACCTGAAAATAAAAAGAGTTAGTAGTGACTCAAAATTATATATGTAAAAATCAACAAATTAAAATGCAAAGATTACACATATTCCATATTAACATTGGGTTAGTAAAATTAAATAACTAAGTACAAACATACAAAAACAAGTTAGTTATTACGAACATGTATCTACCTATTTGCATATTTTCAACATATAGTAAAATTAAGATACAATTATACAAACAACAAAATATGGCACCTTCTTGCAAAAAGAACAATTGTACAAATTTACATATTTACATATTTACGTATTTACATGGTTAAATCAATAAAATTCAAGCTTTCATGCGATTATTCCCCGGCAATGGCGCCAAAAACTTGATGTGTCCGGACTTGGGTATAAAAATCATACAAAAACTAAGCACATTCCCAATCAAGTTTACATTAAAACGTTCAACCCAAATCACACATATGAGTAAGCGTACTCATCATTAACCAAGCACATAGTTCAAACGAGCGTCGATCCTAAAGGAACAAGTAGACATTAATTACCTTCCGTTCATTGTTTAACCGACTCGATAAAGTGAAAAACAAGTAAAAATAAAACAAAATAAAATAAAAATAAAAATATATACATGTCAATGATGTAGGTTTATGTAACTCGAGCCATTGATTAGACAAACATGATCTTGAAGTATCCAACCTTTATCATAATTAATTATTTCCTTGGAATTATGAAGAATTAAAGTAGATTCACTCTGATGTCCATCCATGAAATCACTATCTTCTAGATAAATTAGAATCACTTGATCCGTATAAACCAATTCATCCAAAAGACGCATTAAATACAATCCTTAATTAAATTCCCTTGGTCTCGAAAAATTCAAAGCATAAAATTAATCAATGAACCCTTGGTCTTGGAAAACATCAATTAACCTTCAATTACTAGTTCTAAGCAATCAACCCCTTTGGTCCAGCAAGTCAATAGCCAACAGAATATGAAATTAATAAATTGAAACTACCATCAATCCCTTTTGGTCCAGCAAGTCAATGGATAGAACCAACCAACTAATCTCGTAATATGCCTTAGTAATTGAATACCAAGAAGAACAATCATTTAATCAAAAGATCAAATACCTCTAAATATCATGAATATGTAAAACAATGTCAGATTACAATAAAACAATTAACATATCATTGTTCAAGAAAAAGAAAACAAAGGAAAGAAATAGATACTCATAGACAATCCTTCTTTTTCTTCCTTTGAAGACCACC
The DNA here is from genome assembly GCA_026120185.1 of Voacanga thouarsii. Classification (NCBI taxonomy): domain Eukaryota; kingdom Viridiplantae; phylum Streptophyta; class Magnoliopsida; order Gentianales; family Apocynaceae; genus Voacanga; species Voacanga thouarsii. The sequence continues at coordinate 1,415,514 of JANUWF010001576.1, forward strand.
CTCTTGTACAATCCTCCTTGAACTATTTATCTCGAGAAAATATTGGTGATGCACTTTAAAATATATCTAAGTCCCTACATTGTGCACCCATTTTATATGTACACTGGCCTTTATTTATAAGCTTACAAAGTTCCTAAAAGAGCCCTAAATAAAGAAGAAGTAACTACTAAAAAATAATCCAAAACTAATAAGGAATAGAAATTACTAAATAAAATCCTAAAAGAATTTAATTGTCCACCGTCTTTGACTTTTTGAATTGGAAATTCAATTTTGACTTCAATTGGATTTGGACTTCAATTTGGATTTCGTCTTGTCGTGTTGTGCTGAAGATTTGCAATTCTTGTTAAAATTGGAATTTGTGAAATCTGCAATTAGCTTCCAATTGAGCCGTTGAAACCACCGAATTTCTCCTTTTGTAATGTTGGCTCGCATGAGCCACATTTCTCCTTTAAGCCACCGAAATCGTGTTTTTCACTTTCTGTTTTGCATCGGCTTGCTGAGCCGAATTCCATCAAATTTCCTTTGTTCCCTTGCCTCGGCTCAATTGAGCCACTTACCATAAAAACCCACCGAAAATTGCTGCTTCTTGTTCTTTTTTTTTTTTTTTTTTTGTCTTTGCAGCCACCATTGTTGACTTCTCCTTTGCACATGGGCCCCACCGATTTCAATTGCCTTGGCTGCTTTATTTGTAATTTCTGTTGCTGTTGTTGGCTTGCTTGAAGCCGAACCAATTTCTTCATTTTCCTTTCAATTGTAGTAGCCTTTGTCGACTTCCAATTTCTCTGCACTTCCCTATTTCATTCAATTTCTTTGCGCACTTCCCTGTTCCACCAGTAGCTATCCAGTGCCAGCTCCACTTTCTGGGCTGGTGCCGGTCCTATTTTGCAAAGTCCCCATTTTATCTCTAATTTTCCCTTATTTTTACATAAAATTACAGAAAAGTATATTTCTAAAATAATTATCAAATATGAAGGAATATGATGAGTTATTGTATAAAATGTATCACAAAATGGCCTCAAATAACTAGGAAAAATATGACTAATTTAGGCCCTGTTATGTATACCCCTAAAATGATTTTGGTAGGTCTGGAAAAGCTATCATTGTAATACCGTGCCCAAAACCACCTTTGACTCTGGGGAAAAAGTCATGCATTGCATAGAATTTCGCATTTCACGTGCTATCTTAAAATTATTCTTACATGGGTGCATGTGATTTTCATGGTTGCTCTTGCATTTGAATTAATTGGTGAGAAATAATTGTGTTGTTTAAGAGTTGGTTAAGTGAAGTTTAGTTGAGGAGATGGAAAGATGAGAATTAGGGTGGAAAGAATTTCTTAGAGAAATATTAGTATTGGAGTTGATTTGGAATAGCGGGGAGGTTGGTGATTTCCCTTGGTGACCCAAGTTCGAATTTTACTTCTTACGAATCTTAACTTTCTTTTTGAAAATTCTTCTCCCTAGACTTCTTCATGTCTTGGCCGAAAAAGACCTAGCCATCCTAGAGAAATTTTAGCGCCATTGCTCTAAGGAAATAAGTCTCTATAGTTATTTCCTAAATTTAAGGATTTTTTATGTGAATAAAGAGCACCTTTATTTTCAGCTTTTGTTCTCTTGGATTTTCGAAAAACCCTAGCTGAAAAATTAAAATTCCAACTTGATTTTAACTTATTAGATTGTGTAAGGGATAGTTGGAATTAAAGAGTTATTCTCCTAGTTGGAAACCTTGTTGATTTTGAACCTAGAACCCTAGCTAAAAATCTGAAAATTTTTCCAGCTAGTGCAGCCACTTTTTGAGGGAATTTTAGCTCAACTCAAACTCTTCCAATACTAGGAAATCTTATCCAAAATCCTTTAGCAAATCAGATTTTATTTCAATCATAGTTCAACTAGGTTTTGTTTTTCTTTCCTAGCAGAATTTCGGCAGCCTTGTGCCAGCACAAGCTGTCCGAAATTCCAGCACATCTAAGTGCAGTCCAACACCTCAAACCCTAACTCAAAACACCTAGAACACTCCTCATCAATTCAGATTACCTTAGCCACACAAAAACCAGATTTTACTTACTAAAATTCCAGAATTTCAGCCAACTTATGAACCAGAAATTTGGCCAGCTTTGTACAGGAAATTTCAGCCAGCTTTGCACCCTCTAACACACGAAACTCTACACTCCAAAGCACACGAAAACTCTCTGTTGATTAAGCCAATTTCCAGAACCTAAACCCCTCACATTTCCTCTCTGGTTTGCAATAGAACAACAACCGAAACAGCCCAGAATTTCTTCCCTTTTTGTTCAGTAATTTCGCACAGCACATAAGGCATTCTTGCACAGAATTTTAGCTCCCAAAACCTACTCAAACTCTTCCTTGTTTTGGCCAAAAACTCTGAACACATTCAGCCCTTTTCTTGGGCAATATTTTTCCCAGCATAAGCGAGCAAATTGTAGAATATTTTCTCCTCCTAAACCCTCCCAATGTCGGTAGCAACAAGGTGCACAACAAGCTGCAATTTTTGCCCTTGCTGTCCAAAAAGCCTAAAGCCATTAGGAGTCCTTCTAAACACCGCTATCTAACCCTAAACCAATCTTCTCTAACCCTAAAACACAGTAGCCGACTACCCTCTCCATTCTACACAAAAAATTCCAGCAAGAACCTCTCTACAATTTTCGAAAATCACAAGAACTCCTAGCAAGAAACCGATCACCCTCTAAGTTAAGTAAAAAATCATCTCAACCTCTTGATTCCTTTCTTCCATAAATTCTTCTCCTTTTCTTCCCTTGAATCACGCCACCTAAAGGCTGATTTCATCCCTTTTACTTATTTTCGGTCAAAAGGAAGGAAAGAAGGCAGCTTTTCTCTTCTAATCAAACGAACTCGGGATGTTCACCATAGGAGCATCGAGATCTTACTAACCCGGTTGTTGCAAAGTAAGCGATACTTACCCTTGATGTCGAAATTAAAGTTTAATATGGTTGATGAGGTCCAATAGCATGATGAATGGGTAGTTTGAGTTGAGTAATTAACTAAGCCTATTCGATGGATAGCTATGCCATGTTTTATTGTGGTAATGATGGAGATGAATTGTGATGGTCAAGTTAAGCCTTTTAGATATAATAATCGTGTCTTTAATGAATATATGGTCATAGTATATGAACCTTGGGGTTTAGATAATTTATTTGGAATTAGATAGTGGATTGTGAATTGTTATGGGAATAAAAGAGTTTAGAGCATGTTTGAATCAATTGAGACCCTGATCGTGATATTATATGGTTTTAGATCAGGAGGATAATTGAGGAAAGCAAGCTGTGATTTTATCTCATTTGTCTGAGGCATATTAAGTAAGTTCTTGCTTAAAATCTTTTGTTAAATATTGTGATGGCAAGTCTATGTGGTAAAGCTTTGTGAAGCTATTGTTAAACTATGTTTTCTTGGGTTGTAAACGTGGGTATTGGCTCTTCAAACGGTTTTATCAAAATAACGATTTTATCAAGAAAACTAGTCTTTCTCCTAATCTTTTTTTTAGAAAACTCTTTTAAAGAAAACCACGTTGTACAAGGCCAAGGTATGAAAATTTTGAATCAAGAATTGATGGATATGTTCGTTGAGTACACAATAAGGGTAGACTAACAATACTAGTCTTGGAGGGCTAGAGTAAGTCTTCTGGTAGGAGGCCGCCTCCAGAAGATAAGCTCGGCTTGAAGAGGCGACAGTATTGGTTGGTCTGGCCGGTCCGAGCTAGCATTTGTACCTGGTAAGGTATTATTTATTTTCCCAACATGGACACCCGGATGGTTTTGTTGGGTGTAGAGAATGAGGAGTATCTCACCGGTGAGCTGTAACTCACCTTGATCAGAACACCCAAGGTGTGGTAATCTGGTCCCGGCAAGGTGCACAAAGTGTGGTGCCTTGTCCTCATGAAGCCCAACGTGTGGCGACATGACCTTGATTCGAATGGTGGATTTGTTTTGTATAAAGTGCAATTATGTGAAAAACCCACTCCATGCAAAAGGGAAATTATTTATGACTTGCCAAATATTTCTGCAAATATTTTTCTCTATGCATACACCAACTGTTTGAAATACTATGTGCACACACAGGACTTACTGAGATTTAATCTCACACTATTTTATATCATATTTTTAGGAGATAGACTATGCTGAGCAAGCGAGGCATGTGATAGTTGAAGCTTTTGCTATTTTTTTTTCCATTTTGGTTCTAGGAGATAATGGTTGTTTAAGCTTCTGAACGATATTTGTTTTATTTCGTATTGCTCCATTTTGAGCCTGATGTAATAAGAGTTTTCTCTATTTATGTAAGTTGATCCTTTTGGGATTTGTCTTTATATTTTATACCTCGTTTTAAAGACCACTTTGTCCTCCAGGACGGGGCGACATCTCCGCCCTTTTAGGGTACGTAGTAGTGGGGTGTTACAATCATGGTCTGTACCATGTCTAGAAGGGTTCGGTTCCATCTCTCAGATACACCGTTAGATTGAGTATGTATGTGGTGGAGTCCATTGAGATAATATCTCATTATCTCTAAGATAACTCAGAAACTCTTAGCTGAAGTATTCTCTTCCTCAATCAGATCTTAGAGTCTTAATATTTTTGCCAAGTTGTTTCTCTTTTTTATTCTTGAAGTCTTTGAACTTTTCAAATGCCTCAGACTTGTATTTCATTAAATACAAATACCCGTATCGTGAGAAATCATCGATAAAGGTTTTGAAATAGTTATAACCTCCTCTTGCTTGTATTGACATTGGTCCACATACATCAGAATGTATGAGTTCTAATAACTCTTTGACCCGTTCTCCTTTTCCTGAAAAATGAGTTTAAGCCATTTTAACTAGTAAACAAGATTCACATGTGCCATATGATTCATAATCAAATAACCCTAAGTCACCAAGCTTGTGTAACTTAGAAACATAATTTTCGTTTACGTGGCCCAAACGACAATGCCATAAGTAAGAGGTGTTAGAGTTATCCATTTTAGGTTTCTTATTTTTTATATTGAGAACTGGATTATCCAAGTCTAGAACATATAAACCATTAACCAGAGTTTCTAGAATCTATTTAAGTTTAAACATGCAACTGAGATAATATTTTTTCATTAAAATTGGTACATAATAACAGTTTTGTAGTTCTAGAATTAATCCCGAAGGCAAATTCAGCTCGTATGTCCCTACAGCAAGTGTAGCAACCTATGCCCCATTTGCAGCACATAGGTCCACATCGCCTTTCTCTAGCCTTCTACTGCTTTTTAGTCCCTGCAAGTTATTGCACAAATGAAATCCACATCTGGTATCTAATACCCATATCTCATTTCTAAAGGCAGTATTTATCTCAATCATAAACATACCCAGAGTAGAAGTAGAAGTGCTTGTAAGCTTCTCCTTCTGCTTCTTGTCCTTAACGGTCTTCAGGTAGGCTTTGCATTTGCACCTCCAGTGGCCCATCTTGCCACAATGATGGCATGGGCCCTTGGTAGCTGCGTCATTCTTCTTCACACCACTTTTGGGCTTCATAGGAGCCTTCTTCTTCTTTTGAACTTTCTTCTTAGAAGAAGATTCTACCATTACAACTGCATTGGAATTCTTCTTCATGGAAGACTCCCCAATTTTGTGAAGATTGATCAATATAGGAATGGTGGATTTAATCTTGTTCATCTGATAGTTAATCACAAATTGTGAGAAACTATTAGGCAAAGACTGAAGAATTAAGTCAACACTTAAGTCATGATCCATCGTGAACCCGAGAGATCCAAGCTTCTCTATTAAGCTCAGCATCTTTAGCCCATGAGTGGCCACAGAAGAACCCTCTGCCATTTTACAACAAAATAGTTGCTTCGAGATATCGTATCTCTCAGTTCTGGCTTAGGCGTCAAATAGCTCTCGAAGATGCAGTATAATCGATTGAGCATCTATATGCTCGTGCTATTTTTGCAACTCGGGAGTCATAGATGCCAGCAAAATACATGATGTTGTATCAGTATCCTCCTTGTGCCTTTTGTGGACAGTATGCTCATTAGCATGAGCATCTTAGGCTGGTGGTGGTGGAATAGCAGCATCTAGCACGTAGAGCAACTTTTCCGATTTGAGAACAATTCTCAAATTTCTATACCAATTGAGGTAGTTTAATTCATTTAACTTGTTGGTTTCCAAAATGCTACGCAGGTTTAGGTTTGTTGACATGATGCAAGTGTCCTAGATGTAAAGATAGAGAGGATTAGCTATTGTATATGCACATGAAATGCAAATAATTAGGACTTTAATTAAACGCATTTTACTCCACTATTTTACTCAAACCAATAGCCCCCACTATTGATTCGGGAAAGCCTGTTGGAAGCTTTCCCAGTGGACCGGTATCCTAATTCCTCAAGAATAACCTTGGGTTTGCCTAACAAGCCACCATTGAGTTCATTGGTAGGTATCCAATACCAATTACATCGTATGTAATTACCAGATCATTGGGTGATTAATAACTTTTAATCTTAAAGCCTTTTGGGCTACCCCAAGTTTTCTTCTAAATTTTTTTATGCTTGAGTTTGCCCAACCGGGATAAAGAATTTAGTTAAACCCAACCCATTAATCAGGAATTAAATTCCAATTCCATAGCTTGAACATACCCGCTGTCAAATAGGCTTGGGTTTGCCCAACAACCTGGTCTCGAAAAATGACTCTCATTCTTACTATATTAACTGAAGAAATTAGGTTTAATATTAATTGAGGGATTTTTTATTTTTAGTGATTTCAATAAATAATATGCATAAAAATTAATAAATCACATAATTGATAGTCATGGTAATAAAGCAATTACGTGGTATGGTTATGGACTTTACCCTAAATTAATTTCTCCGAGCCATAAAAGAAATTAATATAGTTAACCCTACGTATTCGTACTTGATTTAAGTAGAATGTCTTACCTCCTCACCTTATTTTGGTTGCCATCTCCAAAATAGAATAATTCTACTCCTATCTAACCTACGTAGACTAATTACATAATTTCCTAAAATGAGAAAACCTCGAGTTACATTTGAGGAGAGAATTATACAAGAATTCCAGAGAAGACAGGACACGTAGGCCCTATTTCATAAAAAACCAAAACTGTAAAATGCATGAACCGATATAATTGGTTTTAGTCCATAACCATCCACCATACTATTAATTATGCTTAAACAAACTAAACATATAATTTTTATTATTCCAACAAGCTTAAACAAACTAAACATATTAATTATGCATTCGGGTTTTAAGAAAAATTTTCTTCCAAAAACAATTTCTGGACGTTCGTGAAACAGCACGGAACCGGTGCCGGCTAGGAGCTGGAGCTGGCTGTTGTCGGGAAGAAGGCAGCGAATTTTTGAAAATTTTTCAGAAACAATTTCTGGTGCCTTTTTCTTCTGCAGATTTTTAGTGAGAACAATTCTCAGCAGTATTTTCTATTTTGAATCTCAAAACAACAACCAATTTGTAAGTTTAAACAAAACCAAAATAGAAAATTAGGATGAAAAGGAAGGCAATCAACCATGTTCAAGAAAACATTTTTTTGCAAAAACATGCAGCACATAAAGAAAACATCTTTCGAAATATGCTGTAACTATTACACAATCATATTGTGCTACGGACCCAATCCACAATGCTCGAAATGGTTTCGATTCGAGTGAAAACAGTTTTCATAGTGAACAAAGACAAACATGAATACATGAAAACCGCTTTTCATGCCAAAACAATGTCTGCAAACCACACATAGCAAGGCTTTGATACCACTGTTGGGTATCTCACGCATATCATATATGGCATGGCAGAAAAATAAAACGAGATACCATCCCAGGATCCCCATATGTGTGGAAAACAAGACATAAAGAGAACAAAGGTAACAATTTTTTACCTTTCTTTGATCGTGTGGAAAACAAAATTTTCCTTCTTCAAATTGAGGTGCGATTCAGCAATCCTCTTGATCAAACACCATGAGAGTTGAACATCCAACCACTATAATCACAGTGTGTGATTATCTCTAATAGAAATCCACATAGAGGATATACTCAAGCACGAAGTTTTCTGTGCTAGTAGAAAAACTAAGTGGCGGCTAGCGTTGTTTGGTTCAAGAGCAACGAGAGAGAGAGAGAGAGAGAGAGAGAGAGAGAGAGAGAGAGAGAGAGAGAGAGAGAGAGAGAGAGAGAGAGAGAGAGAGAGAGAGAGAGAGAAGAAGAGAAGGTTGTGTTACTAAGGTTGGAGTTTTTGTGTCTTACACTTGGCTAGGGTTTCATGTGTTATATCTTTTATAACACGAAAATCCTGCTGAAAAATCCTCCATCTAAGAATTCTATAATAGTTAGAATTCCCTAATTGTAATTGGAAACATTAAATTCTCACAATTACAATTTAGACCATAATTATAACTAATTATAATTTGGCCACAACAATTTCTCTTTCTCGCAATTAACCCCACTATGTTATCAAATAACATCTTGAGTATATAATCCTCTATTATGTGTGACCTAATAGGTTTCCTAGTCAGTTGGTAGCGAACATGAATTAATCCAAACGTCTTCGAAATTAATAATCCATAATTAATTAGAATTAATCATATTGATTCTAATAAGGATTGGTTTATTAATTGATTCATCAATTAATAAACCAATATTCCCAGATCATGAGCAGTATCTAGCAACACATCATGACCACCTAAGAGTCCAAGAAGTCAAGTGGCTTGACATGAACTCTTCAATAACAAACTACAGTACAATTGATTCCTTTCACCATACAATATCTCATTCGGTTTAGAGTACGGAATTAGTGCCAACTCCCTCCAGAATTAATTTTGGCCCGAAAATAATACTACTTATACCAGGAACCGACTACTATAGATGTGTATCAATTGGAACGGTATCCAATACACAGTCACCTTAGCCAAGGACTTCTCGAGTGGTAATTCCCACAAGTGATCGTGAAATATTCACCCCTACTATTAGGAGTGTGAATCCTTTATTAATCCTCTCAACTACTTTCATTTACCTCACAATGTACCCAATATCCATCACATAGGCGGCCCTCGATCTGGCTCCAGAGATTGGAATCAAAGCACAAAGCTCAGCAAACAAAGTACTTTGGAGATCTCAAGTTTAAGGATACTTACACATTTGCTATATTGAGATTATATCAGTGGCACTAAATAGTTATCCAGGTGATTATCTCTTAGTTAGGTCATCCAATGTACTTGTTCCATTAACAAGAATCCATGTGTTAATTTTGAGTATCTCAATACTTACAGATATGAGAATCACCGCCTGATTAAATCAGGAAGTCTAACGCATGCTAGTCTTAACGCATTAATGATGTCTTGTTTCATTAATACTATGACTAGGGATTATTTAAGTACTAACACTATACAGTGTAGTAGGAATATCATATTATGATCTCGATCATGATTTTCTTAACACAGTATTGTACTTGTGACTTTATCTAACAGTTATTTTACACAAAAGTAAACAAAAGAAATAGTGAGATAAATAATGCATTTTATTAAAATAAAATGTGTCATACACAATGTACAAGTAATTGCCTCTAGGGCAAAACACTAACACATTCACCATCGAGGTAGCAAGGGGTTGAACAATGCCAGATGTCCAGCCCAGCCTGTGAACAACCCAAATCAAGGTGCACATAAGGCACGACAATTGCCAGGCACTAGATGGCTAGCCAGGGTGACTCATCTCAATGTCCTGTCACCCTGTTTAGAGTAAGACAATCCCCAGAACTAGCTAGGTTACTTGGGGTCATCTATCTCTAACATGAGTTAGTCTAATGATCAAAGTCCTTGATGAGTACTCAACATTGCAATACCAATCCCTATTGGCTAATCGGGCCAGAGGATTATTTGTTCCCGTAGGATTTTCAAATCAAACATTTTTGGAGCCAAAATATTATTTTCCAGAAATTGATCTCAATGACTCGCAAGTCAGATATTTATTCCCATAGGCTTTGTAGAGCCAATTAGTTCATTCCATAGGCATATCAGGCCAATAAAGCAGTTTTCAGGATCAAAATGTCGTTTTTCAAAAGTCAATCTCGTACCGAGAAATTATTTTCTAGAACCGTGTCCAAACAGGTTAAAGAGTTCTTTTTGCACATTAAAACAAGTTTCCATGAGTATTTAGGTCATTTTGTCCGCACTCGATCACAAAAGTCATTTTTAAGGGTATTTGGATCATTTTACCCCTACCCAATTTGAAAAGTGTTCACGATCATTTACCGAATACCCGGTTCCAAAAGTTTCCATAAAACATTCCAATAATGACATTTTGATTATTTTCCAAATACCCAATTTCCAAAGGAACTTATTTCAAGAAATCAATAATTCTAATCCTAAAAGAGGATTAAATTCAAAGTTTCCAATCATATTTATGTTCTAATAAGGGCATTCTAGTTACTTTGTGAATACTCGATTCTAAAATTACAATTTTTAAAAAATTCTAAGTATTTAATCCAAAAAATGACTAAATTTACAAAATTTGTACTTTAATCATCTGTTAAGGTTTCCAAGCCAATTATGATGTTCATTCAAGCCCAAAATGGCATAAAAATAAATCTTACTCAAATAAACCATAAATATATTCAGGAATTTTTAAAACGGTATAAAATGCAACATTTCATGGAAAAATAAAGCATACTAGCTTTCAAAAGGTTTTAGAAGTCAAAGCGACTCACCTTGTGTCCTAAACAAGTTTTTATCGTTCACACCGTTTGGCTACCATTTTCAACGTGTCATTGGCCTTTTACCGGCAAACCTACATCAAACATTGTTTTTATGCTTAGTTGGGTTTAGTTGAAAAGTAGCCGATGGCTAGCTGACGTCGAGTCAACATGCTCGATGGTTAGCTGACATCCAGCCAATGTGCTCGACGATTAGCCAATGTCCGGTTGATGTGCCTGATGGCTAGCCGGTATTCAGCCGATGTGCCTGACTGTTAGCCGACGTTCAGCCAACGTGCCCGACGATTAGCCGACATTGAGCTGACATTTAGCCGTCATTCAAGAAAATGCACAATGATCGTTTATGTCGCTTTTTCACCATTTGTTCAATTCTTCCGTTTTCCTTTTTCCATATCCTTCCTCTCTTCATGAACAATGAATTATCTTCATGTTTCTCATTCATTTCATCCAAAAATCACACAATTAATCCTTCTTAATTTCATTCATTTCTTAATGGAAGTTGTTGAATTTCCTTTCTTGACACATGGTTTTGTTTTGCACATAACTTTCAATCCACAACTCCGATTGGGCTCTGTGATGTATCAAAACGATCGTAAGACTCTTAAATTTAATTCTATGTAGACCATTTCATCAATTCAAGTTTCTGTGACACAAACAGAGCTAAAAAAACAGCCCCAGTAGTTTGCCTAATCCCAACCATTCATGTTATCCTTTGATTTCCTTTAACCTTTAACACCTTGAGAACATTAAATTCATTCAATTTTCCCTTCAAATAATCTTTGATACTTTAATTTGTAGATTCTAAAAACTCATAAAAGCTATGTTTATTCAACTCAAATTCATTTCCTTCAGTTAAAAGATAACATAATTCATCATTCTAACCAAGTAATTCCTATTTTCATTCCATTTTTTTTATCATTATCTCATCAACCAAGATAAACCTTTCGAACAACCATGAATATTCATTCCTTCACCTCACAAACCATTATCCATAAATCCCCTAGGCAGCCGGCACACATAATCACACACAAATTTCACATACAAAGTTTATGTACCCTAGCTTTTGATCCAAAATCAAAACATGAAAATCATGTTTTCATGTTAAAATTAAACCAAAACAATCACCATTCACCCAGCAACAACTTTAATTCTAGCAAGGTAAGGTTTTACCTTGTATATGGAGTTCTTTCGTATGGTTTTCTCCAAGAATCTCTCAAGAACACACACACTACACCAAGAACACACACTATTCACCTTTTCTCTCTCTCACACACACACACACACTCTCTCTCTCTCTCTCTCTTGCTATTTTCTTTTTATTTCTTTTTCTCTTATTTTTCTCCTCCAAGGCTGTCAACATTCTGGCTATTTTTCAGCCTTCTCATTGCCACACTCACCAGAATTTTTTGGCGAAGCATTTGTTTTATTCAATTAATTGTATGGTGGTTTCCATGTAGGTGTGTTCCAAGCACAAAATTACACATCATTTCCTTGATTTCCTCCTTGAAATTTTCTCTTCTCTTCATTCTTGTGGCTGCCAAATTTTTGGCTATTTTCCAACCATTTCACCACCATCTTCATGGAAAAATATTCGACAAATAAATTGATCAAGGCATTAATTAAATGGCTCCACAATTGATGTGTTCCAATAACAATTAAACACATCATTCTTCTATTTATTTTATAATTCCTTAATTCCATATGTCTTGCATGAATTCTTCATGCAACCTCTCATAAGTTGACACATGTTCATGGCTACCAATCACAAAATGGCACACGTCCAAAGTTTTGACCGCATTTTCAATATTTCTCATAAATGACCAAAATCGGGTCCAAAATGGAAAAATATTTTACTTTACCATTCAACTCCAAAAATTTCACCGAATCCATTGGTAATACTTAACTCCTTTACTTCCTTCTCAATTTGGTCAAATTCACTGTCAAAATTACGGGTGCGGTCAAAATGACAAAAATGCCCCTGATAACCCGAATAGCTTAGTTCACACCAAAACGTGCGTTTCATCGCACTGATCAATTTCATTCTCAGCGTACCCTTAAATTCTTATTTTACTAATAGTAATAGTCTCCTAAAGATTTAGGGTATGGGTAGAACAAATCCAACATTTACATCTAGGTCCCGACAAAAAATTATTATACCAAAATATTCGCTTCGTTATACTGACCATCTTTTGTTCTGGCCATTGATACAAATTCTCATCCCATTACAAGTAGTAGCCAATCAAAGGTTAAAATGTAGGGAATTACATTCTACCCTCCTTACAAAAAATTTCATCCTCGAAATTGGCTTACACTTGGAATAATTCTGGATACTTTTTCAACATCTTCGCTTCCGTTTCCCAGGTCGCGTCTTGCACTGGATAATGATTCCATAACACTTTTACAAGTGAAATTTTCTTATTCCACAATTTCTTTTCAGTATACTCTAAGATTCAAAACGTGTGCAGGATCAGCTACATATTTCTGGAGTTGGGAGACATGAAACACGTTGTGAATACCTTGAAGCTCTCCTGGTAACTTCAATCAATAAGCCACCTTCCCAATCCTCTCAATAATAGGGAATGGTCCAACGTACCTAGGTGCCAACTTCTTCCCTTGTCCTTTGATTCCCAATTGTCGTTATAGAGTCAACTTCAAGAATACATGGTCTTCTTCTACAAATTCCAAATCTCTCCTGAGTCGATTCGCATAACTTTTCTGTCTACTATGAGTTGTCTCCAACTTGATTTTGATCATTTTCGCAGCCTACCGAACTTTTTCAAGATCAAAAGCATCCGGTTCACCCGTTCTCCATCCTAAACTTTCCCAATACAGCAGGGACTGACATTTCTTTCCATATAAGGCTTCAAATGGGGCCATTCCAATTGTTTATTGATAACTATTATTGTATGTGAATTTTGCATACATCAAATTATCAATCCAGTTAGTCCCAAAATCCAAAGAGCAAGCCCGTAGCATGTCTTCCAAAACTCTATTCACTTGTTCTGTCTATCCATCCATCTACAGGTGTGCTGTTGTGCTAAACTTTAATGCTGTCCCATATCTCTGTTGCAACTAGTCCAAAAATTTGAGGTAAATTTATGATCTCGATCAAACACAATACTAGAGGGTACTCCATGAAGTCTAATTACTTCCTCCATATAGATCTCACTTAACTTCTCTAAAGAATCCCATTGGTTGATGGGAGTGAAATGAGTAAACTTAGTTAGTCGTTCCACTATCACCCATATAGTATCTCGCTATCCTACTGCCATGGGTAATTCGTAATAAAATCAATAGTAATTTCATCCCATTTCCATGATGGAGTAAGTAATGGCTGTAATAACCCTCTACGTCATTACTGATCGGCTTTCATCTGCTGACAAATTAAACATCGAGCCACAAAATCTGAAATGTCCTTCTTCATACCAATCCACTAATAATGTTTTTTCAAGTCCTGATACATCTTTACTGCTCTTGGGTGGATGGTATACTTACTTCAATGTACCTTTGTTAAAATATCTTCTCATTGCAGATTGTTTCAGAATAAAATATTAATCTTGGTAACAAATAATCCCATCATTGTCCTTTCAGAATTCACTTCCTCCTTTAGTCACCTTATTTTGCACCAACTCTTGCAACTCTTCATCTTTATCTTGCTTTCCCTTCAACTGTTATAGGAAAGCAGGTTGAATGGAATAGAGATATTAGCCATCCTTATTTCTCCATTCACTACAAATGCTTCCAATTTTGGAATTCGTAGCATACAAAGAGCTGATAAATTTACCTTCCTATTGAGGGCATCTCCTACTGTATTTTTTTTTCCAGAATAATATTTAATTGGGCATCGAAATTCTTCCAAAAATTTCATCCACCTACGTTATCTCATGTTCAAATCCTTCTGAGTAAAAACATATTTTAAACTTTTATAGTTAGTGAGGACTTCAAACTCAGCTCCATATAAATAATGTCTCCATTTCTTAAGAGTAAACATAATAGCTACTAACTCCAAGTCATGTGTATGGTAATTCTCCTCATGAGGTTTCAATTTCCTGGAGATATAAGCTATCACCTTTCTCTTTTGCATCAACACTCCTCCCAATCCTTCATTCGATGCATCTTTGTACACCTCATAAGGTTTTTCCATCATTAGTAATGCCAAAACAAAAGTAGAACTTAACCTCTTCTTCAGTTCATGAAAACTTCTCTTACACTTCTTAATCTAAATATAAGGAACTTTCTTTTGAGTGAGTTGAGTCAAAGGTGAAGCTATCTTAGAAAATCCCTTAATAAACCTTCAGTAATATCCTGCTAATCCTAAAAAACTTCGTATTTCAGTTGGAGTCTCGGGACGTTTTCAATTGGTTACCACTTTGACTTTTGTAGGATCCATCAAAATCCCATTTTTGGATATCACATATCCTAAGAATGCTACAGCCAAAACTCACACTTACTAAATTTCACATATAATTTGGTCTCCCTTAACTTCCCCAATACTTTCCGAAGGTATTGCTCATGTTCTTGAGGATCCTTAGAATACACTAGGATATCATCTATGAATAAAATAACAAAACTGTCTAAATAAGGCTGAAATGATCGGTGCATCAGGTACATGAAAACAGCAAGTGCATTGGTCACACCAAAGGGCATTACTACAAACTCAAAATGTCCATATTGTATGTTAAATGCAGTTTTCGATATATCCACTTGTAACACCCCGCTACCTAGGCCCGTCGGGGCCGGGGATGTCGCCCCGTCCAAAGGACAAGGGGTCTTTATAACGAAGTCACACAAATAAAATAGCGGAATAAAAATAATAAAAATAGTACTTCAACTTAAGATTTATTACCACCCAAGAATAAATCCACGAATTCCCAAAAGGAAACAAATCCAAAAATAAAATTATCCACTCTCGTCTCCCCAAAGCAATACATAAAATCAAAAGACACATTCTCTTCCAAGGCAGATAACACTAGCTACTTATCCCCACAGTAGGATCGGCCTGAAATCATGGTAAAAAGGTGATGAGACAGAAATCTCAGTAAGTCAGTGTGTGCTTTGGGTGTTCAGTGAAAACAGTTCGTGGATGCAAAGTGTGAAATCTTTATAAGAGAAATATTGGCAAACAATAAATATTAGTCAAAAGCAAGAGTGGTGTTTTCCTCTTTTTGAAACCATACAAATGCCCAATAAAATCAACCACTCATAAAGGTGGTCATGGGTTACCACACGTTGGGCCCCATAACCGGTCAGAATGCCTAACACTTTGTGCAGACTGACAAAAGGTAGGTGATAGGCCTACCGGGCAAGATACTCCCCCTTCTCTAAACCCAAACAACAACCGGGTGTCCATTCCGGCAAAACACAGTCACTTGACTGAAATAAAACAAACTTCTAGCTCGGACCGGCCTGACTAAGTAGTACTGACGTTTCTCTAAGTTGAGCTTATCTTCTGGAGGTGGCCTCCTGCCAGAAGACTCACTCTTGCTCTTCAAAACTAGTACTACCAGCCTACCCCCATTGAGTACTCAACGTAACATATCCCACTTGGGGAGAAAATGAACAAAACACAGTTCCACTTGAAAATGGCAATTAAGGTTTTCCAAAGTTTGGGGCAAAACTGGTTTTAGAAAGAGTTTTAGGTTTTGAGTAAAACCGCCCATCGATTTGCAAGTAATTTATTTGTCTGAAATGAGAATGGAAATAATCCTCAATTGCCTTTACAGAAATGAGTGACCATGCACTCTACATTTGGCTTGCCATAAAAAAAATCATTTTTCCATCAAACAGGTTTTATGCAGGAGCTTATCTAATCCTTGCTCACAACAAAGGTCTCCAATAGCTGACCTGACCCGCATAAGGTAAATACAAGCCACAATCAAACTCAAGCCAAAGACTCACTTTCTCAAATAAAACTAACTCAACTTACTGCAGTCATATCCCTAGTGTCCCAAGCTTTAAGACTCAATAATAAATAAAAGGGTTTATAAAATAAATCTAGTTTGATATTAAAATAACTAGAGTTTGAGAAATAGGTACAAAAAGTTGAAGGTTTAAATCTTGCTAAAAATAAATTATGGTTTATTTGAAAAAGGGTCCAAGGTAGTATTAGGTAAAATAATGATTTATTAATAATTTAGTTGTTAGAAAATAATTGATAGCTAAAATTTGTTGAAAATAAATTTAATGAGTCTTGCTTGAAAAATAATAAGCAAATCCTTAATGGGTTTTGATTAAAAGATAATAATTAAATTTTTAGTAATAAATATTTTATTAATTATAATTATTTCCATAAAAGGCTTTAATTGATTTTATCATTTTAAATAATATATATATATATATTTCCAGCAAAAACTATTATTTATTTGACTAGAATATCACTATTTTATATAAAAGACCAAATCCACATTTTCCTATGGTTTTCAAAATTTTACTAGAAAAATCATATTATTAGATATTTTATTAATGAAATAAAATTTAGCTTAAGGACAACTAGATCATGATCATATTCCTATAGCTAACCACAATCATGAACATATACAACCCTCCAATTTATCAAATCATCCAAATCATGCATACAAGCATAAAACATGATCTAACCCCTACTAGCATAAATAAGAAAATGGCTTCAATAATCCAACATGAATATAAATCATATTCACCAAAGGTGACATAATCTCTAGCATACTTCATCACAAATACTACCTATGACATGGAGACATGTATTAAATCTCAAATCATCATACAATCGACCAAGATAATCCATCCATGCATAAATCCCATCTCATTCATATTCATACATACATTCATGCTTCAATCTCAACAATATATAGATATACTTAAATCCTATCACCATCCCCCTACTATCATCATCATCCTAGAGACATGAATCTACAGTTTAAAAGAATGGTTGAAGGCACTTACTTGGTTGATGAATGCTTTGAAGGAGTTTAGAGTAGATCTCAACTCCTAGATGTCTAACTTTGTCCATAGGAGATGGCGAAAACATGTTCATGGGAGAAAAAGTCATTCAGCCAAGAGAGGGGAATTTTCGGCCATGAGAGAGAGAGAGAGAGAAAGAGAAAAAGAAATCATTAGTATGTTTATTCGCATAGGTTCTCATTAGAGATCAAGATTGGAGAAGATGAAGTTGTTAGAATAAATTTACCTTAAAGGTGTTCTTGACCTTAACAGAAATTTCTGGTTTTTGATTCAAAAGTGCTAGTTGGATTTTGGAGTTTGATGTTAAAAATGGTACGGATGGACTCACAGCAATGAATAGATGAAATCTGGAATTTTTAGAGGTAGTTTGAAGTGATTTGGAGAGGTATTAGGTGAAAGGAAGTAGTAGGTGTTCTTGGTGTAGTGTGTGTTCTTGAAGGTTGAAGAAAATCGAGAGATGGTAATGCGCAGCTGCTGAATTTTTGTGAGAGATATGGGTGGACGAATTTTTGTAGGGTTTAGGAGGTTGATTCTCTGATTTGGAAGGGAAAAGGAAAGGTTAGTTGTTACAATCTTTGAAGAATATTTTTAGGAAGTGAATTTGGAAACTAAATATTCCAAGAATATCTTGATTGTTGGACAGCTTTTGGAAATCTGCCATAGCTGATTGTTTGAGCAGAATTTCGTGGGATTAATGCTGACTTATGGAGGGTTATGGTGGCCAAAAGTAGGGTGTACAATGATGAAGAAGAAGTATGGTCCATTGAGCAAAATATTATGGAAGGTTACTAAATAAGATGGCTGAAATTTTGGAAACCAATCAAGCTAAATTGCAGGGATTTGTTTGTGAGATTTTTGGACAGCCATTAATGGAATTTCGTGCAGAAGTTCAAGGGGATCAATGGAGATCTGTTTATGGAGGTTTAAGGAATGTTTTGACAGACTAAGGTTGGTGTTTTGGCTGGAAGAGAGATAGGAAACAAGCTGGACAAAAATCTGCACAGAAATTTCGCTGCACAGTGATTTTTCTGGTAGATTTTCGTCTGCTGTTCAAAGCCATTTTGCAGCGAGTTTTGAAGGGGATTTCAGGGGTATTCAAGGCTGGTTTCTAGCCTTATTTATGGAGGAAAAACATGGCTAAGTTGCTGCACAAAATCTGGGAGAAAACAGCTTGGTTTGGAGCTCTCAAAGCTGATTTTCGTACAGGAATTTTTCCTGTTTTGCTCCAGCTTGTGTAGTCCGAAATTGGGCCAAAACTTTCAGGTTTCAAAATGATCCTAAGGACCATTTTTCTGGTAGCATTTGGGAGGGAATGTGAGCTAAAAATTTCGACCTTTTGAAGGTACAACAAGCTGGAAAAATTCCAACTCATTCTATGAAGAAAGATGAACTAAGCTAGAGGAAAATTTCAGCAAGCTCACTAGAGGGATTTTCCTCTTGAAATTCCTCACAACTCTTCCATATTTTTCAGACCATAAGGAGTCTTTTACCAAGACATTTTGATCCTAAAAGGTCTCAGCACTCTACTGAATTTTCTGGAAAGAAAAAGGCTAGAATATCTTGATCAAACCAATGAGTTGAAACTAAGGAAAACTAAAAATCAAGGAAGAATGATTTTCCCTATAAGAATTTCGAGAAGAGTAAAAGGAGTAGAATGAGGTTACTTCCATCATGTCTCTCCTAGAACATCATCACCACATTAATCTAGGCCCTTAAGGCCGAAACCATCCTTTCCCAAGCAAAATAAAATTTACTCAAGCTAAAGCTTCTATGGACTTTGAACCCAAGACCTCAAGAATTAATTCCAAAGCTCTAACCACTACACTACAACAACTCTTGTTGCTATTTCTACTAGAAAAATTATTTCCTATTCAATCCACAAGCTATCTCCTTATTTTCACCTCGGGCAAAAATTACTATTTTGCCCCTCTTACTCAATAATCATAATCAAGCCTCCTAGACTATAAAACACAAATTCAATGCACATAAAATCATATAAAAATATATTTAAACGTGCAATAAAATATGATATGCATCCCAACCCCCTTACTCTAAGGTAGGTTTTGGCTGGGGTTTCACATCCTCCTCCTGAATCTAAACTTGGTAATATCCCTGCCTCAAGTCTAACTTTGAAAAACATCTTGCTCCTTGTAACTGGTCAAATAATTCATCAACCATGGGCAATGGATATTTGTTCCTCACCATTACTGCATTCAACTGTTGACAATCTTTACACATCTGTAGTAACCCATCTTTCTTCTTAGCAAACAATACAGGTGCTCCCCAAGGTGAAGTACTAGGCTGAATAAATCCTTGCTCCATTAATTCCTATAATTGTTTCTTGAGCTCCTATAGTTCTGTAGGTGCTATTCTATAAGAAGTTTTTGAAATTGGTTCTGCCATAGATACTAAATCAATAGAAAACTCTACTTCTCTTTCTTGTGGTAATTCCTCCAATTTTGCTGGAAAAACATCCAAATACTGATTTACCACAGGAATATCTTTGGGTTTCTTAACCTCCCTGTCTTATTAAGAAAATAAGCCAAGTATCCAATACACCCTTTCCTAATCATCTTCCAAGCCTTGAGTCTTGATATAAAAGAATTACTTTTCCTTCCAGTCTCGCTTACAAATTCCAATATAGGTTTTCCAGGCTGACGAAGTTGTACTACCTTATATCTACAGTTAACTTGAGCATGATGCTAAGATAGCCAGTCCATGCCCAAAATAGCATCGTAGTCCTTTATGGGCAAACATATCAAATCTCCTCCCAATATTTCATTCTCTACCAAAATCTTACATCCCTTATGTATTTTCGCACTATTTATTCATTTTCCTAATGGGGTACTAACAATTATTTCATAGGAAGTTTCTTCCCCGTTAATCCCCATAGCATCAAGAAATGAATTGGCAACAAAGGAATGCATAGAGCCAGGATCTATCAATACTTTAGCATCATGACAAAAAATAAAGAGCGTACCTTCCACTACTGTGGCATGATTATATGTTTTTTCTAATGCAACCACCCGTGTAACACCCCGCTACCTAGGCCCGCTAGGGCCGGGGATGTCGCCCCATCCGAATGACAAGGGGTCTTTATAACTAGGTCACACAAATAAAATAGTGGAATAAAAATAATACTTTAACTTAAAAATTTATTACAACCTAAGAATAAATCCAAGAATACCATTAACAAATCCATAATAAAATTTATCCACTCTCATCTCCCCAAAGCATTACACAAAATAAATTTATCAGAAAGTCTTCCAAGGCAAGCAATATCTAGCTACTCATCCCCACAGCAGGATCGACCTGAAATCATGGTAAAAATAGTGGTGAGACAAAAATCTCAGTAAGTCCGTATGTGCTTTGAGTGTCCAGTGGAAATAGTTCGTGAATGCAAAGTATAAAACCTTTATGAGAGAACACTGGCAAGCAATAAATATTAGTCAAAATCAAGAGTGGTATTTTGGCTTTTCCAAACATACATAATCAATAAAATCAACCACTCAAAAAGGTGGTCATGGGTTACCACACGTTGGGCCCCATAACCGATCAGAATGCCGACACTTTGTGCAGACTGACAAAAGATAGGTGATCGGCCTACCAGGCAAGATACTCCTCATTCTCTATACCCAAACAACAACCGGATATCCATTCCATCAAAACACAGTCACTCGACTGAAAAATAAACTGCTAGCTCGGATCGGCGTGACCTAGTGGACTGACATCTTATTCGGGAAAAACTCACCCCTCAGAGGTAGCCACCTACTGAGAGACTTATCTTAACCCTTCAAAGACTAGCCCTAGTAGTCCACCCTTATTGAGTACTCAATGATGTTTCCCACTTGGGAGAAAATGAACAAAACACCGTTCCACATGAAAATGGCAATTAAGGGTTTCCAAAGTCTTTGTCAAAATCAGTTTTGGAAAGAGTTTTGAGTTTGACTAAATCTACTTATTGATTTTCAAATAGTTTGTTTGTCTGACATAAGAAAGAAGTTAATCTGCAATTGCCTTTGCAGAACTGAGTGTCCATGCACTCTACATTTGGCTTGCCATAATAAACATTTTACATCAATCGGGTTTTATGCAGGAGCTTATCTGATCCTTAGCTTGAATAAAATAAAGGTCTTCAATAGTTGTCCTAACCTCGCCTGGGGTAAATATAAACCACAATCAATCTCAAGCCAAAATCTACTTTCACTAATAAGACTAGTTCAATTCACTATTACCGTGATCCTAATGTCCCAAGCTTTAAGGCTAAATAATAAATAAAATGGGTTTATAAGCTAAGACTAGTTTGATATTTAAATAATTAGTGTTCTGGAAAATAGGTACAAATAAGTTGAAGGTTTAAATCTTGCTAAGAAAAAATTAGAGTTTATTTGATGAAGAGTCCTAGGTGGTATTAGGTAAAATAATGATTTATTAATAATTTAGTTGTTAGAAAATAATTGATAACTAAAATTAGTTGAAAATAAATTTTAATGAGGCTTGCTTGAAAAATAATAAATAAATTTTAATAGGTTTTGATTAAAAGATAATAATTAAATTTTAATAATAAATACTTTACTTATTATGATTATTTCCATAAAAGGCTTTATTTGATCATATAATACCTATATATTTTATTTCTTTCAAAACTACTATTTAATTGACTAAAATATCCTTATTATATATATAATAGTCCAAATCTACATTCCTAGGGTTTTTTTTTTTTTTTTGAAATTACTAGAAAAATTATAATATTAAATATTTTATTGATGAAATGAAATTAGCTTTGGGACAACTAGATCATGATTATATTTCTATTGCTAACTAGAATCATGAACATATGCATCCCTTCAATTCATCAAATCATGCATAATAGCATAGATCTAAATTTATCAAGACATGATCTAACCTCTACTAGCATAAATATAATCATGGCTTCAATAATCCAATATGAATATAAATCCTATTCACCAAAGGTGACATAATTTCTAGCATACTTGATCACAAATACTACCTATGACATGGAGGCATGCATTAAACCCTACAAACACCATACAATCAACCAAGATAATCAACTCATGCATAGATCCCATCTCCATCATAAACACACATTTATTAATGCTTCAATCTCAACTCATCACAACAATACATGCTCAAGCCCTATTCATAATCCATCTTCTACTAATATCATCCTAGAGACATGAATCTAGAATTTAAAAGAAGGGTTAAAAAGGCTTACTTGATTGGTGAATACCTTGAAGGAGTTTCGAATGGATCTCAACTCCTAGATGTCTAAATCCTTCCAAGGAAGATGAAGAAAGCATGGCCATGGTTGATGAAATCATTCGGCCAAGAGGTAGAGTGGTTCGGCCAAGAGAGAGAGAGAGAGAGAGAGACGAGAGAGAGAGAGAGAGAGAGAAAAGAGAAGGAGAGAGTCCATTAGCATGCTTATTCATATGTATATTCATTAGAGATCAAAGATTAGAGAAGATGAAGTTGCTTGAACAAACCTACCTTGAAGGTGTTCTTGAGCCTTCACAAATTTTTTGGTTTTTTATCCAAAAAAGCAAGTTGGATTTTGGAGTGAGATGTTAAAACTGGTATGGATGGACTCCCGATAGTGTATAGATGAAATCTAGATTTTTTAGAAGAAGTTTGAAGTGATTTGGAGAGGTATTAGGCGAAAGGAAGGAGTAGGTGTTCTTGGTGTGCTATGTGTTCTTGAAGGTTAAAGAGAGTAGAGAGGTTTTGTTCAAGGCTGGCCGAATTTCTGCAGGGATTTGGGTTGGCCGACTACTTGTAGGGTTTTGGTAGATGATTTTCTGGTTTGGAAGGAAAAAGGAAAGGCTAGTTGTTGAAATCCTTAAAGAATATTTTTGGGAAGCAAAGTTGGAAACTAAATATAACAAGAATATCTTTGATTATTGGAGAGCTTTTGGGAAGCTGCCATGGCCGACTGCTTGTGCAGTATTTCGGCTAGATGAAAGCTGGTTGAAGGAGGCTAAGGGTGGCTGAAAATAAGGAGTATAATGGTGAAGGAAAGGTCTGGTTGTTTGAGAAATATTTTACGGAAGGTTGCTAAATTATGGTGGCTGGAATTTTGGTATCCAATCAAGGTATGATTGCAGTAATTTTTTTGGAAATCTTTTAGGGTAGCCAGAAGCTTGGGGAGGACAATGGAGTTCAGTTCATGGTTGTTTAAGGGTGGTTTGTGCAGAAGAAGGGTGGAGTTTCGGCTAGGGCTGAATTAGGAAACAAGCTAGAAAAAAAAAATTATGCACAGGATTTTCGCAAGGGCTGGAATTTTTCTGGGCAGTTTTAGCTGCTATTTCCAGCCGATTTACAGAGGATTTAAAGGCCATTTCAGAGGTCTTTCAAGTCTGGTTTCCAGCCTTCTTTATGGAGGAAAAACGTGGCTAAGGTGCTGAACAAAAACTGAAAGAAAATAGCTTGGTTTCGGACCTCCAAAGCTGCGAATTTGCCCAAGGATTTTTCTGGTTTTGCACAACCTTTGTGCAGTCCAAAAATGGCCAGAAAAATTCAGCTTTCAAGCTGATCAAAAGGGCCATTTTCTGGCAACATTTGGGAGGGAATAATGGCTAAGAATTTTGACACCTTGAAGGCACAAGAAGCTAGAAAAATTTTAGTTCAATACATGAAAGAAAATGAACCTAGCTAGAGTGAAGTTTTAGAAAGTTCACTAGGGAAATTAATTCACTTGGAATCCTTCCCCCTCTTTCATGGTTTCGGTCCATAAGATGTCTTTCACTATGACATTTTGAACCTCCAAAGCCACAGCACATTGCTGGAATTTTTCTAGAATAAAACTGGCTTGAACAAATCGAACAAACTAATGAATTGAGAAATAGGAAAAATTAAGGATCAAGAGGAAATGAATTCCCCTTAGGAATTTTGTGTAGGGTAAAAGAGTAGGATTAGGATACTCTTATCATGCTTCCCTTAGGATAACACCTCTACCCTATTCTAAAGCACCTAAGGCCGAAAATATCACTTCCCAAGCAAAAATAAAATTCAATCATGCTATAGCTCTAATGATGGAATTTGAACTCAAGACCTCAAGAATTAATTCCAAAGCTCTAACTACTAAACTACAACAACTCTTGTTTTTATTTTCTCCCTAAAATATTTTTCCTATTTAATCCTCAAGCTATCTCCCCATTTTCACCTCAAGCAAAAATTACCATTTTTCCCTTCTCACTCAATACTCACAATCAAGCCTTCGAGACAATAAAACATAAATCCAAAGCACATAAAATCATATAAAAATATATTTAAACATGCAATAAAATATGATATGTATCCCAACCCTCTTACTCTAAGGTTAGTTTTGACTAGGGTTTCATAACCCGGACATTCATTTGTGGTTTGGCAAGTCTGATTCTAGTAGGTTTGGGTCTAGAGGTAGAAGCCTATCTTAGATTCCCTCCTTTTAATCTAGGATTTTATCCCTAATTGATTCCTCCTAGTCAACTCCATTCTCCTATCCTTCGAGGATGAGGGCAATTGAGAATCTTATGCCCTACCTTCTCACAATTGAAACATCTAAAAGAGGGCGGTCCTCCAGATGGGCCTCCCTTATATGCATTTTTCCTTCCTTCTACCATCGGGGCCCTCTAGATAATTTTTTATTCATCCTCTGAAATCCACTTCATTTTCTTGCACCCACCAATTCAATAGCAGCCATTTCTGTTCTGGAAGCCATCTCTACTACAGCATTATAACTGGTAGGAGTCATGCTTGCCAATACTCTTTTCAACTCTAGTCGTAGGCCTTTTATGAAACGTCTAATCTTGTCTGCCTCTGAATGTACTAGAAGTGGACAATATTTTGACAGTCTAGTGAATTCAGTGGCATACTACCCTACAGTACGACCTCCCTGTCAAAAAGCTTGAAACTCTTCCTCCTTCATTTCCATTACCTAACTAGGAATAAACTATTTCTTAAAACTAGCTTTGAAATCAGTCCACTCCCACTCCTGTTGATCCATTTCTCTTGCCCACCAATCCTGGGCAGGTCCTTTTAGCTTAAATATGGCAAATTTTACTTTTCTCTACTCTGAGTAATTCAGAGCTGCAAAAATCTTTTCTATTTGTTCAATCCATTTTTCAGCCTCTTGTTTTGAATCAAATGGACCTTGAAATTGCGGAGGGTGAAATTTCAAAAAGCGTTCAAGAGCTCGATCTGATTCGAATTCACTTCTTTAACTTTCCCTGCTCATATTCTCATTCATTCAAGAATTCACATTTGCTCTGGTGGTAGTCTCAATCAACTGTTGAATAGTGTTAGCCATTTTCTGGAAGGTTGGAAATATAGGATGGATAGAGTTGCAAGGTAGGAACCTTCTATCGGGTATCTCTCATGCAAATCGTGTATGGTGCAGCGGAAAAATAAAACGAGATATCATCACAGGATTGACATATGTGTGGAAAACATGACATAAAGAGAACTAAGGTGACAACTTTTTACCTTTCTTCGATCGTGTGGAAAATAAAATTTTCCTTCTTCAAGTCGAGGCCCCGATTTAGCAATCCTCTTAATCAAACACCACGAGAGTTGAACGTCCAACCACTATAATAATAGTGTGTGATTATCTCTAATAGTAATCCACACAGAGGATACACTCAAGCATGAAGTTTTCTGTGCTAGCATAAAATCTAAGCGGTGGCTAGGGGTACTTGTTTTTCAGAAAAACAACATGATAGAGAGAAAAGAGAAGAAGTCGTTTGTTGCCTAGGGTTTCTGTGAATCCAACCTCTGCTAGTGTTTTGAGTATGTCATACATATAAATCGAAAAACCCTACTAAAATTGAGAATTCTAATCCTATTAGAATTCCCTAATTGTAATTAGAAATATCAAGTTCTCACAATTACAATTTGGACCATAATTATAACTAATTATAATTTAGCTACAACAACTTCTCTTTCTCGCAATTAACCCCACTATGTTATCAAATAACATCTTGAGTATATAATCCTCTATTGTGTGTGACCTATTAGGTTTCCCAATCAATTGGTAGCGAACATGAATTAATCCAAACATCTTTGAGATTAATAATCCATAACTAATTAGAATTAATCCTATTAATTCTAGTAAGGATTGGTTTACTAATTCATCAATTAATAAACCCATATTCCCAGATCATGAATAGTATCTAGCAACACATCATGACCACCCAAGAGTCCAAGAAGTCAGTAGCTTGACATGAACCCTTTAATAACAAACTACAGTACAATTAACTCTTTTCACCATACAATATCTCATTCGGTTTGGAGTACGGAATTAGTGTCAACTCCCTCCAGAATTAATTCTGGCCCGAATATAATACTACTTGTACCAGGAACCCACTACTCTAGATGTGTATCAATTAGAACTGTATCCAATACAAAGTCATCTTGGCCAAGGACTTCTCGAGTAGTAATTCCTACAAGTGGCCGTGAGATATTCGCCCGTACTATTAAGAGTGGTGAATCCTTTATTTACCCTCTTAACTACTTTCGTTTACCTCACAATGTACCAAATATCAATCCTATAAGTGGCCCTGGATCGAGCTCCAGAGATTGGAATCAAAGTACAATGCCTAACAAACAAAGTACCTTGGAGATCTCAAATCTAAGGATACTTGCACGTTTACTATATTGAGATTATATCACTGGCACTAAATAGTTATCCATATGATTATCTCATATCTAGGTCATCCAATAAACTTGTTCCATTAACAAGCATTCATGTGTTAAATTTGAATATCTCAATACTCACGGATATAAAAACCACCTCCTGATCAAATCAAGAAGTCTAACATAAGCTAGTCTTCACGCATTAATGATGTCCTGTCTTATTAATACTATGACTAGGGACTATTTAAGTACTAACACTATACAGTATAGTAGGAATCTCATATCATGATCTCTATCATGATTTCCTTAACATAGTGTTGTACTAGGGACTTTATCGAACAGTTATATTGCTTAAAAGTAAACAAAAAAATGTAAAATAAATAATACCTTTTATTAAAATAGAATGTACCATATACAATGTACAAGTGATTGCCTCTAGGGCACAACACTAACAAACTCCCACTTGCACTAGAGCCAATCATTCATGTATCTAATACCGAATGACTCAACATGACAATCATGTTTCTTTTAGGATAGTGCTTTTGTAAGTGGGTCAACTATGTTCTCATCCGTGGGAACTTTCTCTATCTTTACATCATTCCTATCTATGATCTCCCTGATCAGATGATAGTGTTGTAGTACGTGTTAGGATCGTTGGTGAGACCGTGGCTCCTTTGCTTGTGCAATGGCTCCGTTGTTGTTACAATACAAAGTTATTAGACCAACAACACTAGGAACTACACCCAGTTCCATCACGAACTTTTTGATCCAAACAGCCTCCTTAGCAGCTTCAGAAGCAGCTATGTACTCAGTTTCTGTCGTAGAGTCAACAATAGTCTCTTGTTTAGAACTTTTCCAACTTATTGCCCCTCCACACAATGTAAACACGTGGCCTGATTGTGATTTGAAATCATCTTTGTCAGATTGAAAACTGGCATCAGTATACCTATTTATATTCAAATCACCTTCTCCATATTTTAAGATGATGCGTATTTATTTGCGTATAAAAATCCTATAAAAATAAGCACATTCCCAATCAAGTTTAAATTAAAACGTTAACCCCAAATTACACATATAAGCAAGCGTACTTATTATTAACAAAGCATAAGGCTCAAACGAGTGTCGATCCTCAAGGAACAAGTATGCATTAATCCATTTTCTTTCATTGTTTAACCGACTCGATAAAGTTAAAATGAAATAAAAATGAAAATAAAATAAAATAAAATAAAATAAATATATACATATCAAGGATGTAGAATTATGTAACTTAAACCATTATTTTGACTAACATGATCCTTAAGTACTTAATCATTATCATAACTAATTATTCTCTTGGCATCATGAAGGATAATATAGATTCACTTCTTTGTCCAATCCATGAAATCCCTATCTTCTAAACAAATTAGCATCACATATCCTGTCTTAACTAATCCACCTAAAAGATGCATTAAACACAATCCTTTGATTAAATTTCTATTCCTGGCAAATTTACACATGAAATTAACCAATGAATCTATATCCTGGTAGACATCAATTAACCTTTAATTAATTTATCCTCACAATTAACCCCTTTGTCCAAGCAAGTTAAGAGCCAACAACTAGGAAACTAATGAATTGAGATCACCATTAACCCCTTTGTCCAAGAAAGTTAATGGAAAGAAACAACCAATTAATCTCGTAATAAGAACAAGTAATTAAATACCAAGAATAACAGTCAATTAATCAAAAGATCAAATAACTCTCAAAATTATGAATATCTAAAACAATGTCAAATTACAATAAAATAATTAATACATCATTGTCAATAAAAAGAAAACAAAGTAAAAGAAAGCAATCATAGACAAGCCTCATTTTTCTTCTTTTGAAGACCTTTTTGCACAATCCTTATTGAATTGAAGAATTCCTCCATTGTTTTGAGTGATTTTCTATGATGATCTATGAATTCCCCCTTTTTTCTCTGTGTTTTCCATCTATTTATAGGCTTAGGATGTGAAACCCCAGTCAAAACCAACCTTAGAGTAAGGGGGTTGGGATGCATATCATATTTTATTGCATGTTTAAATATATTTGTATATGATTTTATGTGCATTGAATTTGTGTTTTATAGTCTAGGGGGCTTGATTATGATTATTGAGTGAGAAGGGCAAAATGGTAATTTTTGCTTGAGGTGGAAAAAGAGAGATAGCTTGAGGATTGAATAGGAAAATATTTTTAGGAGGAAAATAAGAATAAAAGTTATTGTGGTTTAGTGGTTGGAGCTTTAGAATTAATTCTTGAGGTCTTAGGTTCAAATTCCATCATAGGAGCTTTAGCTTGGTTAAATTTTATTTTTGCTTAGGAGGTATCATTTTCGGCCTTATGTGTTGGGAGTAGGGTAGAGATGTTGTCCTAAGAGAGACATGATAGGAATATCCAAATCCTACTCCTTTGCTCTACACAAAATTTCTAAGGGGAATTCATTTCCTCTTGATCCTTAATTTTTCCTATTTCTCAACTCATTAGTTTGATCAAATTGTTCTAGCCATTTTCTTTCCAAAAATTCCAACAAGGTGCTGTGGCTTTGAAGGTTCAAAATGTCTTAGTAAAAGACATCTTATGGACCGAAGCAATGGAAGAGGGGGAAGGATTTCAAGTGAATTAAATTCTCCTAGTGAACTTTCTAAAACTTCACTCTAGCTAGGTTCATCTTCCTTCTTGGAATGAACTGAAATTTTCCAGCTTCTTGTGCCTTCAAGGTGTCGAAATTCTCAGCCATTTTCCTCTCCCAAATAATGCCAGAAAATGGCCCTTTGATCAGCTTGAAATCTAAATTTTTCTGGCCATTTTCGGACTGCACAAAGGTGGTGCAAAACCAGGAAAATTCCTGGGCAAATTCATAGCTTTGGAGGTCCAAAACCAAGCTGTTTTCTTTCAGTTTTTGCTCAGCACCTTAGTCATATTTTTCCTCCCTAAAGAAGGCTGGAAACCAGCCTTGAAAGACCCCTAAAATCTTCTTCAAACTCTCTACAAGCTGGCTGGAAAATGGCAGCCGAAAACTACCCAGAAATTCCAGCCTTGCAAAAATTCTGTGCAGGAAAACTTTCCAGCTTTGTTTCCTAATTCATCCCTAGCCGAAACCTCAGCCTTCTTTTGTACAAACCACCCTTAAACCTCCATTAACTGAACTTCATTTTCCTGCCCAAGCTTCTGCACGAAAATCCCATCATGGCTGCCTAAAAGATTTCCAAAAAA
The DNA here is from genome assembly GCA_026120185.1 of Voacanga thouarsii. Lineage (NCBI taxonomy): Eukaryota > Viridiplantae > Streptophyta > Magnoliopsida > Gentianales > Apocynaceae > Voacanga > Voacanga thouarsii. The sequence continues at coordinate 1,446,021 of JANUWF010001576.1, forward strand.
ATTCTGCAATCATGCCTTGATTTGGATACCAAAATTCCAACCACCATGATTTAACAACTTTCCATAAAATATACCTCAAACAACCAGACCTTCCCTTCACCATTACACTCCTTATTTTTGGCCACCCTTAGCCTCCCTCAACCAGCATTCCTCTAGCCGAAACACTGCCCAACAATTCGGCCATGGCAGACTTCCAAAAGCTCTCCAATAATCAAAGATATTCTTGAATATTTAGTTTCCAAATTTGTTTCCTAAAAATATTCTTCAAGGATTTCAACAACTAGCCTTTCCTTTTCCCTTCCAAACCAGAGAATCATCTTCCTAAACCCTACAACTAATTTGGCCAGCCCTAATCCTCCAGAATTTCGGCAGCTGCAAATCAAAACCACTCAATTCCTTTCAACCTTCAAGAACACATAGCACACCAAGAACACTTACTCCTTCCTTTCACCTAATACCTCACCAAATCACTTCAAACCACTGCTAAAAAAACTCCGGAATTCATCTACTCACTACCGTGAGTCCATCCACACCATTCTTAACATCAAACTCCAAAATCCAACTTGCTAGTTTGGATAAAAAACCAAAAATTTTGTGAAGACTCAAGAACAGCTTCAAGGTAGGTTTGTTCTAACAACTTCATCTTCTCCAATCTTGATCTCTAATGAATATATATATATGAATAAACATGCTAATGGACTCTTTCCTTCTCTTTTCTCTCTCTCTCTCTCTCTCTCTCTCTCTCTCTCTCTCAGCCGAATCTCTCTCCTTCTTGGCCGGATGGCTTCTTCTCCAATGGCCATGCTTCCTTCACCTTCTTTGGATGGATTTAGACATCTAGGATTTGAGATTCATTCAAAACTCCTTCAAGGAATTCATCAATCAAGTAAGCCATTTTAACCCTTTTTTTAAATTCTAGATTCATGTCTCTAGGATGATGTTGATAAAAGATGGATTGCGGATAAGGTTTGAGTATATATTGTTGAGGTTGAAACATGAATGTATGTATGAATATGAAGGAGATGGGATTTATGCATGAGTTGGTTATCTTGGTTGAATATATGGTGTTCTAGGGTTTGATGCATGTCTCCATGATCAAGTATGCTAGAGATTATGTCACCTTTGGTGAATAGGATTTATATTCTTGCGTGATTATTAAAGTCAAGGTTATATTTATGCTAGAAAAGGTTAGATCATGTCTTGATATCGTTAGATCTATGCTTATATACATGATTTGGATGATTTGATGAATTGAAGGATTGTATATGTCCATGATTGTGGTTAGTCATAGAAGTATGATCATGATCTAGTTGTCCCTAAGCTAATTTTTATTTATTTCATAATATGATTTTGCTAGTAATTTCCAAAAACCCTAGGAGGGGTAGATTTGGAATATTATATATATAATAAGGATATTTTCGTCAAATAAATAATAGCTTTTGCTAGAAAAATAAAATATATAGATATTATATATAAAATGATAATATCAAATAAAGCCTTTTATGAAAATAATCATAATAAGTAAACTATTTACTATTAAAATTTAATTATTATCTTTTAACCAAAACCTACTAAAATTTATTTAGCATCTTCCAATCAAGACTCATTAAAATTTATTTTCAACTAATTTTAATTATCAATTATTTTCTAGCAATTAATTATTAATAAATTATTATTTTACCTAGTACCACCTAGGACTTTTCATCAAATAAACTCTAAATTATTTTGGCAAGATTTAAACCTTCAACTTATTAGTACCTATTTCCCAAAACTCTAATTATTTTAAATATCAAAATTAGCCTTGTCTTATAAACCTTTTTATTTATTATTTGACCTTAAAGCTTGGGACACTAGGATCATGGTTGTAGTAGTGAGTTGAGTTAGTTTATTTGTGAAAGTGGATTTTGGCTTAAGTTTGATTGTGGTTTGTATTTACCCCATGCAGGGTTAGGTCAGCTGTTGGAAACCTTTGTTGTAAGCAAGGATCAGGTAAGCTCCTGCATAAAACCTATTTGATGAAAAATGATATTTTTTTATGGCAAGCCAAATGTAGAGTGCATGGTCACTCATTTCTATAAAGGCAATTGAGGATAATCTCCATTCTCATTCCAGACAAATAAATTATTTGCAAATCAAGGGGCGGTTTTACTTAAAACCTAAAACTCTTTCTAAAACCAGTTTTGCCCCAAACTTTGGAAAATCTTAATTGCCATTTTCAAGTGGAACTATGTTTTGTTCATTTTTCTCAAGTAGGATACATTACGTTGAGTACTCAATAAGGGTAGGCTAGTAGTACTAGTTTTGAATAGCAAGAGTGAGTCTTCTGGCAGGAGGCCACCTCCAGAAGATAAGCTCAACTTAGAGAAACGTCAGTACTACTTAGTCATGCCGGTCCAAGCTAGCAGTTTTTATTTCAGTCAAGTGACTGTGTTATGCCAGAATGGACACCCGGTTGTTGTTTGGGTATAGAGAATGAGAAGTATCTTACCCGGTAGGCCGATCACCTACCTTTTGTCAGTCTGCACAAAGTGTGGCATTCTGACCGGCAGTATGCACAAAGTGTGGCATACTGACCATGTGGACATAGGGCCTAACGTGTGGTAACTCATGACCACCCTTTTTGAGTGGTTGATTTTATTGCACCTGTATGGTTTGAAAGCCAAAACGCCACTCTTGTTTTTGAACATCATTCATTGCTTGCCAGTATTTCTTTTGTCAGTCTGCACAAAGTGTGACATTCTGACCGTTGTATGGTTATGGGGCCTAACGTGTGGTAACCCATGACCACTTTTTGAGTGGTTGATTTATTGTGCACTTGTATAGTTTCAAAAAGAGGAAAACACCACTCTTGCTTTTGACTAATGTTTATTGCTTGTCAATATTTCTCTTATAAAGATTTCACACTTTGCATCCACGAACTGTTTTCACTGAACACCCAAAGCACACACGGACTTACTGAGATTTCTGTCGCATCACCTTTTTACTATGATTTCAGGTCAATCCTGCTGTGGGGATTAGTAGCCAGTGTTATTTGCCTTGGAAGAGAATGTTGTCATTTATTATTTTTTTTTTATGTATTGCTTTGGGGAGTTGAGAGTGAATAATTTTATTTATGGATTTGATTTTCTTTTGGGAATTCATGATTTTATTCTTGGATTTATTCTTGGGATGTAATAAATTTTAAGTTAAAGTATTATTTTTATTCCGCTATTTTATTCGTGTGACCTAGTTATAAAGACCCCTTGTGCTTTGGACGAGACGACATCCCTGGCCCTGGCGGGCTTAGGTAGCGGGGTGTTACATAGGAAGTGGTTAAACTTGTTGGTGTAAGGTTCTTGGCCGAGTAGAAGTAGAAAAATATTAAAATTCCACAGATTGCCAAAAATCACGTAGAAAAATCAAGATTTCGTCTTATCTTCAAGGCACAGCCAACACCGCCTTGGCTACTTGAGTCAGCATCGGTTGTGTTTTGTTTCTTCTGTTGTTTGTCAATTTTCCTTGATTTCAGCACAATGCTGTCCAAAGTACAGTCGATGCCGCCTTGGCTGCTAGAGCCGGCACCGATTTGGTTATGTTCCGGTCCTGTTTCAACAATTTTTTGTCATCTCAAAACGCGTGTCAACAGTGTGTAGTCCGCACCGGTGCCTATGTTCTATTTTGCTACGTTTTTTCTTTGTTTTACCCCTAAAATTTGAAATAATGAACAAAATATCTATCCAAGGGTAAAATCTCAAATATGAAGGAATATGACTAGTTATTGAACAGAATGTACAAAATGGCCTTACATAACTAGGAAAAATATGACTAATTTAGGCCCTATCATAAGAACAGATCCTTAGTCCTTCTTAAGTACTTAAGGATATTCTTTACAACTGCCCAATGACCCTCACAAGGGTCATATTGTTATCTACTTGTCAAACTGAGAGCACAAGATACATCAGGTCTAATACATATCATAGCGTATATTAGAGATCCAACTGACGAGACATATGGAATCTTACTCACGTGATCCCTTTCAACTTGTGTCTTTGTAACACCCCGAAACCTAGGCCCGCCAGGGCCGGGGATGTCGCCCCGTCCAAATAACAAGGGGTATTTATAACTAGGTCACACAAATAAGATGGCTGAAATAAAATAATACTTTAACTTAAAAATTTATTACAACCCAAAATACTCCAAGAGTAAATCCATGAAACTCCAAAACAAAAAACCATAAATAAAATTATCTACTCTCGTCTCTCCAAAGCAATACATAAAATCAAAAGACACATTCTCTTCCAAGGCAGATATTACTAGCTACTCGACCCCACAGCAGGATCAACTTGAAATCATGATAAAAAGGTGATGAGACAGAAATCTCAATAAGTCTGTGTGTGCTTTGGGTGTTTAGTAAAAACAGTTCGTGGATGCAAAGTGTGAAACTTTTACAAGAGAAACATTGGCAAGCATCAAACATTAGTCAAAAGTAAGAGTGGCGTTTTAGCTTATCTAGCCATACATAAGTAATGAAATCAACCACTCGAAAGAAAGGGATATGGGTTACCACACGTTGGGCCCCATAACCAGTTAGAATGCCGACACTTTGTGCAGACTGACAAAAGTAGGTGATCGGCCTACTGGGCAAGATACTCCTCCTTCTCTATACCCAAACAACAATCAGGTATCCATTCCGGCAAAACACAGCCACTTGACTGAAAACAAACTACTAGCTCGGACCGGCACGACTCACTAGACTGACATCTTATCCGGGAAGGACTCACCCCTCAGAGGTGGCCATCTACTGAGAGACTTACCCTAACCCTTTAAAGACGAGTCCTAGTAGTCCACCCCTATTGAGTACTCAACGGTGTTTCCCACTTGGGATAAAATGAAGAAAACACTGTTCCACATGAAAATGGCAATTTATGGGTTTTCCAAAGTCTTTAACAAAATCAATTTTAGAAAGAGTTTGAGTTTGAGTAAATCTACTCATTGGCTTTTAAATAATTCAAATGTTTGAAATAAGAAATGATTTAGCCCTCAATGGCCTTTACATAAATGAGTGTCCACGCACTCTACATTTGGCTTGCCATGATAAACATTTTGCATCAAATAGGTTTTATGCAGGAGCTTACCTGATTCTTGCTCACAACAACAAGGTCTCGAACAGCTGACCTAACCCTACATGGGTAAATACAAATCTTAATCAAATTCAAGTCACAAACCACTTCCTCAATTTTAAGTCAATTCAATTCACTACTACCATGATCCTAGTGTCCCAAGCTTTAAGATAAGATAATAACTAAATAGGTTTATAAGCTAAGTTTAATTTGTCATTTAAAATAATTAATGGTTTGGGAAATAAATTCTAATAAGTTGAAAGTTTAAACCTTGTTAGGAAAAATTTAGAGTTTATTTGCTCAAGAGTCATAGATGGTACTAGGTAAAATAGTGATTTAATGATAGTTTAGTTGTTAGAAAATAATTGATAGCTAAAACTAGTTGAGATTAAATTTAATAAGCCTTTCTTGGAAAATAATAAGTAAATCCTTAAGGGTTTTGATTTAGTAAGTATTTTACTAATTATGAATCATTCTCATAAAGCTTTAATTGATCTCTTTATTTTAAATAATATTTGTTTATTTTATTTTCTAGCAAAATTATTATTTATTTGACTAAAACATCCTTCATATATATATACAATAATTCCAAATCTAACCTTCCTAGGGTTTTTCGAAAATACTAGCAATATTATTTTATTGAGTATTTTATGCATAAAGTGAAAATTAGTTTTAGGGACAACTAGATCATGATCAAATTTCTATGGCCATCCTCAATCAAGAACATACACAATCCCTCAATTCATTAAATCATCCAAATCTTGCATATAGGCATAGATCTAAATTTATTAAGACATGATTTAACCTTTACTAGAATAAACATGATCATGGCTTCAATATTCTAGTCATGCATATAACTCCTATTCACCAAAGGTGACATAATCTCTAGCATACTTCATCACACATACTACCTATGACATGCATCAAACTCAATTCCACATACAACCAACCAAAATAATCCTTCCATGCATAAATCCCACCTCCTTCACAATCATACATGTACTCATGCTTCAATCATCAACAACACATACTCAATCCCATCGCCATTCATCTTTTAACAACATCATCCTAGAGACATGATTCTAGAGTTTAAAAGAAATATTAAAGGTACTTACTTGGTTGATGAATGTTTTGAAGGAGTTTAGAGTAGATCCCAACTCCTAGATGGCTAACCTTGTCCAAGAGAGATGGCGAGAACAAGATTATGGAAGGAGAAGTCATTCGGCCAAAGAAGAGTGATTTCGGCCATGAAAGAGAGAGAGAGAGAGAGAGAGAGAGAGAGAGAGAGAGAGAAGAAGAAGAAGAAGAAGAAGAAGAAGAAGAAGAAGAAGAAGAAGAAATCATTAGTATGTTTATTCGCATAGGTTCTCATTAGAGATCAAGGTTAGAGAAGATGAAGTTGCTAGAATAAGTTTACCTTGATTGTGTTCTTGTCCTTCACAAAAATTTCTGGTTTTGATCCGAAGTAGCAAGATGATTCGTGGAGATTGATGTTAAGAATGGTGTTGATGGATTCACAGCAGTGAGTAGACTAAATCTTGAGATTTTTGTGAGGATTTAAAGTGGTTTGAAGGTGTATTAGGTGAGAGCAAGTAGTAGGTGTTCTTGGTGGCTGATGAAAAATCGAGAGAATGGATGTTGTAGCTGCCGAAATTCTGTGGAATTAGGGCTACCGAAATTCTGTAGGGTTTAGGAGGATGTTTTCTCTGATTTGAGAGGGAAAATGAAAGGTTAGTTGTTACAATCTTGGTAGAATATTTTTAGGAAGTGATTTTGGAAACTAAATATTCTAAGAATATCTTGATTGTTTGGACAGCTTTGAAGGTCTACTATGGCCGATTGGTTGAGCAGCTGTTCTGAGGAATTAAAGCTGGTTCAAGGTAGCTTATGATGGCCGAAATTAAGGTGCACAATGGTGAAGAAGATGTCTGGTCAATGGGGTAAGATTTTATGGAAAGTTGCTAAACAAGATGGCTGAAATTTTGGAAACCAATCAAGCTAAATTGCAGGGATTTGTTGGAGAGATTTTCGGACAGCCATTGCTGCCTTTCTTCCAGAAGCTTGAAGGAAACAATGGAGCTCTATTAATGGAGGTTTAAGGAAGGTTTTGATAGATTAGGGCTGGTGTTTCGGCTGGAAGAAAAATAGGAAACAAAGCTGGAAGTTTGACTGCCCAGAATTTCGTGAACAGAAATTTTTCTAGGCAGAATTTTGGCTGCCACTTCCAGCAAATTTACAGCGAGTTTGGAGGGGAATTTCTGGGGTATTCAAGTCTGGTTTCCAGCCTTCTTCATGGAGGAAAAACATATCTAAGATGCTGCACAAAATCTGGAAGAAAACAGCTTGGTTTTGAGCCTCCAAAGCTACGATTTTGCCCAGAATTTTCACTGGTTGTGTACAGCCCTTGAGCAGTCCGAAAATGGCAGAAATAATTCATGTTTCAAGCTGAACTTAAGGCCATTTTTCTGGCAGCATTTGAGAGGGAATGTTAGCTAAGGAGCTTGACATTTTGAAGGTACAACAAGTTAGAAAATTTCAGCTCATTCCATAAAGAAAGATGAACTAGTCTAGAATGAAATTTCAGCAAGCTCACTAGAGGGATTTTTCCTCTTGGAATTTCCCACAACTCTTCCATATTTTCAGACCATAAGAAGTCTTTTACCAAGACACTTTGGTCCTAAAAGACCTCAGCACTTTACTGAATTTTCTGGAAAGAAAAAGGCTAGAACGTCTTGATCAAACTAAGGAGTTGAGAATTGAGGAAAATCAAAGATCAAGGAAAAATGAATTTCCCTTTAAGAATTTCGAGTAGAGTAAAGGAGTGGAATGAGATTACTTCTATCGTGCCTCTCCTAGGACATCATCACTCCTTGCTCTAGGCCCTTAGGGCTGAAACCAATTCCCCCTAAGCAAAAATAAGATTTAATCTAGCTAAAGCTTCTACGATGGAATTTGAACCCAAGACCTCAAGAATTAATTCCAAGGTCTAACCACTAAATCACAACAACTCTTGTTGCTATTTCCACTAGGAAAAATTATTTTCAATTCAATCTACAATCTATCTCCCTATTTTCACCTCAGGCAAAAATTACCATTTTGCCCTTCTCACACAATACTCACCAACAAGATTTCAAGACAATAAAAATCAAATCTAAAGCACATAAAAATTATATGAAAGTATATTTAATTATGAAATAAAGTATGATATGCATTCCAACCCCCTTACTCTAAGGTTGGTTTTGACCGGGGTTTCACAGTCTTTAGAGACATCGACTTTGAAAGGCTTACACCATGTGACATGGGTAAGAATCCCTTTTTGGATTGATCCACGCTAAATCTCTTTAGCACTTTATCTATATATGTAGACTGTGAAAGACCTAGCAACCTTTTAGATCTATCTCTATAGATCCTTATTCCAATAATATAGGTTTCTTCACTAAGGTTTTTCATGGAGAATTATTTGGAGAACCAAACTTTAACCGTTTGCAAGATAGGTATATCATTTCCTATTAGTAATATGTCATCTACATAAAGCAGTAAGAAAATGATTGCGCTCCCACTAACCTTCTTGTATACACAAGGCTCATCCATGTTTTGAATGAAACCAAACTCTATGATTATTTCATCAAAATGGATGTTCCAACTCCTAGAAGCTTGCTTAAGTCCATAAATGAACCTTTGTAGCTTGCACACCTTTGTGCTATCATTGGATGTGAAACCCTTAGGTTGTGTCATATACACTTCCTTAGTTAGATTTCTGTTTAGGAAAGCTGTTTTCACATCCATTTGTCAAATCTCATAATCATAAAGAGTAGTAATGGCTAGGAGTATCCTGATGGATTTTATAATGGCTACTGGTAAGAAGGTTTCGTCATAGTCAATACCATGTTGTTGACGATAACCCTTTGCCACTAGTCGTGATTTATAGGTAACTAAGTTACCATCCGTGTCCATTTTCTTCTTGAAAACCCATTTATACCCAATAGGTTTAATTCTTTTGGGTGGATCAACCAAAGTTCATACTTCATTTTCGTACATAGACTCCATCTCTGACTTCATGGCCTCAAGCCATTTGCCAGATTCTGAACTGTTCAGAACATCCTTGTAGGTAGTAAGCTCATATTCATTTATAAGAAATACGTCATTATGGTCACTAATGAGAAATCCATATCTCCTAGGTGCCATATCCTACTAAATCTACGAGGTTCATGTATTTTAGAAGGTTCATCTATTCTCTCAATAGATATGGGGTTAGACGGTTGATCCTCATTTGTTTGATCTTCATGAACTTTACTAAATTCAATCTTACTCCCACTGTTCCATTTGAGCATGTGCTCCTTCTCTAAGAAGACGGCATGCTTCGAAACAAACAATTTGTTTTCAGAGGGTAGGTAGAAGTAAATCCGAAAGATTCTCTTTGATATCCCACAAACAAACATTTGTCAAACTTACTATCAAGTTTGTTTGACTGTGTCCTTTTAACAAAGGCAAGACAACCCCATACTCACAAGTGAGATAACTTTGGTTTCTTACCAAAGAACATCTCAAATGGGGTAGAATCAACTATTTTTGTCGAAACTCTGTTTAGTATATAAATAGAAGTTTCTAGTGCATGCCCCCAAAACGATTTTGGTAGGTCTGCAGAAGCCATCATGGTCTGTACCATGTCTAGAAGGGTTCGATTCCTTCTCTCAGATACACCGTTATGTTGAGGTGTATGTGGTGGAGTCTGTTAAGATAATATCTCATTATCTCTAAGATAACTCAGAAACTCTTGGCTTAAGTATTCTCCTCCTCGATTAGATCTTAGAGTCTTAATACTTTTTCCAAGTTGTTTCTCAATTTCATTTTTGAAGTCTTTGAACCTTTCAAAGGCCTTAGATTTGTATTTCATTAAATACAAATACCCGTATCGTGAGAAATCATTGATAAATATTATGAAGTAGTTATAACCTCATCTTGCTTGTATTGATATTGGACCACATACATCAGAATGTATAAGTTCTAATAACTCCTTGGCCCGTTCTCTTTTTTCTGGAAAAGGAATCTTAGTCATTTTGCCTAGTAGACAAGATTCGCATGTGTCATATGATTTATAATCAAATGACCCTAAGTCACTAAGCTTGTGTAACTTAGAAACACAATTTTCGTTTACATGGCCTAAACAACAATGCCATCAGTAAGCAGTGTTAGAGTTATCCATTTTTGGTTTCTTATTATTTATATTTTGAACTAGATTATCAAAGTCTAGAATAGATAAACCATTAACCAGAATTGCTGAACCATAATGAATATCATTCAATGAAAAAGAACAACATTTATTCTTAAATATCAAATGAAATCCATATAAGTCTAAACACGCAACTGAGATAATGTTTTTCATTAAAATTGGTACATAATAACAGTTTTTCAGTTCTAGAATTAATCCCGAAGGCAAGTTCAGCTCGTATATCCCCATTGCAAGTGCAGCAACCTTTACCCCATTTGCAGTACGTACGTCCACATCGCCTTTCTCTAGCCTTCTACAGCTCTTTAGTCCTTGCAAGTTATTGCACAAATAAGATCCACATCCAGTATCTAATACCCATATCTTATTTCTAAAGGCAATATTTATCTCAATCATAAATATTCCCGGAGTAGATGTAGAAGTGCTTGTAAGCTTCTTGTCCTTAATGGTCTCCAAGTAGGCTTTGCAATTGCGCCTCTAGTGGCCCATCTTCCCACAATGATGGCATGGGCCCTTGGTGGCTGCGTCCTTCATCTTCACACCCTTGGAGCCTTCTTCTTCTTTTGAACTTTCTTCTTCGAAGAAGATTGTACCATTAAAACTGCATTGGAATCCTTCTTCATCGAGGACTCCGTAGTTTTGAAAAGATTGATCAACACAAGAATGATGGACTCAATCTTGTTCATCTGATAGTTAATCACAAATTGTAAGAAAATATTAGACAAAGACTATAGAATTAAGTTAACACTTATGTCATAATCCATTGCAAACCCGAGAGATCCAAACTTCTCTATCAAGCCCAGCATCTTCAACTCATGAATGGCCAGAGAAGAACCCTCTGCCATTTTGCAATGGAATAGTTGCTTTGAGATCTTATAACTCGCAGTTCTGGCTTGGGCATCAAACAGCTTTCGAAGATGTAGTATAATCGATTGAGCATCCATATGCTCGTGCTATTTTTGCAACTCGGGAGTCATGTATGCCAGCATAATACATGATGCTATATTACTATCATCCTTGTACCTTTTGTGGACAGCATGCTCATCAACATGAGCATCTTGAGCTAGTGGGGGTGGAATAGGAGCATCCGATTTGAGAACGATTCTCAAAATTCTATACCAGACAAGGTAGTTTGATTCAGTTAACTTATTGGTTTCCAAGATGCTACATAAGTTTAGGTTTGCAGATATGATGCAAGTGACCTAGATGTAAAGATAGAGAGCATTAGCTACTTGTATATGGACATGATATGCAAATAATTTAGACTTTATTTAAATGCATTTTTACTCCACTATTTTACTCAAACTAATAGCCCACACTACTGATTCGAGAAAGCCCATTAGAAGCTTTCCTAGTGGACCGGTATCCAAATTCCTCAAGAATAACAATTACGTGGTATGGTTATGGACTTTACCCTAAATTAATTTCTTTGAGCAATAAAAGAAATTAATATAGTTAACCCTATGTGTTCATGTATAATTTAAGTAGAAGGTCTTACCTTCTCGCCTTGTTTTGGTTGCCATCTCCAAAATAGAATAATTCTACTCCTATCTAACCTATGTAAACTAATTACATAATTTCCTAAAGAGAGAAAACTTTGAGTTACATTCGATGGGAGTTAGACGAGAAGAGAATTACATATACATACATACATACATCTATAGTCATATGCATATATATATAAATAAATATATATATATATATATATATATATATATATATATAACAGATAGTCTCGTGCATGCAATCTTTATACTACATTAGTAATAAAGCACATATTCAAAAGAGAAAAGGTCTAGACCTAGACCGTTGTCATTGTGGTATCGTCTTCCTATTCGTAGGTCTGCTCAACTTCATATCCTACAAAATAGTAAAATAAATGACACGCGTGAGTGAAAAATCACCCAGTGAGTCTCGTGTGTGCTAGTGATTTATTAAAGAAACAGAATACATAAAACCCTTATGGCAAGCATTTCATTTTTCTTCTGGAAACAATTCTAAAAGTCTTTGAAGAAGAGTTAATTCAGAACTCTATCATTTTTGAAAAAATGTGTTTTGATTTCAAATCATTGCCCCAATTTTCAAATTACAGGGACTTTTCCAATAGAAGGTCAACTTGTATGCAAAGCTCATAAGGCTTCGCCTTTGGCGCCACATCTTATTGTGCTACAATCGCAACCTACAGCACTCAACTGTGCGTCATCGAGGGGTAAGTGCACCGTAGCATACTACCGAGAATGAATAACAAGTATACCGTAGCATACTAAGTGTACCTTAGCATACTAAATATTTTACTTGCTACCGTAAGCCAAGTTGTCCCAATCCTGATGTCATTCACCATTGAGATAGCAAGGGGTTGAACAATGCTAGGTGTCGAGCCTAGCCCGTGAACAACCCAAATCAAAGTGCACACAAGGCACAGAAATTGCTAGGCACTAGACGACTAGCCAGGATGACTCATCTCAATGTCTTGTCCCCCTGTTTGAAGTAAGACAATCCCCAGAGCTAGCTAGGTTACTTAGGGTCATCTATCTCTAAAATGAGTTAGTACAAAGATCAAAGTCCTTGTTGAGTACTCAATGTTCTAATATCAATCCCTATGGCTGATCAGGCCAGAGGATTATTTGTTCCCACAAGATTTTCAAATCAAACATTTTTGGGGCCAAAATATCATTTTTCAGAAATTGATTGCACTAACTCATAAGTCAGATAATTATTCCCATAGGCTCTACGGAGACAATCAGTTCATTCCATAGGCACATCAGGCTAATAAAGCAGTTTTCAAGATCAAAATGTCGTTTTCCAAAAGTCAATCTCATACCCAGAGATTATTTTCCAAAACTGTGTCGAAATAAGGTAAAAAGTTCTTTTTGCACACTAAAACAAGTTTCCATGAGTATTCAACATTCCGTATTCAATCAATTTGTTCATAGGCAATTCTAAACCCAGAACAATTTTATCTATCCATTTCTGAAGATTGATAATTGCTTTGATAAAAGTGAAACTCTTCTCTTTTTCAGCAGAAGTGTAACTAGAATTAGGAGAAGTAGAAATTTTAGAATGTTGGACAAGACATATATTCAGTATTTATAATCTAATTAGTAATAAATTAGTTCATAAATGGGAATATATAGAAAAAGTGTAGAATGGCAGCGTAATTCTGCGATTATTACTTTTGCTTGTGGTGTAAAATTAAAAGTAATGGTGAAAGGGCAAAAGAATCTAGAATTGAGAGACAAAATTGTTTCAGAAATAGAACAATTAAAGTCTAATTTAGATTTTATAAAAAATAGTTTACAAGTAAGGAATACCGTATTTATTCATGATGTACTGCCTAATTTGAAGCATGGATAAAACTGGTTATTCAAGACTATAGTTATCTTTGAAAAATCATTTAAAACTTGGTTTTGTTTTAACTGGTTATTCAAGACTATGGTTATCAAATCTACTATCAGGTTAAGTTGACTATCAGATCCATGATACAAATGTTCAAAATTATATTTTGAAATTGGTCCCTAACATGTCAGATATACTACAATAACTCCCAAAAACTAGCTATCAGGGAAAGAGCTCAGAATCTACTTACTTTGTCTATTGGAAGATTTCTAACTGTCCTTACTTGTAAACTACTTTTTATAAAATCTAAATTAGACCTTAATTGTTCTATTTCTGAAATAATTTTATCTCTAAATTCTAAATGCTTTCTTGAAAAATCATTTAGGAATCAATAATGAGTAACCTAATAAATAATCTAGGATTTTATCCCGTTGGCCTCAGCGAGTGTCGAACCCGAAACGTGCCTGGCGTAAGATAGGCTCTAAGTAAGTTTGAAAGGAAAAGAAAAAATGACAAAGTAAGTAGATTCTGAGCTCTCTCCCTGAAAGCTAGCTTTTGATGGAGTAAGTGGCTTTCTTGAATGGTATCAGAGCCTATCTTACGCCCCACATCTTGGGTTCGACTCTCACTGAGGCCAATGGGATAAAATCCTAAATCGGCAGGTCAGAGTTGTGCTGTGAAGCGTGGTGGACAAAGTAAGTAGATTCTGAGCTCTCTCCTTGACAGCTAGCTTTTGGTGGAGTAAGTGGCTTTCTTGAATGGTATCAGAGCTTATCTTACGCCCCACATCTCGAGTTCGACTCTCGTTGAGGCCAACGGGATAAAATCCTAAACCAGCAGGTCAGAGTTGTGTTGTGAAGTGTGGTGGACAAAGTAAGTAGATTCTAAGCTCTCTCCCTAACAGCTAGCTTTTAGTGGAGTAAGTGGCTTCCTTGAAAAATTAGTTCATAAATAGGGATATATAGAAAAAGTGTAGAATGGCAACTTCAAAAGTAACAGAAAAAGAAAAGTTGGATATATTTACTTATGGTAGAATAGAAAGGATAATAGATAAAGCAAAAAAAATAAGACCTTTTAAAATTGTAGAAATGGTTGTTGACCCAGAACAACAATTAGCAAACTTTAGGGACAATAAAATCCAACCAACTGCCCCTAAATACTTATACAATTATAGTCCCAGTAAGACTCACAAACTGGTAAATTTATATAGGGAACATTTAATATCAAGCCCTAATGATAAAAGTACAACAGTATTACCAGTAATAACTAGAGAAAGTAGAGATGCATTGTTAAGAGAAAACAATGAATTATTCCATCTAGGTTGTATTATGATCAGTATCAAAAGAATCCATAGAAAAGAATTAGGAACGAAAGTTTTTATTGGACTCCTAGATACAAGACATAACGACATAATAACAGCAATTATAGGAAACATGGAAGTTGACATAAGTTAAAATAGCCAAATAGTATGTATAATGCTAGACTATCTATTTCCTATTGACCAAATGCATGAATATCTTAAGATAGTGGTCAAAAGTAAAGGTTATAATATGGTAGAAAATGCTAAAAATCTATTGATTTGTCAGAATATCATAGGAAAAGTAACCTCTGGAAGTAATGTAGGATATACTGTTAAGGAAATAGAAATAGTTAGATTCCTAGCAAGTAGAGGAATAAAAGTACTACCAGGAAAGAAGATAGAGAACCATGATCTTCCAGGGGATACCTAGAATATTAGCAAAATTTTAGATAAACCAATAATAGTCCCAACTAGTGCCCAGTATTATACTGAAATCAATGGCAATATCAGTTGTAGGTTTAGTAATTATATAGGAACTGAACAAGAGGATGAAGAGCAATAATAGTAATAACATCCAACAGGCCTTATTCCATCTTAGTCATATAGACAGAAGTAATTTAGAATCAATTTTTGAATTTAGGGCAAAAATAATATATTATGTAGAAACAAGTGATAATAAGGACTTGTTTAAGTTAATAGACAGTTGGTGTTCGCAAAATGAATAAATAATATATATAAATGAATATAGACAATGGAAAAGAGACTTAGCAAACACAGGGGATCCATAATATGAATAGAAATGTGGATATACTTGAACCAGAAAAGCCAGAAACTTCAGAATCTGATACATGGTTCAATAGAAACCAAATAACGGAACAATGTATGATTACACAAGCATTAGTTAGCCTAGGACATTTAGAACTGATTTCTTTAAATACCCTGGATAGGTTATACAAAGAAATCAAAGCTAGCTATAAAAACCATAAAAATAAAGAACTTTTTCTTCTCTTAAAAGCCTAGATAAAGAAAAAGATTAGACAAAGAGAAGTGGAAGAATTAGATCTTTATTTAAAA
Source organism: Voacanga thouarsii (assembly GCA_026120185.1). NCBI lineage: Eukaryota > Viridiplantae > Streptophyta > Magnoliopsida > Gentianales > Apocynaceae > Voacanga > Voacanga thouarsii. Next base: position 1,462,057 of record JANUWF010001576.1, read on the forward strand.
AATGTCTATTCAGATGAAGATCCTTCAGATGACTAGAAAGTTTAATACCATTAATCCTGAAGCCAAACTTCCTAAAAGGTAAACTATAGGAAGTGTAGGATATGATTTTAGTTTAGTCCAATCGGTAGCCATAAACCCATTATCTGAAATAGTAATAGATACTAGAATAACTGTAGATATGGAGAATGATGAATTTTTAATAATAGTTCCCATATCATCACTCCATAAAAAAGGAATTTTATTGGCCAATACAATTGGAATAATAGATTCTGATTATAAAGACCAAATTAAAATTATTCTTAGAAATTGTAGGTTCATACCTGTAACATTAGAAAAAGGTGAAAGGATAGTTCAGGGGATTTTTACCAAGTACTTAGTTACTGATGATGATAATCCCATTAAAATTCGGACAGGAGGATTGGGCAGTACATCATGAATAAATACGGCATTCTGATTTATAGGACTTTCTCACCAGAAGAAACCTTAGAATCAATACTCAAAGATTATGATTGGCAACAACATTTTGAAGAAAAATCAGAATTAGATTAAGCTGATTGGTATCTTAGAGTACAAGGTATTAAAGATGATTATCCTCGTAGAAATAAACAACAAAATCTGGATTTAATCTCTGAACCAATAATAAATTTAGCATCTAGTATCCAAACTGACAATTCACAATTTGAAGCATGGATAAATAAGATAGAGACTCCTTTAGTAGAAGAAAGCAAACGTATAGATAACGCACAGCCTGAAAATTGGGTAAATATGAATCCTAGTACAAGTCAGACTAGTGGTGTAAGTGAGATATCACCAATGTATGATGTCCCTCAGTCAACTACATCTCAATTGCCAAAAAGAGAGCTATCTAAGATTATACGTACAGTAGGAGAAGGATATAGGACCTATTATAGTAAAAAAGTAGGACTCTAACAACCCCCAGGAGTAATTTATAATTTACCACTTCAACATAAGGCAGGAAGTGAATTAACTATGACATCTTTTCATCCTTAGAACTGGGAAGATGTAATAGATAGATGGGAGGCTGATGCACTAAATGGATTACAGAGATGTAATTATCAGATGACAGCTGAAGAAGTAGTAAATTTCATAGAAAACCTATTAGGACCTATGAAAAACTATTTTATAGATTGGAGAACTAAGTATCTACAATCTTATCAAAGGATACTTGAATTAGCTGAGAATCCTCAGAATGTAACCAGTCAAATTAGACAAATAATCTTAGGATATGATCCTTATAGAGGACAAACAGAATTACAGGATCAAGCTATGAAAGATCTTGAACAATTACAAGTAGATAAAGATCTGCTAAACATAGATACATTTAGCAGAAAGTATTTAGAGTTAGCTATGAAAACCGGAAGAAGTTGGGATTTAGAATTAAGTAATAAATATTTTGCTAAACTCCTCCCAAATCCTTTAGGAAAAGTAGTTGCAGAAAAATGGTTTGAATCTATAGGAAGATAATCTGTAGTAGGAATTACTACTAGGATTCAATTCTTTTTTAACTATTTGAAAGAGCAATGCATGCAACATCAAATAGATAAGCAGATAAAAAACTATAATTACTGCAAAAGAGTAATAACTCCTATGTCATTTGATTCAAGAAAACCAAAAAAAGACAAGGAAGTTAAAAAGAAGTAGGTATTATAGGAAGGGAAAACCACTAATGAGAAACCAACTTAGAAGGTTTAAAACCCATAAACCTCCTAAAAAATGTAAATGTTATGTATGTGGGGAAATAGGACATTGTGTATACCAATGTAAAAATAAGAAAGTAAATAGAGAAAGGTTAAATACCTACCAAACTTTAGATATAGACCCAGATTATGATATTGTTTCATTAGAAGGTGATGAAGCTGATAATGATATTGATATCAAGAGTTATTGTAGTACATCTAACATGTTAGATAAACTTAAGGACTTTGAAGACCTTAATTTATTGAACATGAATGAAGATTGGAATTTAGATAGTAACCCTATCTTCTTAAAGAATAGATATAATTTTGAATTCACTAAGTATAGACAATGTACTTATACTTGGCAAGATTTTACAAAATTTAAAGATAGATGTGAAATTTGCTTAAAATTCTTAGTAGAAAAACATAGAACTTGTTGTACAAAATGTAAAATAGCTGCATGTAGGTTTTGTACGAGTCAATATTTAGGATATGATATGGCTTCTCAAAAGGAACAAAAGACAGAAGGAGAAGAAACTCAGGATGTAACTTACAAGTCTCAAGTAAATTTACATCTTAAAACCACAGGAATAATGCAAAAATACATAGATAATCTAGAAGAAAGCCTTCGAGATTGTATATGTAAAGATAGAAAGAAAGACAGTAAGCAAACGGGAATTGTTATTGAAGAACAAAATAGCTTTGAAACAATCCTTCAACCCTACAAAAATGAGAAAATTTTAACATTAGGAAAATATAGGACAAATAATTTGCTCAATACTGTCTGTGTTATAGAATTTCCTGATAAACATACCCTTACCTTATCAAGAATAATAGATACTGGTGCCATAATGTGTCACATTCATAAGGACTTAGTGCCTGAAAAATATCTGAGAAAAACATAAATGGGCTCAACTGTAATAGATACAGTAGGAAATACTAGAAAAATGGATGAAAGGTTGGTGGATTGCACTATTAAATTTAATATTGAAAAATACTTCTTACCAACAACATGGGCATCAACCATGAATTATCAATTAATAATAAGAATGAATTTCATCAAAAATCTCCATGGTGGAATGATAGTAGTGTTAGGATTCGTGGACTTCTAAACGCGAAAAACATCCACGAATCCCTTCCGAAGATCCAAGTAAACGATTAAGAAGATTGTAGGTTTGCAGAATTACCTCTTGTTGGTGAAATCGATATCTTTCGATTCCGATGGTGCTGCTGCACGTGCAACCCGAATGATCACCAGACGCTGCAGTGCGCGAACGTCCTCTATCGAATACACACTGTGAACTCACTCATCACCCAGGGAGTGCTAGCGCCTAGGGTTTGAAAAGGGTTTTCTTTCTGGTAGAGAATGGCACGAATGTTCTTAACAGAATTAGACTCTTGAAAAGACGGCTAGGGTTTTCTTAAAAACCCTCGAACCTCTTAGAGTCCAACTCTAATAATATCTTATCATATTTTAATTTAGATTCAAATTAAATTAAAACTGATATGATAAGATTCTGCCATTATCTCGGTTATTTAAACAATTAATTTATCGAGTCAGATTCTTATAATTTGGACATTATCCAGATACATCAAATATGGACATATTTCCAAATTCATTATATCTGGTAAATTTTCTAAGTTCGATTAACTTAGACATATTTCTGAATTCATCAAATCTGGTTACCAGAAAAATAACCTAACAAGTTCGTTTATTGTGTGACCCTATAGGTTCATTTAACACTGGCAGTGTGCCCAAATCATATTTAAATGGCGCACAAGTTATAAGCGGTTTCTAGCAAAATATTATAACTATCCAGGTTAAATGAAGATCGATGATCTCTTTGAACCAAACCATAATTTTATATTTAGTCCTTTTGTCACACGATATCCAGATTAAACATAAGGCACGGAGCATGTTATCCTTATTAAGCTTAATCAATTATTTCTTGATTTTATAGTAGACTGTTCAAACAAATGATATCAATATCTTAGATTGATATATTTGAGCACGGCCATGCATTTTAACAGTCTAACTTATCAAGGGGCCCATGGATATCTCTCCCATAATTGAGAGGGACAAATTCCTTCACTATCATTCATATTCCTCTCATTGATTTATTCTATATCCAACTGTAGTCTAATTTATTATCTGATTAAAGACAACTTTAAAAAATGTCAAAATATAGAATTTATCAAGTAGGAAACTATGATGAATTTAGGTCGAAGGACTTTTAATATCATTATAGCTAGAAAGTACTTACGATGTTTCATAAAATACTCTCATAGTGGGTCATGTCCAATACAATATTCTCTAACATTTATTTATGTTTTGACTCGATATCACAAATATCCATGACCAGTAAAACATAGCCATCAAGTCACAAACATATTAATCTTAATTTATTATTGTTCCAATAATAATAATTGATCAGCGACTGTAACACCCCCCGAAGCCTAGGCCCGCCAGGGCTGGGGATGTCGCCCCGTCCAAAGGACAGTGGGTCTTTATAACTAGGTCGCACAAACAAATTGCGGAATAAAAATAATATTTAACTTCAAAAGTTATTACAACCCCAAAGAAAACTTCAAGAATAAATCCATAAATTCCAAAACAAAACCATAAATAAAATTATTCACTCTCGCCTACCCAAAGCAATACATAAAATCAAAAGACACATTCTCTTCCCAAGCAGATATTACTAGCCACTCAACTCCACAGCAGGATCATCCTGAAATCATGATAGAAAGGTGATGAGACAGAAATCTCAGTAAGTCCGTGTGTGCTTTGGGTGTTTAGTGAAATCAGTTCATGGATGCAAAGTGTGAAACTTTTATAAGAGAAAACATTGGCAAGCATCAAGCATTAGTCAAAAGCAACAGTGGCGTTTTGGCTTATCTAGCCATACACAAGTAATGAAATCAACCACTCGAAAGAAAGGGATATGGGTTACCACACGTTGGGCCCCATAACCAGTCAGAATGCCGATACTTTGTGCAGACTGACAAAAGTAGGTGATCGGCCTACTGGGCAAGATACTCCTCCTTCTCTATACCCAAACAACAACCGGGTGTCCATTCCGGCAAAACACAGTCACTTGACTGAAAACAAACTGCTAGCTCGGACCGGCAAGACTCACTGGACTGACATCTTATCCGGGAAGGACTCACCCCTCAGAGGTGGCCACCTGCTGAGAGACTTACCTAACCCTTCAAAGACTATTCCTAATAGTCCACCCTTATTGAGTACCCAACGACGTTTCCCACTTGGGATGAAATGAACAAAGCATTGCTCTTCATGAAACTAGTAATTTGAGGGTTTCCAAAGTTTTGGGAACAATCAGTTTTAGAAAGAGTTTTAAGTTTGGAAAATCTGCTCAGTAACGTTTAAATAATTTAAGTGTTGGAAATAAGAACAAATTCAACCCTCAATTGCCTTCAAATAAACGAGTGTCCAGGCACTCCATATTTAGCTTGCCATAAGGAAAACATTTCACATCGATAGGTTTTATGCAGGAGCTTACCTGATTCTTGCTCACAACAACAAGGTCTCGAACAGCTGACCTAACCCCACATAGGTAAATACAAATCTTAATCAGATTCAAGCTACAATCCACTTCCTCAATTCTAAATCAACTAATTTCACCACTACCATGATCCTAGTGTCCCAAGCTTTAAGGCAAAATAATAAATAAGCAAGTTTATAAGCTAAGTTTAATTTGTTATTTAAAATAATTAATGGTTTGGGAAATAAATTCTAATAAGTTGAAAGTTTAAATCTTGTTAAGGAAAATTTAGAGTTTATTTGATCAAGAGTCATAGGTGGTACTAGGTAAAATAGTGATTTAATGATAGTCTAGTTGTTAGAAAATAATTGATAGTTAAAACTAGTTGAGATTAAATTGAATAAGCCTTTCTTGGAAAATAATAAGTAAATCCTTAGGGGTTTTGATTTAGTAAATATTTTACTAAGCATAAATCTTTTTCATAAAGGCTTAAATTGATTTCTTTATTTTTAATAATATTTATTTATTTTACTTTCTAGCAAAAATCATTATTTATTCGGCCAAGGGAGGGAATTTCGACCATGAGAGAGAGAGAGAGAGAGAGAGAGAGAGAGAGAGAAGAAGAAGAAGAAGAAGAAGAAGAAGAAGAAGAAGAAGAAGAAGAAGAGATTATTAGCATGCTTATTCATATAGGTTTTCATTAGAGATCAAGTTTGGAGAAGATGAAGTTGTTAGAATAAGTTTACCTTGAAGATGTTCTTGACCTTCACAAAATTTCCTGGTTTTTTATCCAAAGTAGCAAGATAATTTGTGGAGTTTGATGTTAATAATGGTGTTGATGGATTCACAGCAATGTGTAGATCAAATCTGGAAGTTTTCGAGTGGATTTGAGATGGTTTGGAGGGGTATTAGGTGTAAGAAGGTGGTAGGTGTTCTTGGTGTAGTGTGTGTGTTCTTGATGGTTACTAAAAATCACGAGAGAGAGAGAGAGAGAGAAGAGAATGGAAGGCTGCCGAATTTTCTGTGAGGAATAGGGCTGGCCAATTTTCAGTAGGGTTTGGGAAGTTGATTCTGTGATTTGGAAGGGAAAAGGAAAGGTTAGTTGTTACAATCTTGGTAGAATATTTTTAGGAAGTGAATTTGGAAAGTAAATATCCTAAGAATATCTTGATTGTTTGGACAGCGTTGAAGTCTGCCATGGCTGACTATTTGAGCAGAATTTCGTGGGATTAGTGCTAGCTTATGGAGGCTTATGGTGGCCGAAAGTAGGGTGCTTAATGGTGAAGAAGAAGCCTGGTCAATTGAGTAAGAGATTATGGAAGGTTGCTAAACAAGATGGCTGGAATTTTTGGAAAGTAATCAAGCTAAATTGCAGGGATTTGTTGGAGAGATTTTCGGACAGCCATTGATGGAATTTCGTGCAGAAGTTTAAGGGGATCAATGGAGCTCTGTTGATGGAGGTTCAAGGAAGGTTTTTGCAGAAGTAGGTTGGTGTTTCGGTTGGAAGAAAAATAGGAAACAAGCTGGAAAATTTTCTGCACAGAAATTTCGCTGCACAGTGGTTTTTCTAGGCAGATTTTCGTCTGCCACTTCCAGCCATTTTACAGCGAGCTGGGAGGGGGGTTTTAGGGGTATTCAAGGCTGGTTTCCAGCCTTCTTCATGGAGGAAAAACATGGCTAAGGTGCTGCACAAAATTTGGAAGAAAACAGCTTGGTTTTGGACCCTTAAAGTAGCAATTTGCCCAGAATTTTTTTCTGGTTTTGCACTGCTTTTGTGCAGTCCGAAAATGGCAGAAATAATTCATGTTTTAAGCTGATCTTAAGGCTATTTTTCTGGCAGCATTTGGAAGGGAATGTTAGCTAAGGAGTTCGACAATTTGAAGGTACAACAAGCTGGAAAGTTTCAGCTCAATCCAAGGAGGAAGGTGACTAGCTATAGAGTGAAATTTCAGCTAGCTTTCTAGAGGCATTTTTCCTCTTGGGATTTCCCACAACTCTACCATAAATTTCAGACTATAAGAATCCTTTTGCTAGGACATTTTGATCCTAAAAGACCTCAGCCCTCTACTCAATTTTCTGGAAAGGAAAAAGGATAGAACACCTTGATCAAACTAAGGAGTTGAAATTTAAGGAAAAACTAAAGATCAAGGGAACAAGAATTTCCTTTGGGAATTTCGAGAAGAACAAAGGGTGAAATGAGAATTCTCCTAACATGTCTCTCCTAGGACATCATCACCACATTGATTCTTGGATTGATATTTATTTTGGGATGTAATAAATTTTAAGTTCAAGTATTATTTATATTCTGCTATTTCATTTGTGTGACCTAGTTATAAAGACCCCTTGTCCTTTGGACAGGGCGACATCCCCAGCCCTAGCGGGCCTAGGTAGCGGGGTGTTACAAGTAGAGCCTTGGCAAAAGGCGAGGTGGACCTACGTGTTGAGAATAGAGCAAAAGTTGCTGCAGTAGTTGTAGGAACTTTTGAATTAATTTTGCCCAGTGGGCTTATTTTAGAACTGAATGATTGTTTTTATGTTCCTGCTATGAGTAGGAATATTATTTCAGTTTCTTGTTTAGATTTAGAAGGTTTTAAATTTGTTATTAGGAATAACATTTGCTCCATTAATAAAAATGACATTTTTTATGGAGATGCCTCATTATCAAATGGGCTCTATATTCTCAATCTTCGTAGATCTTCGAACAAGTATATCTATAACATTAATACTAAGAGATTGAAATCCAATGATTTAAATCAAACTTACTTCTGGCATTGTCGTTTAGACCATATAAATGAGAAAAGCATAACAAGGCTTCATAGTGATGGGCTTCTAAATTCGTTTGATTTAAAATCTTACGAAACATGTGGTTCTTATTTATTAGGCAAAATGACTAAGGCACCTTTTAAGAGACAAAATGAAATTGGATAACCTAGTTTATCATTAATCAAGATTTGGGGTTGTAAAGTTTATATAAAGAGTTTATTATCTGATAAACTTGAACCCAAATTGGATAAATGCATTTTTGTGAGGTATCCTAAAGAAACTAAAGGATACCAATTTTATCTCCCAAAAGAAAATAGAGTAATTGTTGCTTGAAATGGATTCTTTCTTGAAAAGAAATTTATTTCCAAAAGAATCCGTAGCAGTAAAATACATCTTAATGAGATTCAAGAGCTATAATTAGTACCTGAAACAAATAATGAACCTTGATTAGATGGCTCATAAGTCCAAGATAAGCCTACTTTATAGAACAAGGACTTCGAAGATCTGATAGGGTTCGTTAACAACCTAAAAGATATAGATTCCCCATCACTGACGATCACAATATGGAGCTTATGGTTAATGATGAGCCAACTTCCTATCAAAAAGCTATTAAGAGTTCTGACTCTGGAAAATGGTTAGAGGCCATGAAGTCTGAGATGCAATCCATGTATGATAACCAAGTCTAGACTTTGGTTAATCCACCTGAAGGTTCAAAAACCATTGGGTGTAAATGGGTTTTCAAAAGGAAAACAAACATGGAGGGAAATGTGCATACTTACAAAGCACAACTGGTAGCAAAAGGTTATAGACAAACTCATGGTATAGACTATGATGAAACTTTTTCACCAGTTGTAATGCTTAAATCTATTAGAATTCTTCTTGCCATAGCAACATATTATGAGTATGAGATTTGACAAATGGATGTCAAAACTGCGCTCCTTAATGGAAACTTACTCGAGGACGTGTACATGACACAGCCTGAGGGTTTTGATGATCCTTTGAATTCTAATAAAGTGTGCAAGCTTCAAAGATCCACTTATGGATTGAAGCAAGCATCTCAAAGCTGGAATCTTCATTTTGATGAAGCAATTAAAGAATTTAACTTTATCAAAAATGAAGATGAGCATTGTGTCTATAAGAAAACCAATGGGAATGTAATAGTCTTTTTGGTACTTTATGTTGATGACATCTTACTCATTGGAAACGACATCCCAACTCTACAAAGTGTAAAGATATGGTTGGGAAATTGTTTCTCAATGAAAGACTTAGGTGAAGCTACCTATATTTTAGGTGTAATTATCTATAGAGATAGATCTAGAAAGCTAATTGGACTAAGTCAAAGTACATACGTTGACAAGGAACTGAAAAGGTTCAATATGCATGACTTTAAGAAAGGATTCTTGCCAATGTTACATGGCATTAAGCTCAGCAAAACTTAAAGTCCTTCCATGAAGGATGAAGAAGAGCGCATGAACAAGATACCATACGCTTCTGCTATAGGATCTATCATGTATGCCATGTTATGTACTCGACCCGATGTATCATATGCATTGAGCATGACGAGCAGATTCCAATCAAATCCTGGAGAGCCACACTGGACTGTTGTCAAGAACATACTGAAGTACTTAAGAAAAACTAAAGATATGTTCTTAGTGTATAGAGGATAAGAAAGCGAGCTAGTTGTAAATGGTTACATTGAAGCTAATTTTCAGCCCGATATAGATGATTATAGATCGCAATCAGGTTTTCTATTTTGTTTGAATGGAGGTGCTGTAAGCTAGAAAAGTTCAAAGCAAGACACCGTAGTCGATTCTACTACAGAAGCTGAGTATGTAGCTGTCTCAGCTGTAGCTAAAGAAGCAGTTTGGATTAAAAAGTTCATTATAGAACTAGATGTAGTTCCTAGTATTGTGAACCCAGTGGATCTCTATTGTGATAATAATGAAGCCATTGCACAAGCTATGAAACCAAGATCACATCAGCGATCTAAACATATACTTAGACATTTTCATCTTATTCGAGAAATTGTTGATAGAAGAAATGTTAAAGTATGCAAGGTATCAACTGATAACAATGTCGCAGATCCACTGATAAAGCCTCTCCCATCATCTAAACATAATAGTCATACTAGATCAATGGGATTACAGTTTATGTCAAATTGGTCTTAGTGCAAATGGGAGATTGTTAGGAATATGCCCTAGAGTCAATTTATACTTATACTATTGTTGTTATGTATTATGTAAAAATACGAGGCATTTCTTTCCATGAATAATGCATTTAGTTTGTGGTCATCAAGTATGTAACTTGATAGTAAAACCCTACAATTAATATAATAACTATTCTTAAACTGTCCCTGATATTTTATTATTAGTAAAACAATAATAAATTAATATTAGTATGTTTGTGATTTGATGGCTATGTTTGTGATTTGATGGCTATGTTTTGTTGGTCATGGATATATGTGATATCAAGTTAAAACATAAATAAATATTAGAGAATATTGTATTGGACATGACCCACTGTGAGAATACTTCATGGAACATGTCATAAGTACTTTCTAGCCATAATGCTATTAAAAGTCCTTCAACCTGAATTCATCATAGTTTCATACTTGATAAATTCTATATTTTAACTTTGTCTAAAGTTGTCTTTAACCAAATAATAAATTAGACTGCTGTTGGATATAGAATAAATCAAGAAGAAGAATATGATTTATAGTGAAGGAATTTGTCCATTTCAATTATAGGAGAGATATCCATGGGCTCATTGATAAGTTAAACTATTAAAATGCATGGCCGTGCTCAAATTTATCAATCTAAGATATTGATATCATTTATTTGAACAGTCTACTATGAGATCAAGAAATAATTGATTAAGTTTAATAAGGATAACATGCTCCGTGCTTTATACTTAATCTAGATATCGTGTGACAAAATGACTAAATATAAAGTTATGATTTGATTCAAAGAAATCACTGATCTTCATTTAACTTGGATAGTTATAATATTTTGCTAGAAATAGTTTATAACTTGTGGGCCATTTAAATGTGATTTGGGCACACTACCAGTGTTAAATGAACCTATAGGGTCACACAATAAGCAAACTCGTTAGGTTATTTTTCTGGTAACCAGGTTCGATGAATTTGAAAATATATCTAAATTAATCGAACATAGAAAATTGACCAAATACAATAAATCTGGAAATATGTCTACATTCGATATATCTGGATGATGTCCAGATTGTAAGAATCTGACTTGATTAGTTAAATTACCGAGATAATAACGAATCTTATCATATCTATTTTAATTTAATTTAAATTTAAAATAAAATATGATAAGATATTATTAGAGTTTGACTCCAATAGGTTCGAGTTGTTTTAAAAGAAAAACCCTAGTCGTCTTCTCAAGGGTGCTATTTGTTAATATTCATGCCTCCATTCACCTAAAAAAATTTAAGCCTCTCAAACCCTAGACACTAACACTCTTGGAGTAACGAGTTAGTTCACCGTGTGTATTAGATAGAGGGCGTTCGCACATCGCAGCATCTGGTGATCGTTCGAGTTACGCGTACGACAACAAAACCAGAGTCCAAGGATCTTGATTATGCCGAACAAAGGTAATTCTGTAATCCCTAGATTATCTTAATCATTTGGCTTAGGTCCTCGGAAGGGATTCATGGATGTTTTCTATGTTTAGAAGTCCATAAATTCTAACAGCATCAACACGCACATTCCCTGTTTTTTATTCTCCAAATTTATCTACAATGATCTTCTTTGCCTTCCAATAAGTTCCTTTAGCCTTCTATCCGAATTGATGATCTTGTTTAGCTTCTTTTGGTCCTCTTTTGATCACCATATTCTTAACATACATCTTACACTTTAGTTTGAAAGCTTGAAGATCCCCTAAAACATCTTGAAACTTGTTATTTCCCAAAGAGTCATGAGATGTGCTCTATTCTTCCTTCCTCTTTCTTTAGATAGTCCTTAATGCCTAGGCAGATTCCTATTGATAAGATAACTTTAGGACACCTATTTAGTTGAAATATTCAACTCTCTTAATGTCTGCAAAAGTAAGATATTCACTGTCGATCCTCCATCAAACAGTATTCTATTCACTCTTTACTCTTACACGTAGCTAGTCACAAATAATGGTTTATTATGAGGTATTGAACCAAGTAGCAAGTCATTATCAGTAAATGTGATTTCAGCTATACAGTTACTAAGATTTGTGGAAAAATCAATTTCCTCCTTGCCACTTTCTTTGACATAATCATTACTGTCTTCTTTGCTTTTCGCATCATGTATGGCATAGCACCAAACAATTGAGACTTTTCGTGAGCTTCTCAATATAAAATCTTTTCGAGTAACAAATGTTGGGATTTCTTCCAAAAAGAAACATTTGTTGTAGGTGCAAGCTCGTCATCTTTACTTTTAAACTTTCTCACATTTTTCTTGATGAATTTTCTTCTGGCTAATGAAGCTACATTTCTTGAGGCCCTTGCATGATTTCTTCTTCTTGTCAAAAGCATCCAAACTTCATCCTCTAGTTGAATGTTCGAGGAAGTAGCACTATTTGTAAAGAGTTCTTCAACTTCTTTTTGATCAGCATGAAGAACTCATTCATCAACTTCACTCTTAACAGGATCAAATTTTCCAAACTTAATTTCAAAACCAACATGCTCAATAGGAACAATTGAAATAATTGCTTGGTTAGCAAATACCTTGTCCTCTTTAAGAATTATGTTGATTTTATCCTTGAATACAAAATATTTCTTAATTAGATGACCTATCAAATAATAGTACTTGCAATAGTTGGGATCATTAATTCATCCAACTTCATTTGAACAGTTTACTTCTCGTAACTCTTACTTTGATAGCCATCAACTTGTTAAGTATTGAAGAAACATCATTAAAAAAAATTAAAAAAAAAGATATTTCTTAACCAACCTTTCCTCTAAGAACACCTTTTTTTTCTCTCTTGAGGCGGATCTACCTTGTTAGTCGCCCTTTAAGTCACTTTTGATAAGATCTTTATTAAAGTTGAAATTATTAAAGTCCTTCCGCCTCATTTTTAGAAAATACTTTATTTACTTTTCTAAATTCTTGTTTATCTTTATTTTTACTGGCTTCTTGAATATGCATTTTATCCCGATGTGTAGTAATGCTTAGCTCCATATCATGAGCACGAGTATCTAACTCGTCAAAGGTTTTTGGCATGATCCCTTTGAGAATGTATTAGAGTCCCTAATGCGTCAATTAGATGCATATTTTAATTGCAGATGACTTCCTTAGGCGATCTCTACAATTAGGGTTCAAATTTCTTTATTTATTGATATAGTCTACTATTAGCTCATCCTTCCATTGACGAGAATTTGTGAGCTTTACCATGCTAATGATTCTCCAAGTGCTATAGTATTTGTTAAAAACCTTTTGTTTAAGTTACTCCCAACTATTGATGGAACCAGGTGTGAGATTAGTGTACCAGTTGAATGCACACCTTTTGAGGGACCACACGAATTGCTTCACCAAAAGATCCTTATAAGTTCCAAAATTATTGTAGGTCTCGAGGAAGTGAGCCATAGATTACTTTGCTATGTGATACTCAATGGACACATTCATATTGTCAATTCTCTATAAATAAGGCTTGGCATATGCAAGAGTGGCCTTGTTGCCATCTTCATACTTATATTTGATCGTGCCCATGATGAAGTCTTTCTATTAATCGACAAGAATTAATCCATTGGAGGATATCTGGATATTTTAGATTTCATGGTAGTTTCCAGATCTTGTGCATCAAACTTCTTTGGAGGTGCTTGACTTGTTTCCCTACTCTTCTCAAATCAATTAATAAAGTGGACAATAGTAAGATCTTGCTCTTAGAAGTGCTGGGCAAATCTCTCCGTCACTATCATGAGGTAGGTGAGTTGTGTTAGTGTTGTGCCGTAAAGGCAATCACTTGTACTATGTATATTGCATAATAATTAATAAAAGAGAAATTCTTTATCTTTCAGTTTGATTGTTATATCTTAATATGCGTATAAACTATTTGATAAAGTCTCTAGTACAACACAGTATTAAGAAAATCATGATAGAGATCATGATGTGAGATTCCTACTATACTATGTAGTATTACTGCTTGAATAATCCCTAGTCATAGTATTAATGAGATGGGACATTATTAATACGTTAAAACTAGCACATATTATATCCCTTAATTGGATCAAGCGGTGGTTCTCATAACCATGAGTATTGTGATGCTCAGGATTAATATGTGGAATCTTGTTATATGAACAAGTTCATTGGATAGTCTAACTATGAGATAATCACTTGCATAAGCTATTGAGTGTCAATGATAGAATCTCATTATAGCAAGTGTGCAAGTATCCTTAGACTTCAGATCTCCGAGGTATTTTGTATATTGAGCGTTGTACTTTGATTCTAATCTTTGGAGTCTCACAAGGACCACCTATGGGAAGGATATTTGGTACAATGTAAAGTAAATGAAAATAGTTGAAAGGATCAATAAATGATTCACCACTCCTAATAGTAGGAGAGTATATCTCTGGGCCACTTGTAGAAATCATTACTTATGAAGTCCTTGGCCAAGGAGACTATATGTTGGAAATAATTCCAAATTTGATACACATATCGAGTAATGGATTTCTTAAACAAGTACTAAAATATTCATGCCAGAATTAATAATATTTTTGATAGAGTTGGCACTAATTCCATGCTCTAGACCGAATGAGATATAGTATGGTGAAAGGAGTTTATTGCACTGGTTATTTGCTATTGAAAAGTTCATGTCAAGCCACTTGACTTTCTGGACTGTTGGGTGATCAAAAGTCATTGCTAGATGTCATTCTTGATTTACTAAATATGAATTTATTAATCATAGAATTAATAAATAAATCCTATATTTTATTTAGAATTATTAATTCTAAGGCTGTTAGAATTAATTCATATTATGCTACCAATAAGACTAGGAAACCTAATGGGTCACACACAATAAAGGTTTGAATGCTCAATATATATTATTTGATAATATTTTGGGGTTAATTAAGAGAAGAACATATATTTATAGGTGAATTTTAAGTTTGTTATAATTCATGGGACTTGGTTGTGATTATATAAACTTCAATGGCCCAATTGTTAACATTAAATCTTAGAGGACTTAATTGCAATTAACACAAATTCTAAAAACTATAAATATGGGAATTGTTCCCTTGTACAGACGTTGAAAAACAGAGGGAGAGAGATGAACGTTCCTTTTCTTCCCTATTCTTCTCCAATTAAACCTAGCCGCCCCTCTTCTACTAGCATAGTTTTGAGCGGGCTTTGTGAGCAATTCAACCTTATATGGATTATGTTGGGTATCTCATGCTCATATCGTATGCGGCATAGCAGAAAATAAAATGAGATACTCTCCCAGGACCCATCTATGTGTGGAAAACAAGACATAAAGAGAGTAAAGGTAACAGCTTTTACCTTTGGGTGATCATCCGAAGAACAAAATTTCTTCTTCAAGTTGAGGCGTGATCCAGCAATCCTCGTGATCAACCTCTACATGAGTTAAACATCTAACCACTATAATCACAGTGTGTGATTATCTCTAACAGTAATCCACACAGAGGAATACTCAAGCACCAAAATTTCCTTTGCTAGTAGAAACAATATGACGGCTAGGGCTTTTCTCAAGAACAATCGTGAGAGAGAAAGAAGAAAGAATGTTGTTGTTTTGTGTGTGGTTCAGCTAGGGTTTTTCATGTGTTACATCTACTATATATTACCCGAAATTTTCCTCCCAAAACTGAGAATTCTAATCCTATTAGAATTCTCTAATTGTAATTGGAAACTTCAAGTTCTTACAATTACAACTTGGACCACAAATTATAACTAATTATAATTTGTCCACAACAACTTCTCTTTCTCTCAATCAATCCCACTATGTTATCAAATAACATCTTGAGTATACAATCATCTATTGTGTATGACCTATTAGGTTTCCCAGTCAATTGGTAGCGAACATGAATTAATCCAAACGTCTTTGAGATTAATAATCCATAATTAATTAGAATTACTCCTATCAATTCTAATTAGGATTGGTTTATTAATTCATCAATTAGTAAATTCATATTCCCATATCATGAGCGGTAGCTAACAACACATCATGACTACCCAAGAGTTTAGGAAGTCAAGTGGCTTGACATGAACCCTTCAATACCAAACTTCAGTGCAATTAACTCCTTTCACCATATAATATCTCATTCGGTTTGGAGTACGGAATTAGTGACAACTCCCTCCAGAATTAATTCTGGCCCGAATATAATAGTACTTGTACCAGGAACCCACTACTCTATATGTGTATCAATTGGAACTATTTTCAATACATAATCACCTTAGCCAAGGACTTTCCGAGTAGTAATTCCTACAAGTGGCCGTGAGATATTCACCCTGCTATTAGGAGTGGTGAATTCTTTATTGACCCTCTCAACTACTTTCGTTTACCTCACAATGTACCCAATATCCATCCCATAGGCGGCCCTCAATCAAGCTCCGAAGATTGGAATCAAAGTACAAAGCTTAGCAAACAAAGTACCTTGGAGATCTCAAGTCTAAGGATACTTGCACGTTTGCTATATTGAGATTATATCACTGGCACTAAATAGTTATCCATGTGATTATCTCAAAGTTAGGTCATCCAATAAACTTGTTCCATTAACAAGCATACATATGTTAACTTTGAGTATCTCAATACTCACGGTTATGAGAACCACCGCCTGATCAAATCAGGAAGTCTAACACATGCTAGTCTTAATGCATTAATGATGTCCTGTCTCATTAATACCATGAGTATGGACTATTTAAGTACTAACACCGTCCAGTGTAGTAAGAATCTCATATCATGATCTCTATCATGATTTCCTTAACACGGTGTTATACCAGGGACTTTATCGAACAGTGATATTACTTAAAAGTAAACAAAAGAAACTGTAAGATAAATAATGCCTTTTATTAAAATAAAATGTGTCATATACAATATACAAGTGATTACCTCTAGGGCACAACACTAACAGATTACTGCTAGAGACAATCCTATTCTTGGATTGTAGTGGCGCTTGGTGGACGATCAAAAGTAGAGGAATTGGTTCCTTGGTTGGCGCAAAAAAAATTTGTTTTCTACTACAGAAGGTAATCTCCATTTCCTTCCTCTATTCTCATTTTAATTGCAAACACATGATCCTTGGGTATGGATTTCATGGTTATTTCCATTGCGTTTTTATTTGATAAGCATGATGAAATCCCAACAGTGGAATCAGAGCCTTCGTGTTTATTTTTTAATAGGTCTTTAATCGCTTTGAAATCGTTTTTAAGCATGTAACTGTATGATCATGGTGATTGTATGTCTACTACTTTGTATGGTGTGTTTGGGTTTTTTGGTTTGAAGAGTCTCTGTGTCATTGAAAAATGATTGGGAAGCTGTTTCCATGTGGGTCTGTTTTGGCATTAGATTTTTCTTCAATCAAGTTTTTTATTCAAGAATTTAGATTGTTCTTTAAATTGTGATGTAGATTATAGTTGGTTGTTAATATTGATTAACAATGCTTGATATCAAAATTGTTTTGAACGGTCTGAAAATCACGTTGCTTTCATGGAAAATTTACAGCAGAATTCGGGGAAGAATATGAACAGTGGTATTTTTCCGCCTCTAGAGCATACCTGGTGTGAAACCCCGGTCAAAACCAACCTTAGAGTAAGGGGGTTGGGATGCATATCATATTTTATTTCATGGTTAAATATATTTTCATATGATTTTTATGTGTTTTGAATTCGGGTTTTATTGTCTTGAAGTCTTGTTTGTGAGTATTGTGTGAGAGGGGCAAGATGGTAATTTTTGCCCGAGGTGAAAATAGGGAGATAGCCTGTGGATTGAATAGAAAATAATTTTCTAGTGAAAATATCAACAAGAGTTGTTGTGGTGTAGTGGTTAGAGCTTTGGAATTAATTCTTGAGGTCTTGAGTTCAAATTCCATCATAGAAGCTTTAGCTAGATTAAATTTTATTTTTGCTTAGTGGAGGAAATTTCGGTCTTAGGAGCTTAGAGTAAGGTAGGAATGATGTCCTAAGAGAGACATGCTAGGAGTATTCTCATTCCACTCTTTTACCCTACTCGAATTTCCTAAAGGGAATTCTTGTTCCCTTGATCTTTGGTTTTCCTTAAGTTTCAACTTCTTAGTTTGATCAAGATGTTCTATCCATTTTCTTTCCAGAAATTTCAGTAAAATGCTGTGATCTTGTGGGATCAAAATGCCCTAGTAAAAGGCTTCTCATGGTCTGAAGAATGTGGAAGAATGGTGGGAAATTCCAAGGGGAAAAATCCCTCTAGTAAGCGTGCTAAAATTTCACTCTAGACTAGGTCATCTTCCTTCATAGCATGAGCTGAAATTTTCCAGCTTGTTGTACCTTCAAAATGTCGAAATTTTTAGCTAAAATTCCCTCCCAAATGCTGTCAGAAAAATGATCTTTAGGATCAGTTTGAAACCTGAAAATTCTTGACCAATTTCAGACTGCTCAAAGCTAGAGCAAAACAAGAAAAAATTCTTGTACGAAAAACAGTTTTGAGAGTCCAAAACCAAGCTGTTTTCTTCCAGATCTTGTTCAGTACCTTAGCCATGTTTTTCCTTCATGGAGAAGGCTGGAAACCAGCCTTGAATACCCCTGAAATTCCCTTCAAAACTCGCCGCAAATTGGCTGGAAGTGGCAGCCGAAAATCTGCCCAGAAAAATTCCTGTTCAGCGAAATGCTAGGCAGTCCAAATTTCCAGCTTTGATTCCTATTTTTCTTCTGGCCGAAACACCAACCTTAATCTGTCAAAACCTTCCTTAAACCTCCATTAACAGAGCTCCATTGTTTCCCTCAAGCTCCTGCACGAAATTCAGCAATGGCTGTCCGAAAATCTCTCCAACAAATCCCTGCAATTTAGCTTGATTAGTTTCCAAAATTCCAGCCATCCTTGTTTAGCAACCTTCCATAATATCTTACTCAAATGACCAGACATCTTCTTCATCATTGTGCACCTTAGTTTCGGCCACCATAAGCCACCTTGAATCAGCTTTAATTCCTCAGAAAATCTGCTAAACCAGTCGGCCATAGGAGACCTTCAAAGCTCTCCAAATTATCAAGATATCCTAGAATATTTAGTTTCCAAATTCACTTCCTAAAAATATTCTCCAAGGATTGTGACAACTTCTTCTTCTTCTTCTTCTTCTTCTTCTTCTTCTTCTTCTTCTTCTTCTTCTTCTTCTTCTTCTTCTTCTTCTTCTTCTTCTTCTTCTTCTTCTTCTTCTTCTTCTTCTTCTTCTTCTTCTTCTTCTTCTTCTTCTTCTTCTTCTCTCTCTCTCTCTCTCTCTCTCTCTCTCTCTCTCTCTCTCTCTCTCTCTCTCACGGCCGAAACTCCTCTCCCTTGGCCGGATGACTTCTTCTCCATAATCATGCTCTCGCCATCTCCTTTGGACAAAGTTAGACACCTAGGAGTTGAAATCTACTCTAAACTCCTTCAAAGCGTTCATCAACCAGGTAAGTACCATCAATCCTTCTTTTAAACTCTAGAAGCATATCTCTAGGGTGATAATGATAATAGGTGGATGGTGATAGAATTTGAGTATATATATATATATATATATATATATATATATATTGTTGAGATTGAAGTATGAATATATGTATGATTGTGAAGGAGATGGGATTTATGCATGGAAGATTGTCTTGGATGATTATATGATGATTTGAGGTTGATGCATGTCATAAGTAGTATATGTGATGAAGTATGCTAGAGATTATGTCACCTTTGGTGAATAGGGTTTGTATTCATGATAGATTAATATTGAAGCCATGATCATATTTATGCTAGTAGGGGTTAGATCATGTGTTGATAAATTGAGATCTATGCTTGTATGCATGATTTGGATGATTTAATGAATTAAAGGATTGTGTATGTATTGATTGTGGTTAGCCATAGGAATTTGATCATGATCTAGTAGTCCCCAAACAAATTTTTACTTCATGAATAAAATATTCAATAAAATAATTTCTCTTAGTATATTCGAAAAAAAAAAACCCTAGGAAGGGTAGATTTGGATTGTCATATATATAAAGGATATTTTAGACAAACAAATAATGATTTTTGCTAGAAAAATAATGTGTGTGTGTGTGTGTGTGTGTATTACTTAATATAATGAGATCAATTAAAGCCTTTATGAAAATAATTACAATTAGTAGAATATATATTACTAAAAATTTAACTATTATCTTCTAATAAAAAAATCCTTAAGAATTTATTTAATATTGTTCAAGTGAGACTCATTAAATTTATTTTCAACTAATTTTAGCTACCAATTATTTTCTAACAACTAAATTATTAATAAATCAATATTTTATTTAATACTACCTAGAACTCTTGATCAAATAAACTCTAAATTTTCCCTAACAAGATTTAAGCTTTCAACTTATTAAATTTATTTCCCAAACCATTAATTATTTTAAATAAGTGTGCTAGGCTCAACTCTTAAACCTATTTACTTATTGTTTAACCTTAATGCTTGGGACACTAGGATCATGGTAGTAGTAAGTTGAGTCGATTTAAAATTAAGGAAGTAGTTTGTGGCTTGAAATTGATTGTGATTTGTATTTGCCCATGTGGGGTTAGGTCTGCCGTTGGAGACCTTGTTATTGTGAGCAAGAATCAGGTAAGCTCCTGCATAAAACCTGTTTGATGCAAAATGTTTATTATGGCAAGCCAAGTGTAGAGTGCATGGACACTCATTTATGTAAATGCAATTGAGGGTTAAATCCTTTCTTATTTCAAACATTTGAATTATTTAAAAGCCAATGAGCAGATTTACTCAAACTCAAACTCTTTCTAAAACTGATTTTGTTAAAGACTTTGGAAAACCCATAAATTGCCATTTTCATGTGGAACAGTGTTTTGTTCATTTTATCCCAAGTCAGAAACGTCGTTGAGTACTCAATAAGGGTGGACTACTAGGACTAGTCTTTGAAGGGTTAGGGTAAGTCTCTTAGTAGGTGGCCACCTCTGAGGGGTGAGTCCTTCCCGGATAAGATGTCAGTCTAGTGAGTCGTGCCGGTCCAAGCTAGCAGTTTGTTTTCAGTCAAGTGACTGTGGTTTGCCGGAATGGACACCCGGTTATTGTTTGGGTATAGAGAAAGAGGAGTATCTTGCCCGCAGAGGCCGATCACCTACTTTTGTCAGTCTGCACAAAGTGTCGGCATTCTGACTGGTTATGGGGCCCAACGTGTGGTAACCCATATCCCTTTCTTTCGAGTGGTTGATTTTATTACTTATGTATGGCTGAAAAAGCCAAAACGCCACTCTTATTTTTGACTAATGTTATTGCTTGCCAATATTTCTCTTATAAAAGTTTCACACTTTGCATCCACGAACTGTTTTCACTAAACACCTGAAGCACACATGGACTTACTGAGATTTCTGTCTCACCACCATTTTATCATGATTTCAGGTCCATCCTGCTGTGGGCATGAGTAGCTATATATTGTCTGCTTTGGAAGAATTTTCTGAGGATTTATTTTGTGTAGTGTTAGGAGAGCTGAGAACGGATGAATTTTTATTATGGATTTGTTTTGAGTATTCTTAGATTTATTATTATTTCTTTTGGGTTGTAATAAATTTTAAGTTGAAGTATCATTTTATTTCCACTATTATATTTGTATGTCCTAGTTATAAAGACCCCTTGTCCTTTGGACGGGACGACATCCCTGGCCCTGGCGGGCCTAGGTAGCGGGGTGTTACACCTGGCTCCAAGTATGTTCGACCCACCTGGCACTAGGTACACTCTGTTCTTCCCCTGTGCATGCCTCCAGAGCAAACCTGGCGCCAAGTACATTCTATCCACCTGGCGCTAGGTGTACTCTATTATTGCACTATTTTATAAAAAAATAATAGTAAGTTTTTTTATCTTTTCTAATTTTGAGAATAGGTTCTAATAATGATTAGAATTTATTTGAAACCCATGATTTTGGATGAAAATATTTTCAAAATTATATGTAGGATCCACAATTTTCTAAAAATTTGATTTCGGCCCAGAACTTTCTAAAATTCGATTTTGAACCTAGATTTCTCCAAAATACTGATTTTGGATGATTGTGCATTGGATGTTTTATGTTGTATTTTAAGCACGTTTTATTGGCATGGTGGATGGTTATAGACTAAGACCAAACTTATTTGTTCATGCATCTTTATCGTTTTGTTTTAATTAAATAGGGCCCGATCGTCCTGCCTTATCTCAAATTCTTGTGTAATTCTCTTCTCATCTAACTCTCCTCGAATGTAACTCAAGGTTTCTTCCTTTAGGAAATTATGTAATTAGTTTATATAGGTTAGATTGAGGTAGAATTTTATTTACAAGATTTTGAAGACGGCAATCAAAACGAAGCGAGATGGTAAGACATTCTACTTAAATCATGCATGAACACATAGAATTGACCATATTAATTTCCATGATGGCTCGAGAAAATTAATTTAGAGAGTCCATAACCATGCCACGTAATTATTTATTACCATGTTTATCAATTTATGTTGCTTATTGATAAATTGTATACATGCCAAACGATGAGACAACTAAAAAGAATAAATTCATCAAATATTATTAAATCTAATGCCTTCTTTTAATATAGTAAGAATGAGAGCTCTTTTTCGAGACCAGTTTGTTGGGCATACGTAAGCCTACTTGACATTGAGTATGTTCACGCTATGAAATTTAATTCTTGATTAATAAGTTGGGTTTAACTAATTTTTTTATCTCGGTTGGGCTAACCCAAGCATAAAGAATATTAGAGGTAAGGTTGGGACAGTATTAAATACTTTAATGATTAAAAGATATTAATCACCTAATGATACAGTAGTTGTGCTACTACTACTGAATTTAAGAGTGGCTTGTTGTGTTGACCCAAGGTCATTCTTAAGGTATTTGGATACTGGTCCACTAGGAAAGCTTCCAACGGACTTTCCCAAGTCAATAGTGGGGGCTATTGATTTGAGTAAAATAGTGGAATAAAAATGTATTTAATTAAAGACATAATTGCTTGCATATCATGTGCATATACATGTTCTAATTACTCTATCTTTACATCTAAGTCACTTGCATCATGTCGACAAATCTAAACCTACGTAGCATCTTGCAAACAAATAAACTCACCGAATCAAACTATTTGGATTGATATAGAAACTTGAGAATCGTTCTCAAGTCGAAAAAGTTGCTCTATGTACTAGATGCTCCTATTTCGCCACCTCCAACCCAAGATGCTCCTGCTGATGAGTATGATGTCCACAAGAAGCACAAGGAGGATAGTGACACTGTATCATGTATTATGCTGGCTTCAATGACTCCTGAATTACAAAAACAACACAAGCATATGGATGCTCAAACCATTATCGTACATCTTAAAGAGCTATTTGATAAACAAGCTAGAACTGAAAGATATGAGATCTCTAAGTAATTGTTCCATTCTAAGATG
The DNA here is from genome assembly GCA_026120185.1 of Voacanga thouarsii. NCBI lineage: Eukaryota > Viridiplantae > Streptophyta > Magnoliopsida > Gentianales > Apocynaceae > Voacanga > Voacanga thouarsii. The sequence goes on from JANUWF010001576.1 coordinate 1,485,573, forward strand.
GTTGAGGGTGCTTCAGTAGCCACTCATGGGCTGCAGATGTTGGGCTATATTGAAAAGATTGGGTCTCTTGGTTGGTAATGGATCACGATTTAAGTGTTAACTTAATTCTACAATCATTACCAAGTAGTTTTTCACAATTTGTGATTAACTATCACATGAACAATATTGAAACAACCATACCTGAGCTTATCAATCTTTTTAAGACTGCTGAATCATCCATGAAGAATAATGATAAGGCGACCTTGCTAGTAGGTTTTTTGTCTTCTAGGAAGAAAGTTCTCAAGAAGAAGAAGAAGAAAAATCCTATCAAGCCCATTAGAGGCGTGAAGAAGAAGGAAGCAGCCACTAAAGGCCCATGTCATCATTATGGTAGGATGGGCCATTAGAGGTACAACTGCAAAGCCTACTTGGAGATAGTGAAGGAAAAGAAAGAGAAAGAGAAGCTTGCAAGCACTTCTACTTCTACTCCTGATATGTTTATGATTGAGATTAATATTGCTTTTAGTAATGAGATATGGGTATTGGATACCGGTTGTGGATCTCGTTTATACAATAATTTGCATGGACTAAAGGGCAGTAGAAGGCTAGAAAAGGGCAACATGGACCTGCGAGCTACAAATGGAGCAAAGGTTGCTGCACTAGCTGTGGGGACTTATCATCTTAATCTACCTTCTAGATTAATTTTAGAACTTCAAAACTGCTATTTTGTACTAGTTTTATTGAAAAACATTATCTCAGTTGCTTGTTTAGCCTATTTGGATTTCATTTAAATTTTAAGAATAAACATTGTTCTTTTTCATTGAATGATATCCATTATGGTTCTGCAACTTTGGTCAATGGTTTATATGTTCTAGACATGGACAATCTAATTCTCAATATAAATCTAAAGAAAAAAAAAAGATAACTCAATCTCATCTTACTTATGGCATTATCGTTTAGGCCATGTAAATGAAAAACGTGTGTCTAAATTATACAAGATGGGTGACTTGAGGTCATTTGATTATGAATTATATGACACATGTGAATCTTGTTTACTTGGTAAAATGTCTAAGGAGAAAGGGCTAAAGAGTTATTAGAACTAATACATACAGATGTATGTGACCCAATGTCTATACAAGCAAGAGGAGGTTATCACTACTTTATAACCTTTATCGTTAGCTATTCACGATATGGGTATTGGTATTTAATGAAATACCAGTCTGAAACATTTGACAAGTTCAAAGACTTTAAGAATGAAGTAGAAAAACAACTTAGCAAGAGTATTAAAACTCTTAGATCTGATCGAGGAAGTGAATACTTAAGCTAAGAGTTTCAAAGTTATCTTAGAGATAATGTGATATTATCTTAATGGACTCTACCACATATACCTCAATATAATGATGTATATGAGAGAATGAATCGAACCCTTTTAGACATGGTACGGACCATTATGGCTTTTGCAGAGTTACCAAAATCCTTTTGAGGATATGCACTGGAGACTGCTGTTTATATACTAAACAAAGTTCCACCAAAAATAATTGATACCACTCCTTATGAGCTGTTCTTTGGTAAGAGACCAAAGTTATCTCATTTAAGGATTTGGGGTTACTCTACTTTTGTGAAAAGGGCAATGTCGACAAATTTGAAAGTAAGTTTGACAAATATTTGTTTGTTGGGTATCCAAAAGAATCATTTGGATATTACTTCTATCTTCCTTCTAAAAATAAAGTTTTTATTTCGAAACATGCTGCCTTCTTAGAGAAGGAGCACATGTTTAAAGGAGATAGTAGGAGTAAGCTTGAACTTAGTAAAGTTCAAGAAGAACAAACAAATATTAATCAACCGTCTGAACCCACTATGAACCTTCTAACACACAAGAGACTCGTAAGTCGAGTAGGATATGAGTGGCGCCTAAGAGATATAGATTTCTCATAAGTGACCACAATAACGTATTGCTCATAAAAGAAGATGAGTCTACTACTTACAAGGACGTTCTGAATAGTTCAGAATCTGACCAATGGCTTGAAGCCATGAAGTCAGAAATGGATTCCATGTATGACATCCAAGTATGGACTTTGGTTGATCCACCAGAAGGAATCAAGCCTATAGGGTGCAAATGGGTTTTCAAGAAGAAAACCGACATAAATGGTAATGTGGTTACCTATAAAGCACATCTAGTTGTAAAAGGTTATCGACAACAGTAAGGTATTGACTATAACGAAACATTTTCACCAGTCGCTATACTAAAATCTATAAGAATACTCCTAGCACTTGCCACTCATTACGACTATGAGATTTGGCAAATGGATATGAAAACACCTTTCCTTAATGGAAACCTGATCGAGGAAGTGTATATAACACAACCTGAAGGTTTCACATCTAAAGATGGCACAAAAAGTATACAAGTTGCAAATGTCTATCTATGGACTTAAGCAAGCATCTAAGAGTTGGAACATCCATTTTGATGAGACAATTAAAGAATTTAGTTTCATTCAAAACATGGATGAACCTTATGTGTATAAAAACGTTAGTAGGAGTGCAGTTATTTTCTTATTACTTTATGTAGATGACATATTGCTAATAGGAAATAATGTTTCATTCTTCAATCAGTAAAGATTTGGTTATCCAAGATGTTCTCCATAAAAGACCTTGGAGAAGAAACCTATATTATGGGAATAAGGATCTATAGAGATAGATCAAGGAGGTTACTAGGTCTTTCGTAGTTTACATATATAGATAAAGTGCTGAAGAAGTTCAGCATGGATCAATCCAAAAGAGGATTCTTACCTATGACACATGGAGTAAGCCTTTCAAAGTCGATGTCTCCAAAGACACAAGTTGAAAGGGATCATATAAGTAGAATTCTATATGTTTCGGCAATTGGGTCTATCATGTACGCTATCATATGTACTAGGCCCGATGTATCAAGTGCTCTTAGCTTAACGAGCAGATACCAATTTGACCCTGGAGAGAGTTATTGGGTAGCTATAAAAAATATCCTCAAGTACTGACGAAGGACTAAGGATGTAATATTGGTATAGGAGATGGTGATTTGCAAGTAAGAGGGCATACTGATGCTAGCTTTCAGTCCGATAAGGACGACTACAAATTACAATCTGGTTATGTGTTCATATTAGGTGGTGGGATAGTAAGTTGGAAAAGTTCCAAACAAGAAACTACCGTCGATTCGAGAACTAAAACAGAGTACATAGCGGCTTCCAAAGCAACTAAAGAAGCAGTGTGGATCAAGAAGTTCGTCACTACACTTGGAGTGGTGCCTAGCATTGTAGATCCAATACTTTTGTATTGTGACAACAATAGAGCCATTGCACAAGCAAAGGAACCATGGTCTCATCAACGGTGCAAGCATGTACTTAAACGCTATCATCTAATTAGAGAGATCATAGATAGGCGAGATGTAAATATAGAGAGAATTCCCACGGATCAGAACATAGCTAATCCACTCACTAAAGCACTTTCCCAGAAGAAACATGATAAACATGTTGAGTCATTCGGTATTCGATATATGAATGATCGGCTCTAGTGCAAGTGGAAGATTGTTAGTGTTGTGCCGTAAAGGCAATCACTTGTACTATGTATATTACATAATAATTAATAAAAGAGGCATTCTTTATCTTTCAGTTTGATTGTTATATCTTAATATGCGTATAAATTGTTTGATGAAATCCCTAATACAACACAGTGTTAAGGAAATCATGATAGAGATCATGATGTGAGATTCCTTCTACACTATGTAGTGTTTGTGTTTGAATAATCCCTAATCATAGTATTAATAAGATAGGACATTATTAATACGCCAAGACTAGCACATATTATATCCCTTGATTGGATCAAGCGATAGTTCTCATAACCAAAAGTATTGTGATACTTAGCATTAATATGTGGATGGTAGTTATATGAACAAGTTCATTGGATGACCTAGCTATGAGATAATCACTTGGATAAGCTATTGAGTATCAATGATAGAATCTCATTATAATAAGTGTGCAAGTATCCTTCGACTTAAGATCTCCAAGGTATTTTGTTTATCGAGCGTTGTATTTTGATTCTAATCTTTGGAGTCTTACAAAGACTGCCTATAGGATGGATATTGAGCGTAACACCCCACTACCTAGGCCTAACAGGGCCGGGGATGTCGCCCCGTCCAAAGGACAAGGGGTCTTTATAACTAGGTCACACAATCAGAATAATAGAAATAAAACAATACTTAAAACTTAAAACTTATTACATTCCAAGAATTCAAAAACAAATCCAAAATAGAAATTATTCACTCTCAACTCCCAAAGCATTACACAAAATAAATATCAGAAAATCTTCCAAGGCAGGCAACAACTAGCTACTCATCCCCACAGTAGGATCGACCTAAAATCATGGTAAAAATGGTGATGAGATAAAAATCTCAGTAAGTCCGTGTATACTTTGAGTGTCCAGTGAAAGAAGTTCGTGAATGCAAAGTGTAAAATCTTCACAAGAGAAATACTGGCAAACAATAAACAATAGTCAAAATCAAGAGTGGTATTTTGGCTTTTTCAACCATACAGGTACAATAAAATCAACCACTCAAAAGGGCGGCTATGGGTTACCACACGTTGGGCCCCATAACCATATAACGGTCAAAATGCCACACTTTGTGAAGATTGACAAAAGTAGGTGATTGGCCAACCGAGTAAGATATTCCTCCTTCTCTATACCCAAACAAAACTGGTTGTCCATTTCAACAATACACAGTCCACTTAATTGAAAACTGCTAGCTCAGATCGGCACGAACTACTGGACTGACATCTTATCCGGGAAGGACTCACCCCTCAGAGGTAGCCACCTACTGAGAGACTTGCCCTAGCCCTTCAAAGACTAGTCCTAGCAGTCCACCCTTATTGAGTACTCAACGTAATTTATTCCACTTGGTGGAAAATGAATAAAACATAGTTCCACTTGAAAATGGCAATTAAGGATTTCCAAAGTTTGGGTCAAAACTGGTTTTAGAAAGAGCTTTAGGGTTTGAATAAAATTGCCCCTAGATTTTCAAATAATTTGTTTGCCTGAAATGAGAAAGGAGATAATCCTCAATTGCCTTTACAGAAGTGAGTGTCCACGCACTCCACATTTGGCTTGCCATAGTAATCATTTTGCATTAAACAGGTTTTATGCAGGAGCTTACCTGATCCTTAGCTCGAGATAAAATAAAGGCCTCCAACAGCTGATCTAACCCCACCTAGGGTAAATATAAGCCATAATTAAACTCAAGCCTAAAATTCACTTCCACAAATAATCCTAGCTCAACTTACTACAATTATGATCCTAGAGTCCCAAGCTTTAAAGCTAGATAATAAATAAAGGGTTTACAAGATAAGTCTAGTTTGGTATTAAAATAATTATGATTTTGGGAAATAGGTACTAATAAGTAAATATAAGCCATAATTAAACTCAAGCCCAACATTCACTTCCACAAACAATCCTAGCTCAACTTACTACAATCATGATCCTAGAGTCCCAAGCTTTAAGGCTAGATAATAAATAAAGGGTTTATAAGATAAGTCTAGTTTGGTATTAAAATAATTAGAGTTTTGGGAAATAGGTACTAATAAGTTGAAGGTTTAAATCTTGCTATAAATAAATTAGAGTTTATTTGATGAAGGGTCCTAGGTGGTATTATGCAAAATAATAATCTATTAATAATTAATTGTTAGAAAATAATTTGTAACTAAAATTAGTTGTAAGTAAATTTTAATGGTTTCGATTGAAAGATAATAAATAAATTTTAATAGTAGTTTTGAATATAAGACTTACAAAATTAATATTTTACCTATTATGAATATTTATATAAAAAGGCTTTATTATTATTTTCTATATATTTTATTTTATATAATTTCTATATATTTTATTTCTTAAATAAAAGCTATCATTTATTTGACTAAAATATCATTATTTTATATAAGAAACCAAATCCACATTTCCTAGGGTTTTCGAAATTTACTAGAAGAAATTATAGTAATAATCATTTTATTGATAGAATAAAATTAGTTTAGGGACAATAAGGTCATGATCATAATTTATATTGCTAACCATAATCATGAACATACACTCTACACCAATCAACAAAACATCCAAATCATGAATAAAGGCATAGATCTAAATTTACCAAGACATGATCTAAACTCTACTAACATAACCATAATCACGGCCTTAACAAGAATACATGAACATAAACGTTATTCACCAAAGGTGACATAATCTCTAACATGCTTATTCAATCATACTACTCACGACATGAAGAGCATGCAACAAACCCTAAAAACGCCATGCAAGCAACTAAGACAAATCATCTCATGCATCAATCCCATCTCCATCATATACACACATTTATTCATGCTTTAATCTCAACTTCAACACAACAACACATGCTCGAATCTCAATCATAATCCATCCCCTTCCTATATCATCCTAGAGACATGAATCTAGAATTTAAAGAGAAGCTTGAAGAGGCTTACTTGATTGATGACTACCTTGGAGTAGTTTCGAAATAATCCTTACTCTTAGGAGACTTGATCCGTCCAAGAGAGAAGAAGAAAATATGGTCATGATTGAATTAACCATTCGGCCAAGAGAGAGAGAGAGAGAGAGAAAGAGAGTTCATTAGTATGCTTATATATACCTATATTCATTAGGAGTTGGAGATGAGTGAAGATGGAGGTGATTGATCATGCTTACCTTAAAGGTGTTCTTGAGCCTTCACGAAAATACTGGTTTTTCGATCCAAAAGAGAGATTTTGATTTCGGTATTGGATGTTAAAAATTGCAGAAGTGGTTTCAAGGGGTTGAGTAGGTGTGATCTGGAGTTTTTGGAGAAGATTGGAGAGGTTTGGAGTGGTCTTAGGCGAGGGAATGCTAGTAGGTGTTCTTGGTGTTCTTGGTGTAGAGAGTATGGAGAGAATTTGATTGAAGCTGGCCGAAATTCTGTGAGGATAGGGTGGCCGAATTGTTTGACAGGGTTTTGGCAATTGAATTTTCTAGTTTGAGAGGAAAAGGAAAGCTGGTTGTTTGAAATCCAAAAAGAATATTTTAGAGAATCAATTTTGGAAACAAAATATGGTAAGAAGATCTTAGTCAATGGAGAGCTTTTGGAAGCTTCAATGGCCGGCTGTTTGTCTGTGATTTTTGCTGAGATGAATGATGGTTGAAGGAGCTTTAGAGTGGCCAAAAATATGATGTACAAGAATGAAGGAATTTTCTGGTTGTTTGAGGTTTAATTCATGGAAGGTTGCTAAAATAAATTACTGAAATTTTGGACTTCAATCAATGATTTGATTGGAGTGATTGATAGAGATATTTTAGGACAGCCATGGGACTAGTTTTCGAGCAGAATGTTGGGGAAGATGATGAAGCTCAGTTCATGGCTGTTCAAGGGGAGTTTGTACAGAAAAATGGTGGAAGTTTCGGACAAGGCTGAAGAAGGAACAAAGCAGGAAAATCCTGAATAGATTTTCGCAATTTTGCTGAAAATTTCTGGGTAGATTTTGTTGCCATTTTCCAGTCAGTTTGCAAAAGATTTGAAGGGTCATTCAGAGGTCCTTCAAGGCTGGTTTCTAGCCTTCTTTATGGAGGAAAAATGAGGTTAAGTTGCTGGGTGAAAAACTAGAAGAAACAGCTTGGTTTTGGCTCACCAATGCTACGAAAAATATCCAGAAAATTTTCTGGTTTGCACAGATTTTTGAGCAGCTCGGTTTGGCTGGAATGTTCAGTCCTCATGCTAAGTGAAATGGCCATTTTTCTGGCAGCATTTGGGAGGAAAATATGGCTGAAATTTTCAACACTTGGACTAAACAAGAAGTTGGCAAAATTTCAGTTTACAGCATGAAGAAAATGAACACAACTAGGTTGGAGTTTTGAAGGTCCAGCCATGGAGATTAATTCTCTTGGGAATCTTCCAAAATCCTCCCCATTTTCGGCCAACAAGATAACTCATATGGACATTTTCGAAACCTTCCTATCACAGAACTTTACTGGAATTTTTCTGGAATAAAATTGACTTGGATAAATTAATCAGCCTAATTGATTAAGAATTAAAGAAAGCTAGAGATCAAGAAGGGTAAAAATCCCTTAGAAATTTTTGTAGGGCACAAGAGTAGGATTAGGGCATTCCTATCATGTCTCCCCTAGGACAACTCTCCTACTCTTCCCTAAATCATGCAAAGGCCGACATATAGCCTTCCCAAACAAACATAAAATTTAATCATGCTAAAACTCCAATGATGGAATTTGAACTCAAGACCTCAAGAATTAATTCCAAAGCTCTAACCACCAAACCACAAAAACTCTTGTTCTTATTTTCTCTCCCAAATATTTTTCCTATTTAATCCTCAAGCTATCTCCCTATTTTCACCTCAAGCAAAAATTACCATTTTACCCTTCTTACTCAATAAACACAATTAAGCCTTCTAGACTATAAATCACATATCTAAAGCACATAAAATCATATAAAAATGTATTTATGCATGAAATAAAATATGATATGCATCCCAACCCCCCTTACTCTAAGGTTGGTTTCAACTGGGGTTTCACATTGGGTACAATGTAAAGTAAACGAAAGTAACCAAGAGGATCAATAAATGACTCACCACTCCTAATAGTACGAGAGTATATCTCAAGGCCACTTGTAGAAATCATTATTCCTGAAGTCCTTCGCCAAGGTGACTATATGTTAGAAATAGTTTCAAATTTGATGCACATATCGAGTAATGGATTTCTTGAACAAGTACTAAAATATTCGGGCCATAATTAATAATATTCTGGATAGAGTTGGCACTAATTCTATGCTTTAAACCGGATGAGATATAGTTTGGTGAAAGGAGTTTATTGCATTGGTTATTTGCTATTGAAAGGTTCACGTCAAACCACTTGACTTTCAAGACTTTTTGGTGATCAAGAGTCATTGCTAAATGTCACTCTTGATCTGCTAAATATGAATTTATTAATTAGAAATTTAATAAATTAATCTTATATTTTATTTAGGATTATTAATTCTAATGCTGTTAGAATTAATTCATATTATGCTACCAATAAGACCAGGAAACTTAATGGGTCACACACAATAAAGGTTTGAATGCTCAATATATATGATTTGATAATATTTTGGGGTTAATTAAGAGAAGAAAATATATTTATAGGTGAATTATAAGTCTGTTATAATTCATGGGACTTGATTGGAATTATATAAACTTCAAGGGCCCAATTATAGATATTGGATCTTGGAGGACTTAATTGCAATTAATACAAATTCTAAAAACTATAAATATGGGAATTGTTCCCTTGTGCAGACATTGAAAAATAGAGGGAGAGAGATGGACGTTCCTTTTCTTCCCTATTCTTCTCCAATTAAACCTAGCCGCTCCTCTTCTACTAGCATAGTTTTGAGTGGGCTTTGTGAGCAATTCAACCTTGTGTGGATTACTGCTAGAGACAATCCTACTCTTGGATTGTAATGGCGCTTGGTGGACGATCAAAAGCAGAGGAATTGATTCCTTGGTTGGTGCAAGAAAATTTTGTTTTCTGCTACAGAAGATAATCTCTATTTCCTTCCTCTATTCCCATTTTAATTGCAAACACGTGGTCCTTGAGCATGGATTTCATGGCTATTTCCACTATGTTCTTATTTGATAAGCATGATGAAATCCCAACAAGTTGCTCCTCTATAGTTTATGCATTTATCATCATAATTGGTGCCACATAAAAAGCGATTGAATATTCAGTGAAAAAAGACTTCGATTTGAGATCCCCATAGAGAGATCAAGCCATTGAGCCTATACTTGAACTTTGATCATACTCCTTGGAGTTGCAGCCTTTCTTTAGCAAAGATAACATCTTTCTCATTGTAATAGCAGTATTTTGCTTTGACTTTGTTGTTGATGGCGATGAGATGATACTAGAACCTTGAGCTTTACTTTGCAAAATAGCTCGAGCCTTACTTCCTGTCTCGATGCCTTAATTTAAAACTTGTGTGAAGAGATGCCAACAGTCACAATGGCAACATCCGTGATATCAACAACCTTTTTAATGAGCAGATATGGATTTGACATTCTTTAGAGCCATTGAGTTGATTTGCATTTGCGCTTGAATTTGGAGTTGATTTAAAATTTAATAAGAAGAGATGGGAGATAGAGATAGTCCCACCAAGAGTTCCAAAAATTAGTGGTACGATGAAATTTGAAGTTTGTAAATTAAGACCCAAAAAAAAATTATCAACAAATTACAAAATTTTTTAAAAAATCCTAAATTGTGGAATGAGTCCTCTAATTCTTCTCTCTCTCTCTCTCTTTTTCTTTTAAGGGAAAAAAAGTTAATTCAAAAGTTGAATAACTTAATCTCAAATTGAATGGAAATATGATGACAAATACTTAATTGCCAAACCTTCGAAATATTTTGGACTAAGAGTAAGATGAATGCTTTAAAGATTTGATAAAGATTTAAAACTTCGAGTGTTGCAAGAGCTTGATTGTTGAAGCATAAATGCTAAACCTTTGTTGCTGAAACTTGGAGCGCTGAATCATGAGCTTGTTGAAACTTGTATCAAAACTTGGGATGCTCTTAGGATGTCTTAAACTTTTGGGAGAATGCCTTATTTATAACTTTAAGATATAGCTTCTCAATGTGAGATAATCCTTAGCCACGAGCTTTTAGCAGTCCTTCTAAGTTTTCGCAAATTATGTAGGACTCTAATAGTTGAGAGTCTTTAGTACCAAACGGACTTGGTTCAAATTGATGTCGGGCTTGATTTATGTTTAACCTAATTCAATTTAATCCATACATATTAGATTTAATTTAAAACGGACTTTTAATAATGGCCTGAGCCTAATTTCATTCAATTCATATAATCTTGAAATGAACTCTTGGGAATGGTCCAACTCCAATAGTCTAAGAATAATTGAACTTATTCATAGATTTAATTTAATTAATAAGGTCCAAAGTATTTAATTTTTTTTAGTCTTGATTATATATATATATATATATATATATATATATATATATATATATATATATTCTTTCCTCAAAATTCCTTTATCAACAAGCACTTGCAATATGTGATTAGGTTACGGAAATCATTTAAAAACTAAATTATTTCCGAAGTGGTTTTGGAAGAAACAGGTCAATATTGGGAAGGAGGGAGGTCAGGAGAGAGAAAAGAAGCAAAAACTCATACCATGCCACCACTTAAGCCACCTCATTATTTGTTTTCAGTTGAAGCATAAGAGGTAATTACAAGGTTGAACTTTCCATGGTGTGACAAAATAGGAGGTTGTTGATAAATTATAACCACACAAATTATTATTAACAGATCTGCTTTAATATAATTAAAATATTGAAGAGAAAAGCCATTCCCGTGTAGCTGTGTTCAAGCCCACCAAAGACCAGGGACAATTCTTCCTTGCTTAAGAGTTCACTCCAGGTATGACCAAATACGAGATCTAAGTTGCCCGTTCACAAATTTTCATTAAACAGTATCTAAGACGTGCCAGGCATGTCAAGTGTTGATCTCCAGAGTTCGGATTTTCTTCGCCGGATGTATTAGGTAATGAGTTCACATTTCACAAAACTTTCTTGTCCAACTGCCGTCTTGTATGCCAGAGCATTACTGAATGCTGTAGTGCAAGGGCCTTTAGTGCAACCAAAATGCTATTGAATTGAAGTCCTAAAGTACTTATCATTAGATTACGGATCACTATCCTCAACGGGCTGAAGACAGCAGCAAATATCAACATCTTGCTTATATGTAATTGTTTGAAATTATAAATTTATTGATCAGAAGTCACAATTTCTACCCTTAAAGACATTGTTTTATTTAATTTCTTGAACTAATAATATCCTCCTAAACAACCATAACAGCGGCTTTAGAACAGTAATATTAATTTTTTTTGGGGGGGGGGGGGGTTTAGAACACGGACATAGCAGCCTCGAATCAATGTTCAAGGAGATCCTTGCGAGTTCTGACCCACTGCCGCAGATTTGAGGGTGAAGACAAATATAAATAATGGATATTGCAAAGGGTGCACCACGCGTTGATGCACGTAACAAAAATATCTATTTTATTGTCTGCGACTACAACATAAACCTCTTAATCCACTTCTACAAGCCTCATCCTAGACGCCACCATGCACCTACCTTCACAAAGAATTCAACGTGTCAAAAGCGTTACCCTAATCCTGGTTTAACTGCGTCCTGGAAGGTTAATCTTTAGCGGCATGCCACAGTGGTGTCCAGACATAAATGAGCATCCCAACAACAAGAACAATGGCGCCTGCTACAAAGCCAGGTGGAAGGGAGGATGGGACCCCGAGATACGGTAAAGGTAATGTGAACAGGAACACGGCTATGGGCACTACGCGGAAACACCAGAAAGAAAATCAGCAAACATTAGGAAACAAAGCATACAACAAAGAATGAAATAGAAATGATGAAAAGAACATGTTTCCAGCCCAAGACTGCCAAGAAGACATTGGCATTTAGAAAAAGAACTTAACAAAACGAAAAGGCAAAAACAGCTCAACAGGACAACTGCACTAAACAATTTCCAGGCTTTTGTGATCCAATGTGACCAAATTGACATGAGTTTCACTTTTACACATTGGAAAGTCCAACGAAGAAAATGTGGAGACAAGAAAAACACCCTGGTATGCAGTTATGTGGATGTACACGGGATTTCCAATCATTATCAAAATATGTAACCTCAATAATAAATAGAAGGGATATTCTCTGTGAGGGCAAAACTGACACATTCTATTCTACTATTCAGTCACTTTCAGAGGTTCTTTTCCAGATATGAAGATGATCACATCCTTTTAGTTTCCACCAAGAGTATTGCACAATGCCCTCACAAGCTTTTTTATCCATGCCAGTCCCGTTAACTGATCATTCTAATGCACCATTGAATAATATCCATCACCAAAGAATTCTTTTTCTGTTGTTTGTCTCTAGATTGTCAAAACCAGTGACCTTGCGCACCATTTTTAAGCGGGAAAAATAGCAGATCATTTTCATATCTTCAGGTCAACAGGGCTCAAATCATCATCTAAACTAAAAGGGAGACCCCGAGAGAACACGGTACTCTGGTCAAAGTTGTCCTTAGATATTAAACTAGTTTTAATGCAGTATATCTATATAACGCTACTGCCCAAACAACACTAAACAATTAAATTCTAATTAAGAACATCAATAATAAACAAACCATAAATATTCCAAAGCATTTCAAAAGCTTCAAGCAGAGGAGATTATCAAATCAGTGATGCTGCAAAACCATAACATTGTAATGTAAAGCTATTGGCTTTAGTGAGCTAACTCTATATCGGATCAAAAGCTGTAAGGCCACAAAGGAAACGGTGGTTTAAGTTGTGAGATTAATTTCTTTCTTGGTCCAGTGGCTCCAATTAAATGAATGTAGAGAACATCTGTGAGGAGAATTAATAGGAAGCACTGAATGTATTTGATTTCAAACTCAAAGGGTACTTAAGGATGCGACACTGGAATTTTATACTTCAGTACAAACAAACACTGGAAGAGGAGTTTCATTATCTAAATTAGTAAACAAACGGATATAGAAGGTCAAATATGATGAAGAAAATAGGGAGTTAAATTCTTTCTTTTACCCTTTAAATAAGGGTTTAGTAGTCAACAACAGAATCAATAAGAAACAACAGTCCAAGGTAGGGAAAGTTGGGTTTCTGACGAGATTTTTCTTTAACTTTCCTCGTTCTCAATCTACATAGAACTTCACTTCTAGGAAAAACCAATTCTCAATGGAATGAAGAAAGAAAACTTCAACAGAATCCTTTAATCCCATAATATTCTCCGGAGTTTTATTGTTATAAAAGTTCATGCAGCCAATCAGTTTATTCCATAGTGACCAACCTGATACAAATAAAATGTATTGTTCAGTTGATTTCTTACAAAATATTTATGCCCTTGATCTTTATACTGCTGTGAAATATGATGCACTCCACTTATTGTTGGCGGTGCATTACTTTTGGTCATTGTATTTACTTGGTATGGTGAACTGAAGGTATGGGAAGTAAGCAAGTACATCATAGAAAAGCTTTGAAATGGAGTTAAAAAGTGCTGAGATTTTCATTGTGTGTGAAGTTGATGGAAGAATGTTGCAGGGATATATGACGGCTAGAGGAGGGTGCTTGCTTTAATAAAATAGACCACAACTTAGAGACAAGCTATGGAGATGATGCTTTGTTGTCCTTGAGTAGTGTCCAGCCCAAGAAAGGCAGAAGCCATCCTTTTGTACTGAACTAGTTCCACATTACAACCAGTGCACACCTTAGGACTTTGCTCGTAAATGTGAATTGAAAAAGAACGTCTCACTACAAAATACATCTCCATATGCATAGCTCTTCATTAACGTGGCACAACAATGGTACTAAACTTCTAAAAAAAATTCAACAAATGCAACAGATGATCAAAATATTTGCCCATTCTACAGACAAGAAGCCCTGACTTCCCAGCATACTTCCTTAAACATTGACCATCCTCTGATCCCTCACTTTATTTGACTTGCCTGTAAGAACTATTATATATTAGCCTAGTTTTGACATCATTTGGGTAAGCATTGCTTTAGTCCGGCATTCAGTCTACAACTCCTTTATAAGTGTCTCCATTCTCCCTCCCTCAGAAAAGGTCAGCTATGTAGCCTAACAGCCACCTAGTGAGCACTTTGTGACATAAGTGCTGCAATACCCCATATTAGACCACCTTTAGTAAGTGAGGGGAAAAAGTCATGCATGTCATATTATTTTATACCATATTTGATTATTTGAATTATTTCCATGAAAATATCAGTTTGTTGTTGCATGAATTAATTTGTTCTTGAAGTGGTTGTGGTATTTGAGGTAGTTGAGTTTTATTTTATTGAAGAGAATTTATTAGAAAAAGGGATGGAGTAAGTGAGTAAGGATTAAGGGAATTTATTAGGAGAATATTTGCCAAGAATCAATGTAGTTTAGCGGATAAAGCTTGGTATTTAATTCATGGTGAGCTTGGGTTCAAATCCTAGCTATCTCAAATCCTTTCCTTTTTTTTATTTTCCTTCTACCCTAAATTTCCCTAGCCTTGGCCAAAATCCTTAAGGTTTTGGAGACCAATTTCCTAAAAATTGGGGGTGTGCTTTATCTTGGAAATTATTTTATAAAATGAGTAAATTAAATTTTTGTTCCTAATATCCTAGCATAATGTTTTAGAGAATTTTAAAGATTACCAATCTAGATTTTTAAAAGCTATATCCAAGTAATATATTAGGAGGTAAAATATAGGAGATTATATAGGTATTGTTTTCAAGGAGATAAATCCCCATATTTTAATCTTCTTCAAATAATTTTTTTTTTTTTAGAAAATAGAAGGCAAAGAGCTGGATTTAAATGAGATGTTTGTCTCTTGGATTAAGCCAAGAGTTTCAAAATTTTGAAGGGGGAAAAGTAAGGGGAAAATTCGGTAGCTTCAAGGATTAGGAAACCAAAATTTTCCTTACCAAATAACTGTTTAATAACTATTTAAAAATTACTCAAATTAGTATAGGACATTAATTAAGCTACTCCCTAAATAAATGACCTAATTCCTTTTAGGGTTTTCTGGAAAATTCCCTCATAGCAGCCGCAACACATAGGGTAAAGATAACTTACCAAAAAGCACTCCAAAACCTAACTAGGGTTAACTAAGAAAACCCTAAGCAATTAGGACTTGATTTCAGCCAAAAGAATACCAAAATTTCAGCTCCATTGTCCTCAGAATTTCGGCCACCATAAGCTCCCTTCTGCATGAAACTTCCAGCCAAAAACCTGCTCTAAAAACCACTCTAGCTGTCAAGCAAAAACAGCTACACAAAACCCTAATCTTTCCTCCTCCTAATCTCGTCCAAGAGGAAGGCAGAAATCAGCTTCTTTCATCTCTTCTTCCTCCCTTATTGTGGCCACAACAACAACCAGAAATCAGTCACAAAAGCCAGCCCTAAACCCCCTTAAACCATGCTGGAATTCACCTACAGCAATAGGGACAAAAGCTGTCACCTTTTCCTTCTTGTGATCAAGAGTCCAAAACAAGAAGAACCTCTCCCAAACCCTAAAACACCTCAACCTAACCTATTCCCTTCATCAAACCAGCCACAATCAAACCCTAAACACCCTCTACTGCTCAAGAATTCCAGCCACCACTCTCTCCAAGGATTTCGTCCTTAGCAACCTCCAAGCATCTCCAAACTTGAAATCTAAACCTAAGGTGAGTAACCCTTCAAACCCTTTCAACTTTCATTCAAATAATCTTCTTCTTTTCTCCTCAATCTCGGTCATCAAGGGGCTGATCCTTGTCTCCTTTTATTGGAGATTTTCAAACAAGAAGGCCAAGAGCATTACAATCAACCTTTCTTCCTCAAGTGAACCCAAGCAACCACCAAAGGCGCCACCTTTGCACTTAGTGTGTGTGTCGTCAAAGGTATTATTGGTCTCGATCCCTTTTTGCTTAAATAAGGTTGCTTTTATGGTGATTGTTACAGATTGTATATAGGCTGATTTGTAGGGATTAGATTGATTGTTACAGATTGTATATAGGCTGATTTGTAGGGATTAGATTGTTAACAAATATAGGCTGATTTGTAGGCTAAATAATAGGAATTAGAGGGCTGATTTATTGTAATTAATATAGGATATTTTACTTCCTATTATAGGATCTCTATACTTGTATATATACCCTTATAATTGATGAATAAAAGATAAGAAGTTTCATTCTCTTGCTCTAAAACTTACATGGTTTCAGAGCCAAGTTTTTGTTCATAGATATTTTTTTCTGGGTTGTTTGGTGTGAGAGAGGCTGCTGCCGTATTCAAGGTGCAGGCTTTGGAGGTTCCTCTATAGACACCGCCAACTCAGGGAGGTACGTCGTGCTGATTAGCCAGCACCTAGTGACTCCTCCTTGTGGGTATCTGTTATCTTGTTGACTTTTCTTACCAATTATGTCCGACAAAAAGACTGGAATTGTTTCTGATATGGTTCCGTTGGTTTCAAAAATCACGGACCATAAATTAAATGGAATTAATTTTCTTGATTGGAACCATATGATTGAATTATATCTGCTCAGTATTTCTATGGATGGTCATCTGACTGATGATCCACCTACGGATGACTCTAGATTGTCGTGGATGAGAGACGATGCTCGTTTGTATATACAAATTCATAATTCTATTAATAGTGAGGTGGTTGGTCCGGTTACTCATTGTAAGATAATGAAAAAATTAATGAACTATTTGCAGTTCTTATATTCTGGAAAAGGAAATTTCTCTCGTATCTATGATGTTTGCAAGGAGTTTTACAGGGCCGATAAAGGAGATAAGTCTCTCACCAGTTATTTTATGGACTTCAAGAAAACTTATGAAGAGCTCAATATGTTGCTTCCCTTCAGTACTAACGTGGAAGAACAACGAAATCAGTGAGAAAATACGGCTGTTATGGGTTTTCTAGCCAGTCTTCCGTCTGAATTTGAGACTGCCAAATCTCAAATTCTTTCCAGTTCAAAAATTTCCTGTCTAGAAGATGTTTTTCGAAGAGTTCTCCGTACAGACAATACGTTACCTGTTCTATCTACTCAGCCTAACAGTGTTCTTCTTAGCCGTACTACCACATCTGACTCAGGAAGACAACACTACAATAGTGGTGGCAACCGTAAGAGCATGGGGTCAGGGTCCAACACCTCTGATAAGACTACTGGAAATCATGGACAGGAGCAAGGAGAAATGGTATGTCACTATTGTCACAAACCAGGTCATATCAAGCGGGACTGTCGGAAAGCTGCAGTATAAGAAAGCTCAGTCTGCCCATATTGCATCCAGTTCTGAGATCTCTGAAAAGTCTATTACAATATCTGCGGATGAGTATGCTAGATTGACTCAGCTTCAAGCAACAGTGAAACAGCCATCCGGTCATGTTACTGCTCTTGTCGAGACAAGTACACCCAATACATGTCTTGTTTCCTCTTCTTCAAAATGGGTCATTGATTCTGGTGCTACAGATCACATGACAGGTAATCCCAGTTTACTTTCTAACATTCAGCTACATAAATCTATCACTCCTGTTACTTTAACCGATGGTTCAACATCCAATGTTATTGGGTCTGGAACCACTAATCCCACATCATCTCTCCGTTTATCATCTGTTCTGAGTCTACCACAACTGTCTTTTAATTTGATTTCTGTCAGCAAACTTACTCGTGCCCTTAATTGTTGTGTCTCATTTTTTCCTGGTTATTGTTTATTTCAGAATCTCATGACGAAGAAGAATTAATAATTGGCTGAAAAACACTCTTACGTTTATTCCATATATCTCAAGGTATTTATACAAGATACCTAGACCTATTTAAGGTAAGCCAACTATACATTACAAATATAGAAACAATTACAGGAAATAATTACAGCTATAATTCCTAAATATGTGCAGCTATATATGCTAAGTCTCCCCCTCAAGTTGGTGCATAGATATCACACATGCCCAACTTGGACAATGATGCATAAAATCGCCCACTAGTAACAGCACGAGTCATTATGTTAGCCAGCTTGCTCGCACTCTTAATGTACTGAACCACTATCATACCGTAATCCGGACTATCCTTGATATAATTCCTGTCAAGTTCAATGTGTTTAGTTCGATCATGTTGAACTCGGATTGTTAGCGATCTCAATAGTCTGCTGTGTTATCACAATACAAGCACCATAGGTTTCTTTGGACCAAACCCGAGTTCCATCAAGAGAATTTTTAACCAAGCAAGCTCTGTGGTTGCATGATAAAGAGCCATGTATTCAGACTTCCGCACTAGATAATGACACTACATTCTCGTTTCTTACTCCTCCAAGTCACCAAATTACCTCCAACAAATGACACATAGCCTCGAAGTAGACTTTCTATCTAACTTAGAGCCAGCAAAGCCAGAGTCTGTGTAACCAACAATATCCAAGTGCCCATGTTTGGAGAACATAATACCTTTACCTGGAGAGGACTTCAGATAAGCCAAAATACGATTCACGGCATTCATGTGTCTATCACTTGGATTGTGCATAAACTGACTGACAACACTAACTGCATATGATAGATCAGGCCTAGTATGAGTCAGATAAATCAACTTCTCCACTAGTCTCTGATATCTCTCCTTGTTAGTTGGAACCCGATCAGGATAGATAGCCAGGCCATGATTCATCTCGATAGGAGCATTTACAGGTTCACAGGCAGAATTACCAGTTTCAGCTAAGAGATCTAAAAAATACTTCCGTTGAGAGAGGAAAAGCCCTTGCTTTGACCGAGATACTTCAACACCCAAGAAGTATTTTAGAACCCCCAAGTCCTTCATCTCAAATTCCTTGGCCAAATAGTTCGAAGTTTCTCCATCTCACCAGCATTACTACCTGTAACAATCATATCATCAACATAAACAATAAGCAAGGTAATATCATCATGCTCCCGCTTATAAAACAAAGTATGATCCGCTAAAGCTTGCTTAAAACCATACGCCTTCATCGAGTAGCTCAACTTGCCAAACCATGCCCTTGGCGATTGTTTCAACCCATACAATGCCTTTTTCAGCTTACACACCTTACCTTTCCCTAGTGTAAATCCTGGAGGAGGATTACTCTAATTTGATGTAAAAAATGCATTTCTCCATGGTGATTTGACCGAGGAGGTGTATATGGCCAGTCTAGATTGACTGCAAGAGATAGAATGACTCGAACGGTGTTCATCTTAGCCACAGGAGCAAAAGTCTCATGATAGTCAATCCCATGGGTTTGAGTGTAACCCTTAGCCACCAGTCTAGCCTTATACCTTTCAACCGTCCCATCCGACTTGTATTTCACTCGTAAACACCCACTTGCATCCTACTCGTCCTCTTCTCCCGTGGCAACTCAACCATCTCCCAAGTAGAATTTTTTGAAGGGCCTTCATCTCCTCTTCCATAGCAATCTTCCACTTAGTGGTCTCCAAGGGCTTCCCGAAAATGACTAGGAATAGACACAGAAGACAACTCGAAGAGCAAAAGCTAGATGAGCCTTAGACAAACGGTGATAAGAGATAAAATCGAAATAGGATAAGTGACATTAAAAGATGACTTGGAAAAACCCAACCTATCGTGTTCTCTACGTTCACGAAGGGGGTATCTTCTACCATGATCGTGATCCATAACTAGTAGAGTCAAAGTAGTAGAATCTATCTCTGAAGTTGAAGTGGGAAGAGAAGGAACACATACCTCAGGGTTAATAGTAGAAGAGTCATCCGATGGCATGGTAGCATCGTCAAGAGGGGCACTAGAATCAAGAGGAGGCATAACAGTGGTATTCTGTTTTCTTCTTGTATAGCCTTTTTGAAATAACCTAGCTGGTCTTTCATCATTTCCCTCTTTAAATTCAAACTCAACCTCAGCTGAACAAGTATCATCCAAAGATTCCTTATTCTCCACAATAGCCGAGTTCTCCCCTTACTCGACATCCACAACTTCTTCTCTTCTAACCATAACCGTTCCTCTTCCTTACTACTAATCTCCCCCGAAGAGGAATCATAGAGACATCTCCGAAAAATACGACTCTTGTTCACAAAACCGAACATCTATGGAAACATAATATTTACCTATAGGAGGATGAAAACATTTATAGCCTTTTTGAGAATTAGAGTAACCAAGAAAAACACATTTGAGAGCACGTGGATCAAGCTTATCCCGATATATAGAGTGGACATGAACATAGCATACACAACCAAAGACCTTAGGACAAATATTTAGAGCAGTAAGGGATAGAGTGAAATTGTGACAACATCCGTAAAGGGGTTTGAAAATTAAGGATACGAGCGGGCATGCGATTAATAAGAAAGACAAGCAATCATGACAGACCTCAGCCTCAAAAACGTTTAGGAACATGCATAGAAAAGCTCAAAGCCCGAGCAACGTCAAGGATATGACGATTCTTACGCTCTTCTACCCCATTTTGTTGTGGTGTGTAGGCACAAGTTGTTTGGTGGAGGATGCCATGTTCTAGGAAGAACTGGGTAAGAGATTGATTTACAAACTCACGACCATTATCAGAATGAAAAACTTGGACCTGAGTATGAAACCGTGTCACAATCATTTTGTAAAATTGAGGAATCACTTGTATAACATCACTTTTAGATTTCATCAAATATACCCAGCTCACTCTAGTGCAGTCATCAATAAAAGACACAAAGTATTTATGGCCAGAAGCAGATGGAGTAGAAAAAGGACCCCATGCATCAGTGTAAACACACGAAAAAGGAATAGAACTCTTATTGAAACTAGTTTTGAAAGGAACACGATAGTTTTTAGCATAAATGCATTGTTCACATCTTAAACTAGAGATAGCAACATTGCGAAACAATTTTGGAAATAAACGCTCTAAATAAGGAAAAGATGGATGCCCTAGACGACAATGCCATAAAAGAATCTTCTCTCTATCAGATGACTTGCTCTCTACTTGAAGGCCATGGAAAGGCGACAGTACTACTTAGTCAAGCCGGTCCGAACTAGCATATTAGTCCATGTGGACACTGATGACCCAGATTGGACAACCGGAGTATTAGGTGAAGAGATGGAGGAGTATCCCACCTGGTGGGTGAATTCCCCACTGCCCATTGTTGAAAGAATACATTGGGAAGCTATCATAGTGGTAACCATGATATGGATTATGTTACTATATTGTTGAGTCATTTGTTAATCCCTATTTAATGAATAATGATTGTGATGAAATAATGATTTATTGTGAACTGTTTTAGATTGATTGAGCAAGACTCCCTTTTATGACGGTTATTGATGAGATTGGCTTGCAAACACGATTTTGTGGTTTTGATAAATCTGCATACATGAAATGGTTTTAACTGACATTTGCACACACGGGACTTACTGAGATGTCAATCTCACACCTTTTATATCATGATTTCAGGAGATTGCTTTCAGTGAGCGGTGCGAAGCTAGGGTTGAGCTCCAATTTATTTATTTAGTTGTGGTTGAATTTATTTCAAGAGACGCTTGTTAGTTTTGATTTTCCAGACTTGTATAAGTTTTGCGTTCAGATGTAATGGAATTATCCTTTTAATTTTATTTAGCAGTTTTCGTTTTATTTTGTACGTTGTTGTAAAGACCCCTGGCCCTTTGGTGGTCCTTTAGACGGGGCGACATCCTGCCCTATCTAGGTACCTAGGGTGTGGGGTGTTACACGCCACGCTCTGACTTGGTTGTTGAGTCTCTATAATCATGTCCTAATGAACCAGTATCTTCGTTATCAGATCCGACTACCAAAGACGATCTTGATCTTCCTATTGCTCAAAGAAAAGGTAAACGTACATGTACTTACCCAATCTCTTTAGTTGTTTCTTACACTCATTTGTCTTCCTCTTCTTGTGCTTTTCTTACATCCCTTGACACTGTTTTTGTCCCTAAAACTATTCAAGAGGCATTAGCTCATCCCGGATGGCGGAATGCTATGATTGAGGAAATGAATGCTCTAGATGTCAATGGTACATGGACTTTGGTTACCTTACCTACAGGTAAACAAGCTATTGGATGTAAATGGGCGTTTACTGTCAAAATTAATCCTGATGGTTCCATTTCTCGATTGAAAGCTAGACTTGTTGCTAAAGGATATGCTCAGACTTATGGCATGGACTATCATGATACTTTTTCTCCTGTTGCTAAACTTGCTTCTGTCAGGTTATTTATTTCCCTTGCAGCAACTTATGACTAGCCGCTGCATCAGTTAGGCATAAAGAATGCCTTTCTCCATGGTGATCTTCAGGAGGAGGTCTATATGGAGCAACCACCTGGTTTTGTTGCTCAAGGGGAGAATGGAAAAGTCTGTCGTCTGCAAAAATCTTTCTATGGCTTGAAACAGAGTCCTCGGGATTGGTTTGGAAAATTTAGCCAGGCTATTGAGAAGTTTGGGATGCAAAAGAGCAAGTCAAATCATTCTGTTTTCTATAGACAATCTAATGGAGGTATTATTCTATTAGTTGTATATGTGGATGATATTGTAATCACAGGTAGTGACTCGAGAGGAATTTCGTCTCTGACGTCCTTTCTTCATACTCAGTTCCATACAAAGACTTTGGGATGTTAAAGTATTTCTTGGGCGTTGAAGTTAGCAGGAGTAAGAAGGGAATCTTCCTATCTCAGAGGAAGTATGTGCTTGATTTACTGTCAGAGTCGGGAAAGTTAGGTGCTAAACCATGTAGTACTCCAATGGTTCCTAATTTACAATTAACCAAAGGAGAATTATTTGCAAATCCTGAAAGGTATAGAAGACTTATTGGCAAGTTGAATTATCTTACTGTGACACGTCCTGATATTGCTTATTCAGTGAGTGTGCTGAACCAGTACATGTCATCACCAACTGTTGATCATTGGAAGGCAGTAGAACAAGTTCTGCACTATTTAAAAGGTGCTCCTGGACGTGGAATCCTATATGGCAATCATGGTCATACTAGGATCGAATGTTTTTCAGATTCTGATTGGGCAGGGTGTAAGGAAGATAGGAGATCTACTTCAAGATATTGTGTTTTTGTTGGGGGGAAATTTGGTTTCATGGAAGAGTAAGAAACAGAATGTAGTCTCACGATCAAGTGCGGAAGCTGAATACAGAGCTATGGCCAAGTCTTTGTGTGAGGTCATATGGGTATATCAGTTCTCAGTGAAGTAGGAATTAAGGTCTCAGTACCTGCAAAGCTATGGTGTGACAATCAAGCTGCACTTCACATTGCTTCCAATCCAGTCTTTCATGAACGAACGAAACATATTGAGATTGATTGTCATTTCATTCGTGAAAAAATCCAACAAGGTTTGATCACTGCAGGTCATGTGAAGATTGGAGAACAATTAAGTGATTTATTCACAAAGGCTCTTAACGGGGTCCAGATTGATTATCTATGTAACAAGCTGGGCATGATTAATATCTATGCTCCAGCCTGAAGGGGAGTGTTACAGATTGTGTATAGGCTGATTTGTAGGGATTAGATTGTTAACAAACATAGGCTGATTTGTAGGCTAAATAATAGGAATTAGAGGGCTGATTTATTGTAATTAATATAGGATATTTTACTTCCTATTATAGGATCTCTATACTTGTATATATACCCTTATAATTGATGAATAAAAGATAAGAAGCTTCATTCTCTTGTTCTGAAACTTACAGTGATGTTATGCATGGAGGCTAGATGAAAGTATAAATAGACTATATTGATGAGTTTGAGAGTTCAATGGAATGAGCTAGGCATGTATGTATTTGATCATGATTAAATATTGCTATGAAGGTCTAGATCTGCAGCATGATGATTAAAGATGAGATCTTTGAATGAAAATAGGGTTATTATATGAGGTTTGTGGTAGACGAATATTAGGGGTCCTTCTATTAATGATGAGATTCATTTATATGTATGCCATGATGAGATGCATGATCTTAGGAAGCTATAGCGATGAGCTAATGAAACTAGTCTATCTAGATGTCATATGATCATAGGGATTCATGATGCATGAAAAGATAAATGGATGCATATTTGGGTTCTAATCATAGAATTATTGGTTCTAGATAAGGAAGTGAAAAAGACATCAAGCATCACTTCGATTGATTATTGAGAATATCTAGGTAAGTCCCTACATAACTGTTTTGACACAAATTATATGTTTGCAAGCAATTTTTATAATGTTATTTGGAATTGATGTCAATATAATGTTTTGACACAAGGATTGAGCCTTGACTAAAAATGATGAGTTATATTAGATTGCTGTGAAACTTGGATTGGAAACGTGAATGTTTTATTTTCAAAACGAATTTACTAAATTTTATTTATTCAAACTCAAAAACGATTTCTTACACTATTGTCAAGAGATTTTGAAAATGCTGTTACAAAAACCACGTTTTGCAATCAAACTAATCAAAGACTTTCGAAAAAAGGAAAAATGATTCTACCCCTGATCGAGGAGTACTGAGTACTCAGCGAGGGTAGGCTAGTGGTACTAGTCTCGAAGAGCAAGAGTGAGTCTTCTGATAGGAGGCCACCTCCAGAAGATAAACTCAACTTGGAGAGGCGACAATACTACTTAGTCAGGCCGTCCGCACTGGCATATTGGTCCATGTGGACATTGTTGACCCAGGTTGGACAACCGGAGTGTTGGGTGTAGAGATGGAGGAGTATCTCACCTAGTGGGTGGATCCCCCACTGCCCATTGTTGAAAGAATACATTGTGAAGCTATTATAGTGGTAACCATGATATGGATTGTGTTACTATATTGTTGAATCATTTGCTAATCCCTACTTAATGAATTATGAATGTGATGGAACGAGGATTTGTTGTGAATTGTTTTGGATTTATCGAGCAAAGCTCATTTGTATAACTGTTATTGATGAAATTGACTTGCAAACACGATTTTGTGATTTTGATAAACCTACGTACACGAAATGGTTATAATTGACACTTGCACACACGGGACTTACTGATATATCAATCTCACACCTTTTATATCATGATTTCAGGGGTTGCTTATCTTAGTAGGGTGGAGCATTAGGAGATGAACTCCAGCTTATCTGTTTATTTGTTTTTTGAATTTATTTCAAGAGACGTTTGTTAGTGTGGTTTTCCAGACTTGTATAAGTTTTGCTTACAGATGTAATGAAATTATTCCTTTAATTTTATTTAGCAATTTTTTTTTATTTTGTACCTCGTTATAAAGACTCCTAGTCCTTTGGACGGAGCGACATCTTATCATATTTAGGTACCTAAGGTGTGGGGTGTTACAAGTGCAAAATGCACCAGCAACATTTCTTACTGCCAAGCACATACCATAATTTCTTGTTACTGCAATAAATGCAATAATTTACCATCAGGAAGGGTCACTTCACAAGCTATAAATCCAAATCCATGAACTTGCAAATGAGGATTTGGTCTGCCTCTCGGAAAAGCTCGATCAACCAGTTGCAATGTTGACCTCTGTCCATCACACAGGAGACCTAAGATACTTCTCCAAATAGCTCGGAGTCAGTCGTAGGTTCTTTGAGGAATTGTTCAGCAGGTGGCCATGATTACTTAAAGGAACCCAAGAAAGAAATGGTCTATTTCATTAATATATACCTTGAAGAAAATTCTCATGTACCAAGGAACATCGTTCAAGTTATGCCACATAACTACTACTGTTAATGTCCGGTTCACAATCTGCTCAAAACTCAGATTCATCTTAAGAAGATTTGCTGATCCACTAAATCTCATAACCATAAGAATCTTCTGCGATGAATCCGTTCAAACTTGGAAAAGAGCCAAATTAAAAACTGTGAACTTTCTTTCCCCTCCCTAAACTGCAGTCCTCTAACTCCAAAAGTGGCAGACACAGACTTTTCTCATGCTTTTCTTAACTAAATGCCTCGGCACACAATTAGCATACTCAGACACTGGTTATCATGAACATTAGCCTAAAACCAAGTGGCCAACAGGCACCCATGATTGCAGGAACTCAGCTTATATGTATGGTCCTCAGTACCTTGAATTAGATATTTCATAAATTGGTGGCAAAGAATCCAAACAAGCATTTTCCCTCAGTTGAACTTTTAACAATACCATACGCGCACCATTCCACCAGTTTCAGAAACTCGGTGAAATATCAGAGCTGATCCTTTAGCATCAGAAAAGACTCGACTGACAGTAATTAAAAAAAAAAATACCTGAAATGGTGGATGCAAGACAAGATACCACAGCCGATGAGATTTTGACCAGATGTAGTAAAGATACATTAAATCCCATGTTGACAACAACAAATAGCAGAGGCAGTAGTGGTGCACCATCACATCCTGCCACAAGACTAACAGAATCAGCTATTGTTTCCAAGTTCAATGCAGTCAAACAACTCAATCTCATCCAGATTTGATGCTTAGATATGGATGTCAATTAATAGCATAGTAATTATTACTGTGACCGGATAAGGAATACAAGACCTGCAATTGAAATATTATGGTCCTGTCAACAAGTTTTCTAACTCAACTAGTGAAATGAAGTTTGCTTGTACTAGTAATCTTGAAGGGGAAAAAAGGAAAAAGAAAATTAGCTACAAGAATAATGAAGGCCAATCATGTTCCTTTAAATTGTTTTCCAATTAAATTCGAAGGCACAATAATGCCAGTAAATCTTTTCTCAAGTAGCTCAAACACCAAACTTTGTTCATGTTTCTCTGACCAAAAGTATGCATTTGGCTCAGAATTCCTGTTTAGGTTGCCTAGGGCATATCAATCTAAACAAATTTGCCACATTTTTTCTTTTACACTATGTTTCCATTATCTCATTTGAGGACTAGATCAATTATACAGTTGGAAGAGAACTCTGCACATCCTTTGCTCTAACTAAAATTATTTTCAACAAAAAATAGAGAATTATACTTAAGATTTACGATCACTACTATCAATTATTGATAAGAGAGTCAGCTTTACTGTTTTACATTCTAAACATACAACTTTAAGGAAGCAACAAAAATGTGCTAGATCTTAATGTTACAATTGGATGAAGTTCACTAGTGCTAGTAATTATTCGGAAAATTATGGCCATTCAATCAAGGATTTCTTGAAAGTTTTCCTAAATGTCTTCAACATTTTCCAATGTTCCTGAAATATATAATTCATGTCATAACACCTTAGCTATGTTTCCTGCAACTATGATTCTGAATCACCCTAATGATTTCATTGTTGAACCCAAGATTTAAGAGTTGGGAGTGTAAGATGTGAATACATTGGAATCATATAGGAAGGAATTGGAATGGATTATCATTATTGTAACACCCCACTACCTACGTACCTAAATAAGGCGGGATGTCACCCCGTCCAATGGATCAGAGGTCTTTATAACGAAGTACAAAAGGGAAAATGACCAGATAGGATAAAAACGATAATCGTATTACATCCAAATCAAAACTTACAAGTCTGAAAATTTAGAAACTAACAATCGTCTGTCAAAAGAAATACAAAGAAAAATGAAATAAATTGAACGATCATCTCTTATTCCTTCAAGCTGCTCAATAAAAGTACTCCCCTGAAAACATGATATAAAACAGTGTGAGATTGGAATCTCAGTAAGTCCCATGTGTGCGGATGTTTTATATGGGGAAAGCCATGCATGGCATAACATTTTATATGACATTTGATAACTTGAACCATTTTCATGGGTATATGTGATCTATGAGTTTGTTAGTTCATGAATTTATTTACTTCGATACAATTGTTGGAAAACTATTTAGACAAGAGTGGTTAATGCTTGGTGCTTATTTCTTGGTGGACTTGAGCTTTTGTTTTATGAGTATTATTAGAAGGGAAATGGAGTAAGTGAGTGGGAGTTAAGGGAATTTGTTAGTTTCTTGGTGGACTTGAACTTTTATTTTATGAGAATTATTAGAAGAGAAATGGAGTGAGTGAGTGGGAGTTAAGGGAATTTGATAGAGGAATATTTAAACAAGAGTTGTTGTGGTGTAGTGGTTGAAACAAGAGTTGTTGTGGTTTAGTGGTTAAAACAAGAGGTGTTGTGGTTTAGTGGTTGAAACAAGAGTTGTTGTGGTGTAGTGATTGAAGAAAGAGTAGTTGTGGTTTAGTGGTTGAAGCTTGGTGTTTATTACTTGGTGGTTGAGTTCAAATCCCAACTCTTGCAAACCTTTCCATTCTTATTTCTCAAAGTTCTCCTAAGCCAAACAAAAACCAGTCACACACACTCATGAAAATTCCAGCTTCCCTTACTCTCAAATTCGCCTCTAGTTTTAAGCAAAAATCACAGCACAAGACCCCAATTTTTCTTCCCCTATTTCTGCCCAAAGCTGAACCAAAAATCAGCCTATACTTTTCTACTTTTCCTCTCATTATCTGGGCCACTTAAGCACCCTAGAGCACAGCCATAAACTCCTTCTATTCACTGCAGTTTCGGCCAAACCAAGAAGAGCAAAAGCTGCCATTTACCCTTGTTTGTTCAAGAGTCCAAAACAAGGTGTAGTACTTCCAAACATCAAAACACCTAAACCTAACCTATACTCTTCATCAAAACAACCACCAATCAAACTCTAAACCTCTCTTCTACACGGAAAAAAACAGCCACCTTTCTCTCCAAGATTTTGGCCATCACAACTCCAATCACCACCAAAATCGAAACCTAAGAGCAAGATAAGCAACTCTTCAACTCTTCATCAACTCGACCTCAATTCTTCTCAACTCTTCATCAACTCGACCCCAACTCTTGCAAACCTTTAATTCTTACTCACTCCATCCCTTTTTCTAATAAATCCCCGTCAATAAAATAAAACCCAACTACCACAACCACTTCAAAAGCAAATTAATTCATGCAACAACAAATTAATATTTTCATGAAAATAATTCAAATCATCAAATTTGGTATAACTCAATATGACATGCATGACTTTTCCCCACTTACTAAAGGTGGTCTAATATGGGGTATTACATCCTCTCCCCCTTAAGAGAATTTCGCCCTGAAATTCAGCGTGCTATACGTTTAGAGCAAGTTCGGGTATTTCTTCTTCACCCAATCTTTCGTTTCCCATGTTGCATCCTGAATACCGTGATGATCCCACAGAATCTTCACCATAGGTATGTGTTTACTCCTCAACACCTTGACACTCCAATCCAAAACCATAACTGGTTTCTCAATGTAGCTCAAATTAGGCTATAGAATCAATGGCTTCTCGTTCAATACATGCTCCGGGTCAGGGTTGTATTTCTTCAACTGGGATACATGGAACACATCATGAATTCCTGCTAATCCTTCCGGCAACTCCAATCGATATGCTACAGGTCCAATCCTTTCAATCACGGGAAAAAGTCCTAGTTATCTAGGACTCAGCTTCCCTCCTTTATGATGCTTCAGAATCCCTCTGCTCGGTGTTATCTTTAGAAAAGTTCGGTCCCCACCTGAAACTCCAACACCCTTCTTCTATTGTCAGCATAACTCTTCTATCGGCTTTGAGCGATTTTCAGTCTCTCTTTTATTATCTTCACTTTATTTGCTATTTCCTCAATATTCACTTCCCCAGACTTACTGATTTGTCCATCCTCTGCCCATCCCCAATACAAGGATACTTGACATTTCCGCCTATATAACGCTTCGTACGGTGCCATTCCAATCGACGCCCGATGGTTATTGTTGTATGCTAACTCAGCGTAGGGTATACAATCTATCCACTTATCTCCAAAATCCAACACACAAGCCCTAAGCATGTTCTCCAATATTTGGATGACTCTCTCGAACTGTCCATCAGTCTGCGGATGAGCAGATGTGCTAAGCTTCAGAGTCGTCCCCATTGACTCTTGAAACTTGGTCTAAAACCTAGAAGTAAATCTGGGATCCCGGTCGGATACAATACTAGTCGGCACTCCATGCAATCTAACTACTTCGCGAATATATGTTTTGGCCAATTTTTCCATAGAGTCCCTCATTCACCGGAATGAAATAAGATATCTTGGTCAATCTGTCAACCACTACCCACACAGCATCCTTCAAGGTCTTAGACATCAGTAATCCTGTAACAAAGTCCATCGTCACCTCTGGCCACTTCCACTCGGGTATAGGCAACGGCTGGAGCAATCCAGATGCCTTCTTGTGCTCCGCTTTTACTCTCTGGCACGTCAAGCAGGTAGAGACGTATTGCGCCACGTCTCTTTTCATTCCCGGCCACCAATAGGCCTTTTTCAGATCTTGGTACATCTTAATTTCTCCCGGATGAATGGAATACTTGCTCTTGTGAGCCTCATCCATTATCTTTCTTTTCAATATTGGGTCATCCGGTACACATAGTCATTCTCGGAAATACGTCACTCCTGCTTCATCAGTCCGAAATTCCTTATTTCCTCTCTTCACTTCCTTTGCCTTGAAAATCTGAAACTCTTGGTTATTCCATTGAGCCTCACTAATCTCTTGCCTCAGTTCAGGCTCTAATCTCAAGTTGCTCAAGCTAATTTTTCCTTCTCCCACTTCCGCCTGCTTCCCCAAGATATCCTGTACTACTTGAATCTCTTGTACCCTCAAGCTAGCCATCCTCACTTTTCGACTCAGCGCATCAACTACCACATTCACTTCCCCCGGATGGTAGTTAATTAGACACTTGTATTCCTCCAAAAACTCCACCCACCTCCTCTGCCTTAAGTTTAAGTCCTTTTGTGTGAATATGTACTTCAAGCTCTTATGATCCGTGAAAACTTCATATTCTGCCCCATACAAATAGTGTCGCCATTTCTTCAAAGCAAACACTATCGCTGCTAACTCCAGATCATGAGTCGGATAGTTTACCTCGTGCGGCTTCAACTTCCTCCAGGCATAGGCGATAGCCTTCCTGTCCTACATCACCACCACCCCTAGACTTTCCTTAGACGCATCCATGTACAAGGAATAGGCCTTACCTTCTTCAGGTAGGCTCAGTACTGGTGCCGTCATCAATCTCCTCTTAAGCTCTTGGAAGCTCTTCTCACACTTATCATTCCAGACGTATGGCACGTCCTTCCTTAGCAAATTGGGTCATTGGCGTCGCCAGCATAGAGAAGTTCTTAATAAAACGGCGGTAGTATCCCGCCAATCCAAGGAAACTCCTGACCTCGGTCACACTCTCCGGTTGCTTCCAATTTGAAACCGCCTCGACTTTCGATGGGTCCACCTTGATTCCATCTTTAGATATCACGTGGCCAAGAAAAGCCACCGAATCCAACCAAAATTCTCACTTGCTAAATTTAGCATAAAGTTTATGCTCTCTTAATTTCTCTAGTACCAACTTTAGATGCTCCACATGCTCCTCGGGACTTTTAGAGTAGATTAAGATGTTGTCTATGAACACTACCACAAACTTATCCAAGTACGGCTGGAAAACCCTGTGCATAAGATCCATGAAAACGGCTGGTGCAGTAGTTACTCCGAATGGCATCACCACGAACTCGTAGTGGCCATATCTAGTGTTGAAAGCCATCTTGGGAATATCCTCCTCCTTGATTCGCACTTGGTAATAACCTTGCCGGAGATCCAACTTAGAAAAGTAACACGAACCTTGCAACTGATCGAACAACTCATCAATCAAAGGAAAGGGGTACTTGTTCTTGATTGTGAGGTTGTTCAGCCCTCTATAGTCTATGCACAATCTCAATGTCCCATCCTTCTTCTTTACGAACAACACTGGGGCTCCCCATGGCGATGTACTGGGTCTTATGTACCCTTGCTTAACCAATTCTTCTAATTGCTCCTTCAATTCTTTCAATTCTGCGGGTGCCATCCGATAAGGAGTCTTTGACACCGGCTCTGTAACACCCCACGACTACGTACCCTAAAAGGGCGGAGATGTCGCCCCGTCCCGTAGGACAAGGGGTCTTTAGAACGAGGTATAAAATATAAAGGCAATCTCCAAAAAGATCAACTTAGATAAATAAAGAAATATTCTTATTACATCAGGCTCAACTTAGAGCAAAACGGAATAAAACAAAATATTGTTTAGAAGCATAAGCAATAAATGTCTCCTAGAACGGATAGAGAAAATAGCAAAAGCTCCAACTATTACATGCCCCGCTGACTCAGCACAATCTATCTCCTGAAAACATGGCGTAAAACAGTGTGAGAATAAATCTCAGTAAGTCCTGTGTGTGCACATGGTGTTTTTAAATAGTTCGTGTATGCAAAGTGTAAAACATTTGTAAAAATAATTTGGCAAGTCATTAACAATCTCTTTTCGCAAAGAGTGGGTTTTTCTCATTGTCACACTTTGTACAAAATAAATCCTCCACTCAAATAAACAGTCATGTCACCACACGTTGGGTTCCATGAGAACAAGTTGGCCAAGGCACCACACTTTGTGCACCTTGTCCTGACCAGATTACCACACGTTGGGCGTTCTGATCAAGGTGAGTGTACAGCCCACCAGGTGAGATACTCCTCCATCTCTACACCCAACAAAACCATCCGGGTGTCCATGCCGGGAAAATAAATAATACCTTTCAGGTATAATGCTAGCTCGGACTAGCCTGATCTACCAACACTATCGCCTTTTCAAGCAGAGTTCATCTTCTGGAGGTGGCCTCCTGCCAGAAGACTTACGCTAGCCCTCCAAGACTAGTATTGTTAGCCTACCCTTATTGAATATTCAACGAACATATCCGTCAATTCCTGATTCAAAATATTTTCAAACCTTGGCTTTGCAAAACGTGGTTTTTCTTTAAAAGAGATTTCTAAAAATTTAAGGAAAAGAATAGTTTTCTTGCTAAAAACCGTTAGTTTGACAAAACCGTTTAAAGAGTAAATATCCACGTTTACAACCTAAGCAAACACAGTTTAACAATAGCTTTACAAAGCTTCACAACATAGACTTGCCATCACAACCTTTAACAAAACAGTTTATAGAAGGACTTACCATCACAACATTTAATAAAAGAGTTTATGCAAGGACTTACTTGATATGCCTCAGATAAATACGATAAATTCACAGCTGGCTTTCCTCAATTATCCTCCTGATCTAAACCATATAATATTATGATCAGGGTCTCAATTAATTCAAACATGCTCTAATCCCATTTATTTTCATAACAATTCGCAATCTCCTATTTAATTCCAAGTAAACTATTCAAACTCCAAAGATCAAATACTACGACCACATGTTTATCTCGCTAATAAACACCATTAAACTTTACTTTCGGCATCTAGGGAGGGTATTCCCTTACCTTGCAACTACCGGATAATGAGGTCTCGATGCTCCTATGGTGATCGTCCCGATTTCGCTTGAGAAGAAGAGAGAAGCTACCTCCTTTGCTTCAGTTGACCGAAAATTTAGGAAGAAGAGGAAATCAACCTCTATAGGGCGTGATTTAAGGGTAGAAGAAAGAGAAAAGAATCATTAGAGAAAACGGCATCAAGAGGTTGAAAGGATTTGTGCTTACCTTAAGGTGTGTTCG
Source organism: Voacanga thouarsii (assembly GCA_026120185.1). Taxonomy (NCBI): domain Eukaryota; kingdom Viridiplantae; phylum Streptophyta; class Magnoliopsida; order Gentianales; family Apocynaceae; genus Voacanga; species Voacanga thouarsii. The sequence goes on from JANUWF010001576.1 coordinate 1,519,532, forward strand.
ATTTTTGCTTGGAATAACTCTTATGTTTTCGAAAATTTGCAGAGAGAAGTTGCTGAAATTTTCGTGTAGAATGGAGAGGGTAAACGGTTGCTAGGATTTAAAGTTGGAGAAGATTGGTTTAGGGTTAGATGATGATGTTTAGAAAGACTCCTAATGGCTTTAGGTTTCTTGGACAGCAAAGGCGAAATTTCCAGCTTGCGCGCGCCTCCTTGCTGCCGATTTTAGGGGAGTTTTATGGAGGAAAAAATTCTGCAATTTGCTCCTCTAAGCTGGCCGAAACACTGCTCAAAGGAAGGGCTGAATGTGTTTAGAATTTTGGGCCAAACAAGGAAGAGTTTAAGTGAGTTTTGATGACTGAAAAATACTGTGCAAGTGCTGTGAAAATTCTGTGCAAGTGTAGCAGGTTTTGGACTGGTTTGGCTGCTATAATTCTACCGAAATTTCCAGAGGAAAATTGAGGGTTTTAGGCGCTGAAAATAGCTTGTTCAGCTGGGGTTTTTCAGTGAATGATGTGTGCAGAATTTCGGTTGAAGTAGGAACACAAAGCTGGCCGAAAATCCTGCACAAAGCTGTCCGAATTTTTCTGTGTATATGCTGGACAAATTTCAGTGTTTTTGTGTGAAAAAAATTCTGGTTTTGTGCAGCTAAGGTAGTTGAATTGTTAAGGAGTGTTCTAGGTGTTTTGAGCTAGGATTTTCAGAGTTAGATTGTAGCTAAAGATGGCTGGAATTTCGGACAGCTTATGTAAAGCTGCCGAAATTCAGCTAGGAAAAGGAAGAAATCCTAGTTGAATTTGGATTGAAATAAAATATGGTTTTATCAAGGATTTGGATAAGATTTCCTCTAGTCCTAGAAGAGTTTGGATTGAGCTAAAGGTGCTCCAAGGTGGCAGTCGAAATCTGGAAAAATTTCCATAATATTTCCTGCTTATGGTTTCCGAAAATTCAAGGGAACAAAAGCTGAAAATAAAACAAATTTCATCCTTAGCTAAAATCCTTGAACTTAGGAGTTAAATATAGAGTCTTACTCCTATGGAAGTGGCGTTTAATCCCAAAGAAAATATCTAAGACTTTAGTTAAAATATTTCTCTAAAACAATTAAATAAATAAAAGGATTATGGCTAGAATTCTTGAAGAGGTAAAATAAGATTTTTCCCTAATATATTCCCTAACTCTAATATTCATCAAGAAGAGTTTTATACCACTTGAAATTCTTCAAGGTGGCTCCTAGCTAGGGGTTTTTTTCGAAAATCCTAAGGAACACAAGCTGAAAATTAAAGGTGAACTTTATTCACATCAAAGTCCTTGAATTTAGGAAATAAATATAGAGACTTATTTCCTTGGAGTAAAAATACTAAAATTTCTCTAGGATAGCTAGGTTCTTTTTCGGCCAAGACAAGAAATGGTCTAAAGAAAAGAATTTCAAGAAGAGAAACTAACTTCACAAAAGGTAGGATTCGAACTCGGGTCACTAAAGGAAATCACCAACCTCCCCGCTATTCCAAAACTACTACCATACTAATTTTTCTACAAGTTCTTACCACCCCAATACTCATCCTTCCAAATCTTCGACCAAACCTCCCTTATCCAAATCTTTAACAACACAACTATTTCACATCAATTACTTCAAATGCAAGAGCAACGGAAAAATTCACATGCATCCATGCAAATAAAAATTATTCTAGCTACCACATAAAATGCAAGATGCTATGCAATGCATGACTTTTCCCCGTAGTCAAAGGTGATTTTGGGCGAGGTATTACAGGCTCCGCTCCCGGAACTAAATTGATGGTGAACTCGACTTCTCGAGAAGGTGGAAGAGAAGCAAGTTCGGTCAAAAATACGTCTGCAAAGTCCTTTACCACCATGGTGCTCTCCAAAGGACACTGATCCTTGGGCTTATTAATCAGATAAGCCAAGTATCCCACACAACCCTTCTTCAACATTTTCCTCACCTTTGCGCCTGCTATCAAGAATTTCAACTCCCTCACCTTTCTCCCATTAAACTCTAATACGTCACATCCGGGTCTAACAAACTGCACTGTCTTGGCCCTGCAATCTACTCTTGCTCCATGCTTTGCTAACCAGTCCATACCCAGAATCAGATCATAGTCGTCGATGGGTAGGATTATGAGATCCGCCATCAAAATCTCTTTTCCAACCACAATATCACACCCTTAGACTACCTTACTCACATCTCTCTGCCTCCCCAATGGTGTACTCACTAACATGGTATAAAGTAACTCGACTCCGTCCCAACCCAAATGGCATGCAATTGATCAACTTATAGATTTGAAATAACTTGCAATGCATCGAAAAATAAATTTTGAAAATAATACTCCAAATAGAGCAGAGAAATTAATAAAATCATGCTTTTATTAACTAAATCCAACTTGGTACAAAATAAGGAAGTATCCTACTAGGTACTCCTTTTTATTCTTGCTAAACAAAATTCAAAACAAAGAATAAATTCTGAATCAAATAAATAAACGAACATCTCTTCATAAAAATAAAAGAATAAGCACTAAGGGTCCTATAAACTCTAAGCAACACTAGAGTCGCTGGAATCCTCAGAAGCCTCTGAAGAAGGCTCACTAGCCATCCTGCACTGCTATTGGGATGATCTATCACATAATCCTTTGTGAAACCAAAGGATCGGGGCTTCATCTTAGGCCGACCAAAAACGTACCCCTCAACTTTCCTACCCTCAGCTTAGCTCTCAACTCCGCATCCCTAAGCTTTTCCATGGCTAACATTACTGCACTCTTAGGCGTCTCAGATTCCAACTCGTATGACACACTTTCCAGAAGCGTCGGGATTCTTTCCTCTATGGATGGGGTCGCAGGTGTATCAATACTACCCTCCCCCTCAATCACTTCCGCTTCACTCTCGCTCTCTAGCTCTCCTATCTCCCCCCTCAATCTCAAGTCCCCCTAGCTCATCTTCACTCTCACCATTCATTGCTCCTGCATCCCCTATCTCCTCCTCATCATCTCCGTCATACTCTTCCATATTCCCATTCTCCTCAAGTGCAAACATCTCAGGTATCGAGTCCTCAGGTTCTTTCTCTACTCCAAAGTCTTCTATCATAGGTGGCTCATGGTCTACCTCGTCCTCACCCAAAATCCATCCACCCTCGAGTTCTGCCTCTAAATCAGATGATGATGAATCTAGTACGGGGATGGGGTTAGGTGCTCTACCACTAGTGGGACCACACATAAAAGGCCAATCATGGGTTACAGCTGCGGATCTTCTAGACATCCTATAAAAGAAACACAAAGAAATCAGAACTAAATCTCAACTCTTAGAGGTCAAACACTATTCAATGAATCTCAATTCCAAAGGTTTAGGTACCACTCAATCAAGCCAATTGCCTAAGCCTAGTCTCTGATACCACTTGTAACACCCCACACCCTAGGTACCTAGATAGGGCAGGATGTCGCCCCGTCCAAAGGACTAAGGATCTTTATAACGAGGTTCAAATAAAAAAAAAAATTGTTAAATAAAATTAAATGAATAATTTCATTACATCCGGAAGCAAAACTTATACAAGTCTGGAAAATCAAAACTAACAAACGCCTCTTGAAATAAATTCAAAACATAAATAAATAAATAATTGGAGTTCATCTCCTAACGCTTCACCCTGCTCAGTATAAGTAATCCCCTGAAATCATGATATAAAAGGTGTGAGATTGACATCTCAGTAAGTCCCGTGTGTGCAAGTGTCAATAGAAACCATTTCGTGTATCCAGGTTTATCCAAATCACAAAATCATATTTGCAAGTCAATCTCATCAATAACAGTCATACAAAGGAGCCTTGCTCAATAAATCCAAAACAGTTCACAATCAATCACTGTTTCATCACAATCATAATTCATTAAATAAGGATTAGCAAATGATTCAACAATATAATAACACAATCCATACCATGGTTACCACCATGATAGCTTCCCAATGTATTCTTTCAACAATGGGCAGTGGGAGATCCACCCACTGGGTGAGATACTCCTCCATCTCTACACCCAATACTCCGGTTGTCCAATCCGGGTCAACATTGTCCACCTGGACCAATATGCTAGCGCAAACGGCCTGACTAAGTAGTACTATCGCCTCTCCAAGTTGAGTTTATCTTCTAGAGGTGGCCTCCTGCCAGAAGACTCACTCTTGCTCTTCGAAACTAGTACTACTAGCCTACCCTCACTGAGTACTCAACGCTCCCCGATTAGGGGCAGAATCATTTTCCCTTTTCTGAAAGTCTTTAATTAATTTGATTGCCAAATGTGATTTTTCGTAATAGTATTTTCAAATCGTTTGACAATAGTTTAAGAAATCATTTTTGAAGTTGAACCATTAAAATTTAGCAAATTCGTTTTGAAAATAAAACATCCACGTTTCCAATCCAAGTCTCACAACAATCCAATATAACTCATCATTTTTACTCAAGGCTCAATCCTTGTGTCAAAACATCATATTGACATCAATTCCAAATAACATTGTAAAAATTGCTTGCAAACATATAACTTGTATTAAAATAGTTATACAGGGACTTACTTGAATATACTCAACAATCAACCACAGCAATGTTCGCCCCTTACTTCAAATCTCTTCCTTATGTAAAATTAATGATTCTCTAATTAGAATCCAAATATTAACCCTCTATCATCATGCATCATGAATCTCTATGATCATATTACTCATCTAATTCATCCATGGCATCTAGATGGATTAATTCATCAAATCGTCTCTATAGCTTCCCATGATCATGCATCTCATCATTATGCATGCTTAAAATCAAATCAACTCATCTAGGCCATGACCTCCAATATTCGCCCACCCTTAATCTCATACAATGAACATATTTGCTTCAAACCTTTAATCACCATGCAATAGATCTAGGTCATCATAGCATTATTTAACCATGTTCAAGCCATACATGCCTCGTTCATTCCATTGCTCTTTCGAACTCATCAATCTAGTCTATTTATGCTTTTCGTGCTAACTCCATGCATAATAATACTACCATAAAATCAACCTTATGCAAGACAAAAGAGATTGAGACCAAAAATACCTCTTGACGGGACACACTAAGAGCAAAAGTGACGCCTTTAGTGGTTGCTTGAATTTACTTTGAAAGGAAGAGTTGATTGGTGGCTCTTGGACCTTTGTTCGGAAATTTCCAACAATAGAAGAGAAGAATCAGCCCCCTTGATGACCGAGTTTTAGGAGAAAAGAGGAAGATTAATTGAATACGAGTTGAAAGGGTTGAAGGGTTACTCACCTTAGGTTTAGATTTCAAGTTTGGAGATGCTTGGAGGTTGCTAGGGACGGAATCTTTGGAGAGAGTGGCGGCTGGAATTCTGCAGCAGCAGAGGGTGTTTTAGGGTTTGATGGTGGCTGGTTTGATGAAGAGAGTAGGCTAGGCTGAGGTGTTTTAGGGTTTGGTAGAGTTTGATCTTGTTTTGGGTCTCTTGATCACAAGAAGGAAAGGTGACAGCTTTTGTCTCCTTGGTTTGGACGAGATTAAGTAGGGTTTTGGGAGGTTTTTGGTGACTGTTTCTGGTTGCTATGGTGGCCGAAAGCAGGAGGGAAAAGAGAGTGAGGAAGCTGATTTCCTGGCTGCTCTTGGACGAGATTAGAAGGGAAAAGATTAGGGTTTTGTGTAGCTGTTTTTGCTGGACTGCTAGAGGGGTTTTTGGTGCAAGCTTTGGGCTGCAAATTTCATGAGAGTGTGTGTGTGTGTGTGTGTGTGTGTGTGTGTGTGTGAACAGGGACGAAATTCTGGAGGCAATGGAGCTGAAATACTGGTATTCTTTGGCTAAATTCAAGTCCTAATTGGTTAGGGTTTCCTTAGCCAACCCTAGCTAGGTTTTGGGAGTGTTTTAGGTAAGTTGTCTTTACCCTATGTGGCGGCTGCTAGGCGGGAGTTTTCCAGAAAACCCTAGAGAGGAATTAGGTTATCTATTTAGGGAATAGATTAATTAATCCCCTACATTAATTTGAGTACTTTTTAAACAGCTATTGAAGAGTTATTTGATAAGGAAATTTCTAGTTTCTTAATCCTTATAGCTACTGAATTTTCCCCTTCCTTTTTCCCCTTCAACATTTCGAAACCCTTGCTCAATCCAAGGCCCAAACATCTCATTTAAATCCAGCTTTTAAAAATCTAATCTAGTAATCTTTAAAATTCTCTACAAAATTATAATAGGATATTAGTAACAAAATTTTAATTTACTAATTTTATAAAGTAATTTCCAAGTTAAAGTACACCCCCAATTCTTAGGAAATTGGTCTCCAAACCCTTAAGGATTTTGGCCAAGGCTAGGGAAATTAGGGTAGATGGAAAATAAAAGAAAGGAGAGAATTTTGAGATAGCTAGGATTCGAACTCAAGCCCACCAAAGAACACACACCAAGCTCTATCCACTAAACCACATTAATTCTTGGCAATTATTCTCCTAATAAATTCCTTTAATTCTTACTCACTTACTCCATCCCTTTTTCTAATAAATCCCCTTCAATAAAATAAAACTCAACTACCACAACCACTTCAAGAGCAAATTAATTCATGCAACAACAAATTAATATTTTCATGAAAATAATTCAAATCATCAAATGTGGTATAACTCAATATGACATACATGACTTTTCCCCACTTACTAAAGGTGGTCTAATATGGGGTATTACAGACATCCTGTCCTATTTAGGTACCCAGGGTGTGGGGTGTTACATATGAGTTGGTTAGTTCAAGAATTTATTTACTTTTGATATAATTGTTGGAGGACTATTTAAACAAGAGTGGCTGTAGTCTAGTGGTTAAGGCTTGGTGTTTGTTTCTTGGTGGACTTAAGCTTTTGTTTTATAAGTATTATTAGAAGGGAAATGGAGTAAGTGAGTGGGAGTTAAGGGAATTTGTTAGTTTCCTAGTGGAATTGAGCTTTAGTTTTATAAGTATTATTAGAAGGAAAACGGAGTCAGTGAGTGGGTGTTAAGGGAATTTGTTAGTTTCTTGGTGGACTTGAGCTTTTGTTTTATGAGTAGAATTTATTAGAAGGGACATGGAGTAAGTGAGTGAAAGTTAAGGGAATTTAATAGAGGAATATTTAAACAAGAGTTGTTGTTTAGTGATTAAAACAAGAGTTGTTGTGGTTGAGTGGAGTAGTTGAAACTATAGTTTTTGTGGTTTAGTGATTAAAACAAGAGTTGTTGTGGTGTAGTGGTTGAAGCTAGAGTTGTTATGGTTTAGTGGTTGAAACTTGGTGTTTAATACTTGGTGACTTGAGTTCAAATCCCAACTCTTGCAAACCTTTCCATTCTTATTTCTCAAAGTTTTCCTAAGCTAAACAAAAACCAGTCACACACACACTCACGAAAATTCCAGCTTCCCTTACTCTCAAATTCCTCTCTGATTTTAAGCAAAAATCACAGCACAAGACCCCAATTTTTCTTCCCCTATTTCTGCCCAAAGCTGAACCAAAAATCAGCCTATACTTTTCTACTTTTCCTCTCATTATCTGGGCCACTTAAGCACCATAGAGCACAGCCATAAACTCCTTCTATTCACTGCAGTTTCGGCCAAACCAAGAAGAGCAAAAGCTGCCATTTACCCTTGTTTGTTCAAGAGTCCAAAACAAGGTGTAGTACTTCCAAACATCAAAACACCTAAACCTAACCTATACTCTTCATCAAAACAACCACCAATCAAACTCTAAACCTCTCTTCTACACGGAAAAAAACAGCCACCTTTCTCTCCAAGATTTTGGCCATCACAACTCCAATCACCACCAAAATCGAAACCTAAGAGCAAGATAAGCAACTCTTCATCAACTTGACCTCAATTCTTCCCATCTTCTTCTCCTAAATCTCGATCAAAAGGGACTGATTTACACCCCCTATTTTTTGTGATTTTCGAACAAGAAGAATTAAGGGACCCAATCATCTCTTCCTCTCAAGTGAACTCAACCGATCACCAAGGAGCCACCTTTGCTTCGTTGTCTTGTCTATCCAAGAGGTATTTTGATACTCAATCCCTATTGATTTGAATGAGGCTGATTTTATAGTGATGTTATTATGTATAAAGTATAGCATCAAAAGCATGAATGGATGGGATGGTTGAGTTTGATGGAGCAATAGTTGATCTAGGTGAATATGGGGTGAAATATTATGCTATTATGTTATGTTGGACCTAGATCCATCTTATGGTTGAATAAAGATGAGATCTTTTGATTCATATGGGGTTATCATATGGATATAATGATAGATGAGTATGGAAGTTATCATGCTGATTATTTAAATTGAGTATATGCATGCTTGATGATGAGTAGCATAACGAGAAAAGGTTATGGGCATAGTTTATTAAATTGATTCGTTTAGATGCCATGGTTGATCTATGGAATCACGGGATTCATGTTACATGAAATAATAGTGGCTAGGCCATGTGCACTATTTCGGTTCTAACCATAGAAACATTGATTCTAGATAAGAAAAAAAAAGTAAAAAAGAGATTAAGCGTTGCCTTGGTTGATTATTGAGAATATCCAAGTAAGTCCCTACATAACTGTTTTGCTAAATATTACTCCCTTTGTCCCTATTTATCTATCACAAATGAAAAATTTTGGTGTCTCTTTTTATCTGTCACGTTAAAAAAATTTAGGTGCTATTAATGTTAATTTTACTGCTATACCCTTGTACTAAACAGCTTTGGAAAATGAGAGTGTAATAACTTTAGTGAGAGAGTTTTAAGCAAATAAAGCGAGAAGATAGTTTAGGAGAACATTAAATCCAAGGGTACTTTTGAAATATATAAACAAAGTTGTATGAATATAAGAGACTAACTAATTTTTCTTAAATTGTGTGAAGTAGTTAACTGTGACAGATAAATAGGAACGGAGGGAGTACATGTTTGCAAGTATTTTTATACACTGATATTTGAAATGGTGTCAATATGATGATTGACATAATGATTGGAACGTTGGTTAAATATGATGAATTGTATTGTGATATTTTGATACTTGGTTTGAGAACGTAGTCATTTTATTCTCTAAATGAGTTTGTCAAATCTCAACTTTTAAACTGAAAACGATTTCTTTTCTTTATTACTAAACGTTTTGAAAACTTATTGTGAAAAACCACGTTTTACAAAGACAAGTAATCAACAATTGTGAAAACAAGGGAAATGATTCTACCCCTAAATGGGGAGCGTTGAGTACTTAGTGGGGGTAGGCTAGTGGTGCTAGTCTTGAAGAGCTAGAGTGAGTCTTCTAGCAGGAGGCCACCTCCAGAAGATGAACTCAACTTGGAAAGGCGACAGTGCTACTTAGTCAGGCCGGTCTGAGCTAAGCATATAGGTCCATGTGAACTTTATTTATCCGGGTTGGACAACCGGTGTATTGGGTGTAGAGATGGAGGAGTATCTCACCCTTGTGGGAGGATCCCCCACTGCCCATTGTTGAAAGGTTACATTGGGACGCTATCATATTGGTAACCATGTTATGGATTGTGATACTATTATTTGAATCATTGCTAATCCCTACATAATGAACTTATGATTATGATGAGATGACTTATTGAGAACTGCTTTGGATATGATGAGCAATGCTCCTTTGAATAATTGTTTATTGATGAAAAGTCTTGCAAACATGATTTTGTGGTTTTGATAAACCTGCATGCACGAAATGTTTATATATGACATTCGCACACACGGGACTTACAGAGATACCAATCTCACACTATTTTACATCATGCTTTTAGGGAAGTGCTTTTATTGAGAAGGTTGAAGAGATAAGAAATGACCTACAGTTTATTTATTCTGCTTTGTATTTCTTTCGAGAGATGATTGTTAGTTTTAGATTCTCAGACATGTATAAGGTTTAACTTTGGTTGTATTAAGATTATCGCATAATTTTATTTAGCCATTTTCATTCCTTTTGTACCTTGTAATAAAGACTCCTAATCCTTTGGACGGGGCGACATCCCGCCTATTTGGGTATGTAGGTAGTGGGGTGTTACCCACATGCCGATATATATGGGATCAAATCGTCTGTCCAACAAGGGGGTAGAAGTCCAAATGTTTACAGTGTCAATTTGATGGAGAGATCATGCAGCTGCCAAAAGTGGAGTATAAATGGTATACCTTATTCGCATGAGTTTGCAACATGTCGTCACAGAGGTTGGAACCCCATTGACTTTGTTTTGGAGTTCTATACTAAAAGGAATTAAGAGTTGACATATGAGCATCAGTTTTTCTCTGTGGTGGATGAACAATATTGGAGGCCTTCAACTTTTACACTTGCACCTGAAGAAGAAATGATGAGGAATGAAGCTCCTGACCATCCACGAACATCAAGGATACCTTGTGATATAGATTTTCAGACACCTAACTCTCCTCTAAAATGCAGCAACTGTCATAAGGGTGGACATACTAGGAGAAATTGCAATAATAATACTTTTACTGTTTCGAAAAATTAGCTCATTTCTTCAAATGTTCCTTCATATTCTATTTTATTTTATTTTGAGTATGGTTTCTCTATGGTACTTGTGATGTTGGAATTTATATTTTGAATGCTTCCATACATTACATATATTGTTATATATTGAATGTTATTAATGTGAGAATTGTACAACCTTTGTGATGACTTGATTCCCATATCAGAATGTTTTTGTAGTGTATGAAAATGAGGTCGCATTACTGAAATGTGACCTCTAGTAATGATTTAATTAATGCGACCTATAATTTTCCCAAATTTCATATGCTCGCACATTTCATCGCAGAAAACTCAAACTAAAAATAAGGTCGCATTTCCCTAATGTAATCTTATTTTATGCAGAAATGCAACCTCGCTACAATCAGAATTCCATGTCCAGCTGCCCCACTGTCGTAATTCCAACTAAAAACAACCCCATTTTACGGAATTCCAGCCTGAACATACTATAGAACAAATACCTGAGGGCTTTTCTAGACTGTTGATGAGAGCTCTCACCCTTTTGAGTTCATCTTAGTTAAGACTAACTGTTTTCGATTTTGGTGGCTCATCAATTTGGCCAACAACTACATTGGCTTGTCCACTTCTGGATTGTCCCCCCATTCTGTTCCCATTCTCGGCTGGGTAACTTGCCATGAAGCTTCCAACATTTTGCTCTTATAACTTGTGTTTGGGAGGTTGACATGGTGAAAGAAAGAAACTTGCAGCAATTAAGGCTATCCCGAACAGGAATAACACCAATGAAGGCTGCTCAAAAGAGACTGCAGTAATGAAGGTTGCTTGAAAGCAAAGAGAAAATAACAGCAATGAAGGCTGCTCGAAAGAGAAGACTGCAGCAATGAAGACTGGTTGAAGAGGAAGAAGAATCCTAGAAAGCCTAGGGCTCTGATACCATGTAAGAAATTAGGAGAGAATAATCTCTTTCCATTATACCTTAGAGTTTACAATTAGCTGTTTATATACAAGTTGTCTAAGAAACAAATATGGTAACTACCCTAATAAATTGATTACAAAATCTTCTAATTACTCCTCACAAGATCTCGTAATCACTGGTTACAAAATCCCCTAATTTAATATTCAAACTTCTCTAATTTAGTCTAATTCTAATATTATAATGTTTACAACATTACTTTCCTAAAATACACACTATTAGCCATATTTTACCACAGCTTCTTCAACCATGAAGATAGAGCAGCCTTGCATTTACCATATGTTCATCATTCATAAAATCTGCATGATTAGACTTCAGCTGATTCTTTGAGAAAGAAGCCCATTAGAAATAAATAAATAACTTACCACGAGCTACACTTCCAATATTTAGAAAGCAGGTTGCACCATCTTTAAGATAAGATGATAGTTGATCAAATGGTATACCCCATAATGTTGACATGAATGGGAGGAGGAGGCAAATAAAAACTGCCTGCATCAACACCATTTTCAGGATTTTCTTAAGTTCAAAGAGAGTAGTACACGAAATTCCAAAACCTTGTATTAACCAAAGATTCACTACTCACCTGGAAAGCAGATCCAAATGAGTTTACAACAAATAGATCCACTGTTCCTCCCTACAGACAATACCAAAACAAGAAATTATGTCTTTTTCTAAGAACAAGTAAAAAGAATCGTACCATATCACATTACATTAACCAAATATGAAAGTCTACAGGTTCAAAATGTTAACATAGCAAAAACAATGGGGTAAAAGGTTTTGGGTGTCTCTAAACTTTCAAAAATTTTGATTTTTGCCCCTCAAACAGTAAAACATGTAATTTCCTTTTGCCCTTAAACAGATACGCGTGTCAAATGCTGCCTTTCATCCATTTCTATCGTTAAAAGACTGATGGAGTGAGGAATTTTGGTCTATTTAAGCTGTTTTTTCCTTCTTCCCTCTCTTTTTTTAAAGTTCCCTTTCACAAAGCAATTTGAAAGGGAGGGAGAAGGGGAAGGGAAAAAAAAGGCTGTTTGTACCCATTTTAAAATGGGTCATGTCAAATGAGTTTTGAAAATGGGCTAAAGGAGAAAAGGATTAAAATTTGTAACAAAATATGAGAAAAGGATTATGAATTTCTTACTTTTATAAATTGACTTTATATTGTATTATATAGTAGATTACAAAAGAAAAAATAATTACTTCAAAATCTGGATGGCTATCCAATCAAATCCCTCCATTTAAGGGATTAAATTAATCTAATCATATCCTTTCATTTGAAGGATTTAAAACTGATCATCCTGATTTATTTACAGCTCATTTACACCTTAACACTTCCCTTCAAGCTGAAGAATAGATGTTATCCATTCCCAACTTCAATATAATACTTTCAAGGGCGGCAAAATATGCCAGCCACCCTTAAACTTTCACATATTTTTATTTTCACCTTTAAACTTTAAAATGTGTGATTTTATCTCTCGAACATTTGAAACGCGTAAACAATAGCCCTTCCAACAATTGAAACTGTTAAGTGCCCACGGAAGTTCATCACATGACTCCCACATGACCTGTTTTATGAGTATTTTTGTCCACTCATAACCTTTAAAATATGACGTCATGTTTCCCTCTAATTCTTACAAAGTGACTTCTATATATGATAGAAAAAGATTGTTGCTACTTGCGCGTCTCTCACTTCTCCTTTTAGATCTTTTTTTTTTTTTTTTTGGTAATTTATTTCTCCTTTTAGATATATTCCTCCTTTCTCTAGAGATACTAAGAAAGTTGATATCCATCTAAGAACTGAATCTAGGTTTCTCGGTTACCCATCGAGAACTAAATCTGATTTCTTTCTTTTTTTTCCCTCATTTTTTATGTCTGGATTTTGTTTATTAAAGGGTTAAAATCTATTATTTTTGTTACATAGTTAGATTCAAAGATGTGTGAAAGAGTAATCTCAAGATTATTGAGCGCATAAGACTCATGGAATCATATCTTGAAATTGATGTTAAAAAAATGAAGAAATTCCAAGAGAAGATAGCGAAATTAAAATTGAAGAACTATATTTTGGAAGTAAAAAATAAGCAAATGAGGGCTAAAATCTTGTGACTTTGTATTATACTTGAGTTTTTATTGTTAGAAGGGCAATTTTTTAAGTGTTTCAAATGTTCGAAGGCTAAAATCACACATTTTAAAATTTAAAGATAGAAATCAAAATTTAAAAAAGTTCAAGGGCAGCTAGCATATTTGCCCTACTTTCAAATACCGAATTACTCAATCCTTTTGTAAGTGCATTTGAAAGTTAACTCTATGTAGGCACATAAGGTGTACAAATCAAACAACTCCCCAATTTCTCTTTGATAAAGTGTTTGTCAACTTCGATGTGCTTTGTTCAATCATGCTACACCGGATCATGAGCTATCCCAATCACTGACTTATTATGTAATATCCCGTTTTAAACCACCATTAGTTCATGGGGAAAGTCATGCATAGCATAGCCTATTATAATTCATTTGATAAATTTGAATCTTATGTGATTTATGTGTTTGTTGTTCCATTGAGTTATTTATTTGGGCAGAGTAGTGTTATATGAAGTGGTAGAGTTTTTGTTCTTGTGGGGTAGAATTTAATGAAAGAAGAATGAAGTGAGTTGAATTAGATTTATGGGAATTTATTTGATGAATATCAACACAAGAATTATTGTGGAATAATGGTTAAAGCTTGGTGTATATTCTTGGATGACTTAAGTTCGAATCCCAATTCTTGCAAACCTTTTCCTTCTTATTCTAACTAAACTCTTTTTCCCTATTCCCCACCCCCCCCCCCCCCGGCCGAAAATCCTAGGGCTGCTACCTTCTTATTTTCCAACTTCCTAAAATATGGGAATGTGATTATTTTGGAGTTGCTAAAAAGGAATTATGATAAATAAAATTCCTAATATTCTTTAGTTAATATTTTACTCTAATCTTTTTAGGAAGTTAAATATTCTAACATCTAGAATTCCCTAAAAGATCTTACTCAAGAGATTTATTATGGAAAGAAAAAGATAGAAGCTTTGATTTTGGAAACTAGATTTTTCTACCAAAAATAATTATTCCCTAATAAATTATTTCTGCCTAAAATAAATTAGGACATTAACTAAATTATTCCTTGGACTGATATACTATTTTCCTTGCTGAAATTTCTGGAATTGAAAACCCTAGCCGCCACCTTGATAGGCAAGGTAGTTGCTCTCCAACTCTCTAAAATATAGGGGGAATCTACCCTAAGTAACCTAATCAATCAAAGTTCTCCTAAGCTAATCAAAAACCAGAAATTTCCCCTTCTTCCCTGTAACACCCCACACCCTAGGTACCTAGATAGGGCAGGATGTCGCCCCGTCCAAAGGACCACCAAAGGACCAGGGGTCTTTATAACAAGGTACAAAATAAAACGAAAACTGCTAAATAAAATTAAAAGGATAATTCCATTACATCTGAACGCAAAACTTATACAAGTCTGGAAAATCAAAACTAACAAGCATCTCTTGAAATAAATTCAACCACAACTAAATAAATAAATTGGAGCTCAACCCTAGCTTCGCCCCACTCACTGAAAGCAATCTCCTAAAATCATGATATAAAAGGTGTGAGATTGACATCTCAGTAAGTCTCGTGTGTGCAAATGTCAGTTAAAACCATTTCATGTATGCAGATTTATCAAAACCACAAAATCGTGTTTGCAAGCCAATCTCATCAATAACCGTCATAAAAAGGAGCCTTGCTCAATCAATCCAAAACAGTTCACAATAAATCATTGTTTCATCACAATCATTATTCATTAAATAGGGATTAGCAAATGATTCAACAATATAGTAACACAATCAATATCATAGTTACCACCATGATAGCTCCCCAATGTATTCTTTCAACAAAGGGGCAGTGGGAAATTCACCCACTAGGTGAGATACTCCTCCATCTCTACACCTAACATTCCAGCTGTCCAATCCGGATCAACAACGTCCACATGGACCAATATACTAGCTCGGACCGGCCTGACTAAGTAGTACTGTCGCCTCTCCATGTAGAGTTTATCTTCTGGAGGTGGCCTCCTGCCAGAAGACTCACTCTTGCTCTTCGAAACTAGTACTACTAGCCTACCCCCGCTGAGTACTCAACGCTCCCCATTCAGGGGCAGAATCATTTTCCCTTTTCCAAAAGTCTTTAATTAATTTGATTGCAAAACGTGGTTTTTCGTAATAGCGTTTCCAAATCGTTTGACAATGGTTTAAGAAATCATTTTCGAAGTTTGAACAATTAAAATTTAGCAAATTCGTTTTTGAAAATAGAACATCTACGTTTCCAATCCAAATCTCACAACAATCCAACATAACTCATCATTTTTAGTCAAGGCTCAATCTTTGTGTCAAAACATCACATTGACATCAATTTCAAAATAACATTGTAAAAATTGCTTGCAAACAAGTATCATTTATCAAAACAGGTATGCAAGGACTTACCTGGATATATCACAGCCAAACCCAACTCAATCGATTGCTCTAATTTCCACTACTTCCTTATCTAGAACAAATAACTCCGCAATTAGGATTTAATCGTTCCACTCATTAATTCATACAACATGACTCTTCATGATTTCATTATTTACCTATTGCATCCATGGTATTTAATTCACTAAATCACATATATAACTTTCCTTTACGATTCTATTGATCATGACCATGCATTGACCTAGATCAATTCATCACATGACATCTTCCATATTAAGCTAATATAAAATCATCATAAATAGCCCCATAAACATTAAAAGATCTCATCTTTTGCCTATTTAGCATGGATCTAGGTTCATCATGGCAAGATACATCAATGTCCTATCTCATACATGCTTTGTCTATGGCTTTCATCAACATGTTCATCAATCTAATATATTCATGCGTTCATACTAGACTCCATAAGCATCCTTAAGTCAATATTTTGAAGTTTAAGACCTTGTAAATCAATAAAAATAGGATCTTGATTACCTCTTAGCGATTTAGACTTAAATCACGGCAACTCCTTGTTGACTAGCTTGAGTTTGATCACTAGTTGAAGAGTTTGGATCGCTTGGATGTCCTTGATCAAGACTCCCCAAAGAATGGGTAAAATCAGTCACTTATGATCGAGATTTAGGAGAAGAAGACGAGAGGAATTGAAGAGGAGTTGATGAAGAGTTGAGGAGTTGCTTACCTTAGAGTTGGTTTTCAGCTTTGATGGAGTTTTGGGTGCTATTTTGGTCCAGATGTGGAGGAGGGTTGGCGGCTGGAATTTCTGAGCAATGGAGGGTTTTTAGGGTTTGTTTGAGGCTGATTGATGAAGGAGATAGGTTAGGCTGAGGTGCTTTAGGGTTTAGGTGTTTGAAGAAGTTTTGGCCTTACTAGAGTTTCTTGATCAAAACAGAAAATTGTTCAGCTTTGGTGTTCTCTAGGGCTGCCGAGATTTTGGAGGCGAATTAGGGTTGGTGGCTGCTGTGTTTGTGTAGCTGAGGGTGCTGAGATTCTGGACAGAAAGAGAGGAAATATCTGATAGGTTTTGAGTCCCTATAATAGCGAAAATAGGAAAGGAAGAATGGGCCTTTGTGCAGCTGTTTTTCTGCTTGATAGCTAGGGCACTTTTGTGCAGATTTTGTGCTGGAATCTTTAGGCAGAATAGGTGTGAACAGTGACGAAAATTCTGAGGGTCTAGGGCTGAAATTCTGGTTTCCTTTTGGCTGAAGACAAGTCCTAGTTGGTTAGGGTTTTCTTGGCCAATCTTAGCTAGGGTTTGGGAGTGTTTTAGGTAAGTTGCCTTTACCCTAAGTGGCGGCTGCTGGAAGGGAGTTTTCCAGAAAACCCTAGAGAGGAATTAGGTCATCTAATTAGGAAATAGCTATTAAATAGTTATTAAGAAATAAAATTCTGGTTTCCTATTCATGCCTACTGAAATTTCCCCTAAGGTTTCGAAAATTCCTGGATTTATCCAAGAGATAAATACTCCATTTAATTTCACCTCCAAATCTTGTATTTCCATTAAGAAAATATTATTTGAAAGAAGATAAAATATGGGAATTTATTTCCTTGAAAATGATACCTATATGCTTTCTTATATATGATTTTCTTTACTAATATATTATTAAAATTCTCTAAAAGGTTATAATAAGATATTAGAACCAACAATTTAATTTGTTCTCAAATATTTTATAAAATTTTCAAATAAATCACTCTACTAATTTATTTTTCTCTTCTTAGGAAATTAATTTCCTAGTGGCTAGTCTCCTAGAGATTTTGGCCAAACTAGGCAAAAGTTAGGGAAGGAGGAAGGAAAATAAGAGAATGAAAAGGATTTGAAATTGCTAGGATTCAAACTCAAGCCCGTCAAGGTTTAAATGCTCTCTCCACTTGCTTTGCCCTTTTTTTTCCAATAAACTCTCCTCAATAAATGAAAGCTCAAGCAATCAAACTATTTCAAGAACAAATTAATTCATGCAATCCACAACCAATATTCTCATGAAAAATAATTCAAATCATCAAATGTGAAATAACTTAATATGACATGCATGACTTTTCCCTCACTTACCCAAGACGGTCTAACATGGGGTATTACATTCCCACCTTATTTTCAGCCACTGTACACACACACATACACTCACGAAAATTCCAGCTTCCCTTACGCTCAAATTCTCCTCTGGTTTTAAGCAAAAACCACAGCACAAGAGCCCAATTTATCTTCCCCTATTTCTGCCCAAAGCTGAACCAGAAATCAGCCTATACATTCAATTAATAATTGGCTGAAAAACACTCTTGTGTTTATTCCATATATCTCAAGGTATTTATACAAGATACCTAGACCTATTTAAGGTAAGCCAACTATACATTACAAATATAGAAACAATTACAAGAAATAATTACAGCTATAATTCCTAAATATGTGCAGCTATATATGCTAAGTCTCCCCCTCAAGTTGGTGCATAGATATCACACATGCCCAACTTGGACAATGATGCATAAAATGGTCCACTAGTAACAGCATGAGTCATTATGTCAGCCAGTTGCTCTACACTCTTAATGTACGGAACCTCTATCATACCAGAATCCAGACTATCCTTGATATAATTCCTGTCAAGTTCAATGTGCTTAGTTCGATCATGTTGAACTGGATTGTTAGCGATCTCAATAGCTGCAGTGTTATCACAATACAGTACCATAGGTTTCTTTGGACCGAACCTGAGTTCTATCAAGAGAATTTTTAACCAAGCAAGCTCTGTGGTTGCATGATGAAGAGCCCTGTATTCAGCTTCTGCACTAGATAATGACACTACATTCTGTTTCTTACTCCTCCAAGTCACCAAATTACCTCCAACAAATGACACATAGCCTGAAGTAGACTTTCTATCTAACTTAGAGCCAGCAAAGCCAGAGTCTGTGTAACCAACAATATCCAAGTGCCCATGTTTGGAGAACATAATACATTTACCTGGAGAGGACTTCAGATAAGCCAAAATACGATTCACTGCATTCATGTGTCTATCACTTGGATTGTGCATAAACTGACTGACAACACTAACTGCATATGATAGATCAGGCCTAGTATGAGTCAGATAAATCAACTTCCCCACTAGTCTCTGATATCTCTCCTTGTTAGTTGGAACCCGATCAGGATAGATAGCCAGGCCATGATTCATCTCGATAGGAGCATTTACAGGTTCACAGGCAGAATTACCAGTTTCAGCTAAGAGATCTAAAAAATACTTCCGTTGAGAGAGGAAAAGCCCTTGCTTGGACCGAGATACTTCAACACCCAAGAAGTATTTTAGAACCCCCAAGTCCTTCATCTCAAATTCCTTGGCCAAATAGTTCGAAGTTTCTCCATCTCACCAGCATTACTACCTGTAACAATCATATCATCAACATAAACAATAAGCAAGGTAATATCATCATGCTCCCGCTTATAAAACAAAGTATGATCCGCTAAAGCTTGCTTAAAACCATACGCCTTCATCGAGTAGCTCAACTTGCCAAACCATGCCCTTGGCGATTGTTTCAACCCATACAATGCCTTTTTCAGCTTACACACCTTACCTTTCCCTAGTGTAAATCTTGGAGGAGGATCCATATACACCTCCTCGGTCAAATCACAATGGAGAAATGCATTTTTTACATCAAATTGGAGTAATGGCCAGTCTAGATTGACTACAAGAGATAGAATGACTCGAACGGTGTTCATCTTAGCCACAGGAGCAAAAGTCTCATAATAGTCAATCCCATGGGTTTGAGTGTAACCCTTGGCCACCAGTCTAGCCTTATACCTTTCAACTGTCCCATCTGACTTGTATTTCACTGTAAACACCCACTTGCATCCTACTGTCCTCTTCTCCCGTGGCAACTCAACCATCTCCCAAGTAGAATTTTTTTGAAAGGCCTTCATCTCCTCTTCCATAGCAATCTTCCACTTAGGGTCTCCAAGGGCTTCCTGAAAATGACTAGGAATAGACACAGAAGACAACTGAAGAGCAAAAGCTAGATGAGCCTTAGACAAACGGTGATAAGAGATAAAATCGTAAATAGGATAAGTGACATTAAAAGATGACTTGGAAAAACCCAACCTATCGTGTTCTCTACGTTCACGAAGGGGATATCTTCTACCATGATCGTGATCCATAACTCGGTAGAGTCAAAGTAGTAGAATCTATCTCTCGAAGTTGAAGTGGGAAGAGAAGGAACACATACCTCAGGGTTAATAGTAGAAGAGTCATCCGATGGCATGGTAGCATCATCAAGAGGGGCACTAGAATCAAGAGGAGGCATAACAAGTGGTATTCTCGTTTTCTTCTTGTATAGCCTTTTTGAAATAACCTAGCTGGTCTTTCATCCTTTCCCTCTTTAAATTCGTACTCAACCTCAACCGAACAAGTATCATCTAAAGATTCCTTATTCTCCACAATAGCCGAGTTCTCCCCTTACTCGACATCCACAACTTCTTCTCTTCTAACCATAACCGTTCCTCTTCCTTACTACTAATCTCCCCCGAAGAGGAATCATAGAGACATCTCCGTAAAAATACGACTCTTGTTCACAAAACCGAACATCCATGGAAACATAATATTTACCCGTAGGAGGATGAAAACATTTATAGCCTTTTTGAGAATTAGAGTAACCAAGAAAAACACATTTGAGAGCACGTGGATCAAGCTTATCCCGATATATAGAGTGGACATGAACATAGCATACACAACCAAAGACCTTAGGACAAATATTTAGAGCAGAAGGGATAGAGTGAAATTGTGACAACATCCGTAAAGGGGTTTGAAAATTAAGGATACGAGCGGGCATGCGATTAATAAGAAAGACAAGAATCATGACAAACTTCAACTCAAAAACGTTTAGGAACATGCATAGTAAAGCTCAAAGCCCGAGCAACGTCAAGGATATGACGATTCTTACGCTCTCGCTACCCCATTTTGTTGTGGTGTGTAGGCACAAGTTGTTTGGTGGAGGATGCCATGTTCTAGGAAGAATCGGGTAAGAGATTGATTTACAAACTCACGACCATTATCGAATGAAAAACTTGGACCCGAGTATGAAACCGTGTCACAATCATTTTGTAAAATTGAGGAATCACTTGTATAACATCACTTTTAGATTTCATCAAATATACCCAACTCACTCTAGTGCAATCATCAATAAAAGACACAAAGTATTTATGGCCGTAGCGTATGGAGTAGAAAAAGGACCCCATACATCAGTGTAAACACACGAAAAAGGAATATAACTCTTATTGAAACTAGTTTTGAAAGGAACACGATAGTTTTTAGCATAAATGCATTGTTCACATCTTAAACTAGAGATAGCAACATTGCGAAACAATTTTGGAAATAAACGCTCTAAATAAGGAAAAGATGGATGCCCTAGACGACAATGCCATAAAAGAATCTTCTCTCTATCAAATGACTTGCTCCCTACTTGAAGGCCATAGCTAGGTTCAGATTGAAACTGCGTAGCCCCCTCTAAGTAATAAAGACCGCATCTTTCCCTACCAATGCCAATCGTCCTCTTCGTACGTTTGTCCTGAAAGATACAATGAGTGGAATCAAATGTTGCAGAACAATTAAGACTTTTGGTAATCTTACTAATGGAAAGAAGACTATTAGAAAGAGCAGGTGCAAGTAAGACAGATGACATGGAGAATGTAGGAGAAATTGAGACACTCCCGACTCCTGTAATTGGCATAGAGGTCCCATTAGCAACCTGTACAGACTGGACAGGTGAAGACATTAGAGAGGCAAGGATAGAAGAATTACTAGTCATATGGTCAGTGGCCCCTAAATCAATAACCCAAGTGTTAGAATTACCTTGGTGAGCAGACACTTAAGAGACATGAGAAGCAGAAGGTGGAGAAGTATCAATAACAGCAATCTGAGCAGATTTCTTAATTTTCCTCTCCGCTTATTTAAGTTTATACCACTCCGGATATCAATGCTTCTGCCAACAAACCTCTATGGTATGCCTGGTACTATTGCAATGAGTGCAGAAGCGAGAATTGGAAGCGACAGAATTCACAGGAACATAAGGAGTCAACTGAGAGGTGCTCTTTTGAATCTTTAGGGCTGAAGCTTCCGAATGATTTTCTGTTCCCATAGTGACCTGTCTCTGCACTTCACAACGAACTAAAGAGTAGGCTTCTTCCAAGCTTGGTAGAGGGGAAGTAGCCAAAACACGACTACTAACTTGATCCAAATGGTGATCAAGACCTGCAAGAAACATATAGATGCGATCCTCTGCAATACGCTTCCTTTGTTTCTCGATATCAGCAGCACGTCATGTCATTGGGCCTACGATAATCAAGTTCTATGAAAATTGAATTCAAGTCGTTGTAATATTCTGGCAAAGGTCGACCACCCTGGCGCAATTAGAATGACATCTTCATCAGTTCATAGACTTGGGAAGAGTCAGACACATCAAGATAGCTCCTCTTAACCGCATCCCAAACTTCTTTAGATATCCCACACTGAACAAAGTGTGACATCAGATTATCAGTCATGGAATTAATAAGCCAAGACTTGACAAGAGCATCTTCAGTTTCCCATTCATCATAACCCGGATCATCTTCTGCAGGTGCAGCCTTTCGTCCAATAATATAACCCTTCTTCTTTCTACCAACAATATGCATCTCTAAAATCTTTGACCAAACACGATAATTAGTACCATCCAATTGAATATGGATTGGAGAAGAGGTTTCATGAATGGTCACCGTCGACAGTTTCTTACTATCGGGGATCGCTTCATTGTCAGTTTTGGTAGCCATGATAGATGATAACCAGCGCGATTCACTACAGTACCCGCGCGCTACAGTATCGCCGCCACTACAATGTTGCTACAGTGCCGCCACCGCTACAGTCGCCACAGTGCCGCGCTGGCTTTGGAAGAGACAATGACGGCTAGGGTTTGGGAAAAGGAGGCAGCAGAAGTCTTTTCTTTGGCTCTGATACCAAATTAATAATTGGCTGAAAAACACTCTTGTGTTTATTCCATATATCTCAAGGTATTTATACAAGATACCTAGACCTATTTAAGGTAAGCCAACTATACATTACAAATATAGAAACAATTACAGGAAATAATTACAGCTATAATTCCTAAATATGTGCAGCTATATATGCTAAGTCTTTCCCCTTTTCCTCTCGTTATCTCGGGCACTGTAGCACCCAAAAACCAGCCCTAAACCCCTCTTAAACCTTGTTGGAATTCGACTACAGCAATAGAAACAAAAGCTGTCATCTTCTGCTTCTTGTGATCAAGAGACCGAAGCAAGATCAACTTCTCCTAAACACTAAAACACCCAACCCTAACCTATTCGCATCATCAAACCAACCCTCAATCAAACCCTAAACACCCTCTTCTACCCAGAAATTCCAGCCGCCAACCCTCTCCCATATCTCGGCCAAAACAACACCAATCTCCACCAAAATCGAAACTTAAGAGCCGGGTAAGCAACTCTTCAACCTCCTCCACCTTTTATTCAATTCTTCTTCTTCTTCTTCTTCTCTCTTAAATTTCGAACTAAAGGGGACTGATTTACCCCTATCACTCGTGACCTTCGAATCAAGGAAACCAAGAGCAACCATTCAACTCCTCTTTCCAAGTAAACTCAATCAAGCACCAAAGGCGCCACATTTGCTCTTGTTGTGCCGTCAAAGAGGTATTTGAGGCTTAACTTTACTGATTTAAATAAGATTGACCTTATAGTGATGCTATTATGCATAAAGTCTTGCATGAAAAGCAAGAACAAATAGGATTGATGAGGTTTGATGGTGCAATATTGTGAACTAGGTGTATATGGAGTAAAGCATGGTTAAATATTACTATGATGACCTAGATCTATTGTATGTTGAATAAAGATGAGATCTTTTGATGCAGTGAGGGTTAATATATGGAATTGATCGTAGTTGATTATGGAAGTCATTATATAGTTTATGTGAACCGATTATAAGCATGCATGGATGAGATGTATGACTATGAAAAGCTATAGAGGTGATTTAATGAATCAACCCATCTATATGTTATGGATGAATTAGATGATTAATATTATCATAGGGATTCATAATGCATGAAATGATAAGTGGATACATATTTGGTTTCTAATTATAGAATCATTGATTCTAGATAAGGAAGAAAGTGAAAAAGAGATCAAGCATTGCTTTGGTTGATTATTGAGAATATCCAAGTAAGTCACTACATAACCGTTTTGCTAAATGTTACATGTTTACAAGCCTTTTGTACAATGGTATTGAAATGGTGTCAATATGATGATTGACATGATGATTGAAACGATGGTTGAATATGATGAATTGTAATTGTGATATTTTGATACTTGGATTGGGAATGTGGATGTTTTAACCTCTAAATGATTTTGTCAAATCTCAACCTTCAAACTGAAAATGGTTTCTTTTCCTTTATCACTAAAACGTTTTGAAAAGCTTGATGTGAAAATCATGTTTTGCAAAGACAAGACAATCAATGATTGTGAAAATAAGGGAAACGATTCTGCCCCTAAATGGGGAACATTGAGCACTCAGCAGAGGTAGGGTAGTGGTACTAGTCTTGGAGAGTTGGAGTGAGTCTTCTGGCAGGCGGCCACCTCTAGAAAATAAACTCTGCTTAAAGAGGTGACAGTACTACTTAGTCAAACCGGTCTGAGCTAGCATGTTGGTCTATGTGGACTTTATTTTTCCGGGTTGGACAATCCGTGTGTTAGGTGTAGAAATGGAGGAGTATCTCACCCTAGTGGGCGGATCACCCACTGCCTAGTGTTGAACGGTTACACTGGAAGCTGTCATGATGGTAGTCATGATATTGCCTTGATATTGATATTGAATCATTACTAATCCCTACTTTATGAATCTATGATATCGATGAGTGGATGATTTATTAAGAGTTGTTTTGAATGTGGTGAGCATTGCTCCACCCAATGGTTGTTTATTGACAAAAATTGACTTGCATACATATTTTGTGATTTTGATAAACCTACATACACGAAATATTTTAATGAGACATCCGCACACGCAGGACTTATTGAGATTCCAATCTCACACTATTTTATATCATGTTTTCAGGGGAGTACTTTTATTGAGCAAGTGGAAGGAATGAGAGATGATCGTTCAATTTATCTTATTTTGCTTTGTATTTCTTTTGAGAGACGATTGTTAGTTTCTAAATTTCCAAACTTCTAAGTTTTGTTTTTGGATGTAATGCGATTATCGTTTTTATTCTATCTAGTCATTTTCCTTTTGTTGAGCATGATGAATTGTTATTGTGGTGTTTTAATACTTGGAATGAGAACGTGAATATTTTATTCTCTAAATGATTTTGTCAAATCTCAACTTTTAACTGAAAACGATTTCCTTTTTCTTATCACTAAAAAGTTTTGAAAAGCTTGATGTGAAAACCATGTTTTGCAAAGACAAGGTAATCAATGATTGCGAAAACAAGAGAAAAGATTCTGCACCTAAATGGAGAACATTGAGTACTCAGCGGGGGTAGGCTAGTGGTACTAGTCTTGGAGAGTTAGAGTGAGTCTTCTGGCAAAAGGCCACCTCCAGAAGATGAACTCAGCTTAAAAAGGCAACAGTACTATTTAGTCAGGCCGGTCCGAGCTAGCATGTTAGTCCATGTAGACTTTATTTTTCCGAGTTAGACAACCAGTGTGTTGGGTGTAGAGATGGAGGAATATCTCACCCTAGTAGACGGATCACCCACTGTCCAGTATTGAACAGTTACATTGGGACGCTATCATGGTGGTAACCATGATATGGACTTTGATATTATTATTGAATCATTGTTAATCCCTACTTAATGAACCTATGGTTTTGATGAGTTGATTATTTATTGAGAACTATTTTGAATATGATGAGCATTGCTCCACTCAATAACTGTTTATTGATGAAAATTGGCTTGAAAACATATTTTGTGGTTTTGGCAAACCTGCATACACGAAATGTTTAAATGTGACATTGTCACACACATTTGGTTTTATATCATGTTTTTAGGGAAGTGCTTTTATTGAGCAAGTTGAAGGAATAAAAGATGATCGTTCAGTTTATGTTATTTTGTTTTGTATTTCTTTTGAGAAACGATTGTTAGTTTCTAAATTTCAGACTTGTAAGTTTTGATTTCGGATGTAATAAGATTATCGTTTTATTTTATTTAGTCATTTTTCTTTTGTACCTCGTTATAAAGACTCCTGGTCCATTTGACTTAGATGACATCCCCGCCCTATTTGGGTACGTAGGTAGTGAGGTGTTACATGTACCTTAACAATAATTTGTGTAACATTTCCGAGTTTAGAACCTCTATACCTATATATATACTCAATTCTTTTTCGTCAATAATACATACAAAAATTACAAACTTTTCTTCTTACATGGTATCAGATGATCAGGAGTATGGTGGCATTGACTGTTTTTCTGATGCAGATTGGATTGGTTCAAAGATAGACAGACGATCCACTACAGGTTACTGTGTGTTTGTTGGGGGGATTTTGATATCCTAGAAGAGTAAGAAACAAAATGTGGCGTCTCGGTCTAGTGCAGAATCTAAATATAGAGCTACAGCACAGTCTGTTTGTTAAGTAATGTGGATATATCAGCTATTACGTGAGGTTGGCCTTAAAGCATTAATTCCAGCTAGACTATGGTGTGATAATCAAGCTGCTCTCCATATTGCCTCTAATCTTATATTTCATGAGCGAACTAAACATATTGAGATTGACTGTTATTTTGTTCGTGAAAAGATTCAATAGAATTTGGTTTTTACAAAACATGTAAAGACTGGAGAACTTGGAGATATCCTTACCAAGGCTCTTAATGGGGTTTAGATTGACTATATTTGCAAGAACTTGGGCATGATTAATTTTCTATGCTCCAACGTAAGGGGGAGTGTTATGAAACTGTAAATAACTGTAAATAGCTATAAATAGCCTAATCTTAGACTTAATCTTAGGGATGTTATGAATCTGTAAATAGCTATATCTTAGGCTTAATTTTAAGAATAATTTATGTAACATTTTGTACTTTAGAACCTCTATACCTGTATATATACTAAATCCTTTTTCACCAATAATATATATAGAAATTACAGACTTTTCTTCTTACAAAAAGATTCAAAACTCCAACAATACCTATTGCTTCCTTTGTTAAGCATAATGCAATTAGCAAGAAAGACATTTTTGCCTTTTGAGAACTCATTTCTAATGATTAAACATACTAGATAAAGATAAAAGGATTTTGAAATGTTGAATTTCATTAGGAAGTCTATTAGATAGCTTCCAAAGAAAGCTTTTGCTAAGACTAGTAGATGTGAACATGACAGCGGTCGGCATACCTACCTCCAGACTCTTAGCTGCATTGAGAAATATTATTTCCTACATATAGGAATAATAGCCAATGTGAGAAAAGCAAGATGTTATGAGTTGAAATCGACAAAGGAAGCTATCAACCTTCAACACTGTATCAGCAGCCTGGAACAAAAAGGAAACTATCATCAAGAGACTCCAAAATGTACCCGCTTCCATTAAGGAACCAGCGCTAGACCCACTGCAAAAGTTACATACACGAGCCCCCAAACAGGTTAGTAAGTTAAACCACATAACTTGATTTAAGAGCAAAATTATATGTATGTGATCCTAATACACTAAAATTAGATAAATCTTAGTAGGTAATGAGCAGGTAACATAGAGTGGAAATCAAATACACAGCTATTTTTGTGATGTTAATGATACATGAACATTGCAGAAATGTATAGCGGCATTAAACTAAGGGCAAAATAAACAATATTATCTGCAGAAACTCAAGACAATCAACTTATTTCCTGAAACGAAACAATTATCCCATATGTAGAAATAAAGCAACCAACCAGTTGTCCTAATTTATCGCCATCTACTTCACCTAAAACATTTCAAAGACAAATATCTCTTTATTTCAATCAATATATGAATAGTTTCCACAATCTTAAAATTTTGTATGCAGCAATGATGCTTAAGGATTTCTAAATTAAAAAGGAAAGAGAGCACATGCCTAGAAAATTAAAAAGGACTTTAATACAGTTGGCATCCTGCCCAGGGAAATAAATACAAGTACAAGGACATTTACTTCTATCAGTCACGTTTCCACTAATGAAAGCTTTGAAACTTTGTCCCATCAGTGTTCTACAACTCAAACCTTCCAAATACTCAAATACAGAACCCATCTATTAAAAGTTATATGATCTACCATATAGGAAAATGCATTGCTTACCTTGCTACAGTTATTATTACACCAACAGCAACAAGAAAGCACCCAAGTAACTGGTTGAAACTATATCTTCTGCCAAGGAAAATATATGACAGCAGGAGTTGCCAAACAAGAAAACTCTGCAGAAGGATTTATAAACAATAAGTTATGCTCAACTTGCAATAGTCCAGTCCAAAAGAAAGATTTTTTTTTTTTTAATGTGACCAAGTACAAAACATGAAGTTAAAATTAGCTAACACCAACAATGTCTGTCTAACAATTCTAATTGAGTAATTGGTAATTGGTCTATGGGCAGGCATTCCTTAGAAACAGCCAAAGAAGTTACCAAACAGTTTTTGTAGTTTTAAAACTCTTTGGATCTCAAATTTTAACCAAATTAGGTTTCATTTTGTTGTGGTAAAGTTTTACTCCACTGTGAATATGTTTGATACAAGTGTACGCCCTATGACTCACGTGCTTTATTCATGAATTCACCACTCAAAGTCCTGGCTAGCATCAACAGAACTTACCTAAAAAGGTTAGTGACTGTAGCAAAAATGTACATTTGCTTTCACACCTCCAAATCCTACTTATTTGGTTCGATCTTGCACTATGGCTAGTAAGTGAGCCCCTAGCAATGATGCTACGGCCTTAACCAGGGTGATTATTGTAATACCCTGTGTTAGACCGTCTTTGGTAAGTAGGGGAAAAGTCATGCATGTCATATTGAGCTATACCACATTTGATGATTTGAGTTATTTTCATGAAAATATTAGTTGTGGATTGCATGAATTAATTTGTTCTTGAAGTAATTGAATTGCTTGAGCCTTCATTTATTGAGGAGAGTTTATTAGAAAAAGGGGAAAAGCAAGTGGGAAGAAATTAAAGGAGTTGTTAAGAGAATATTTAGAAAGAAATGTAGCTTCGTGGATAAAGCTTGGCCTTTAAACCTTGACGGGCTTGAGTTTGAATCCTAACTATTTCCAATCCTTTTCATTCTCTTATTTTCTTTCCTCCTTCCCTAATTTTTTCCTAGCTTGGCTGAAATCCTTAGGAGAATAACCACTTGGAAATTAATTTCCTAAGAAGAGAAAAATAAATTAGGAAAGTGATTTATTTGAAAATTATTTTATAAAACATTGGAGAACAAATCAAATTTTAGTTTCTAGTATCTTATCATAATCTTTTAGAGAATTTTAAAGATTACTAATCTAGACTTTCTTTTAGCAATATCTAAATAATATACTAGTAGAAAAGAATATATATAGGAAAGCATATAGGTATTAATTTCAAGGAAATAAATTTCCATATTTTACTCCTTTCAAAATAATATTTTCTTGATGGAAATAAAAGGCTTAGAGGTGAATTTAAATGAAGCATTTATCGCTTGGATAAATCCAAGAAATTTCGAAGCCTTTAGGGAAAATTTCAGTAGATATAGGAAACCAGAAATTTTATTTCCTAATAACTAATTAATAGCCATTACCCAAATTAATATAGAGAATTAATTAAATTATCTCTTAAATAGATAACCTAATTTCTTCACCAAATTTTCTGGAAAATTGCATCAAAGCTGCCGCCACCTTGGAGCAATTATAGTCCAAATAAGACTCTTCAAAACCTAGCTAGGATTGGCCAAGAAAACCCTAACCAATTAGGACTTGTTTTCAGCTAAAAGGAAACCAGAATTTCAGCCCTAGACCCTCAGAATTTTCGTCACTGTTCACACACACACTCTCATGAAATTTCCAGCCAAAACCCCACATCAAAAACCCCTCCAGCAGACCAGCACAACCAGCTACACAAACCCTAATCTTTCCCTTCCTAACTTCGTCCAAGAAGCAGCCAGAAATCAGTAATTTTCCCTTCTCCTTTTCCTTCAGATTTCGGCCACCTTCATCCCTAATTCACCCATAAATTCCAGCTCAAAATCTGCACAAAAGTTCCCTAGTTATCAAGCAGAAAAACAGCTGCACAAAGGCCCATTCTTCCTCTCCTATTTTCGCTATTATAAAGGCCCAAAACCAATCAGATTTCTCCTCTCTTTCTGTCCAGAATCTCAGCACCCCCAGCTTCACAAACACAGCAGCCACCAACCCTAATTCCCCTCCAAAATCTCAACAGCCCTAAAGAACACCAAAGCTGAGCAACTTTCTGTTTTGATCAAGAAACCCTAGCAAGGCCAAAACTTCTTCAAACACCTAAACCCTAAAGCACCTCGGCCTAACCTATCTCCTTCATCAAACAGCCTCAAACAAACCCTAAATACCCTCCATTGCTCAGAAATTCCAGCCGCCAACCCTCCTCCACATCTGGACCAAAACAGCACCAAAACTCCATCAAAACTGAAAACCAACTCTAAGGTAAGCAACTCCTCAACTCTTCATCAACTCCTCTTCAATTCCTCTCGTCTTCTTTTCCTAAATCTCGATCATAAGGGGCTGATTTTATCCATTCTTTAGGGAGTCTTGATCAAGGTAATCCAAGCGATCCAAACTCTTCAACTAGTGATCGAACTCAAGCTAGTCAACAAGGAGTTGCCGTGATTTAAGTCTAAATCACTAAGAGGTAATCAAGATCCTATCTTTATTGATTTAAATGGTCTTAACCTTCAAAATATTGGCTTAAGGATGCTTATGGAGTCTAGTATGAAAGCATGAACATATTAGATTGATGAACATGTTGATGAAAGCCATAGTCTAAGCATGTATGAGATAGGACATTGATGTATCTTGTCATGATGAATCTAGATCCATGCTAAATAGGCAAAAGATGAGATCTTTTAATGTTTATGGGGCTATTTATGATGATTTTATATTAGTTAAATATGGAAGATGTCATGTGAGGAATTGATCTAGACCAATGCATGGTCATGATCAATAGAATCATAAAGGAAAGCTATGCATGTGATCTATAGAATTAAATACCATGGATGAAAGGGGTAGATAATGAAATCATGGAGAATCATGTTGTATGAAATAATGGATAGAACGATTGAATCCTAATTGTGGGGTTATTTACTCTAGATAAGGAAGGAGTGGAAAGTAGAGCAATAGATTGAGTGGGATTTGGCTGTGATTTATCCAGGTAAGTCCCTGCATAACTGTTTTGATAAATGTTGTATGTTTGCATGCAACTTTCACAATGTTATTTGGAATTGACGTCAATATGATGTTTTGACACAAGGATTGAGCCTTGACTAAAAATGATGAGTTATACTGGATTGTTGTGAGACTTGGATTGGAAACGTGGATGTTTTATTGTCAAAACGAATTGACTAAATTTTATTTATTCAAACTCAAAAACGATTTCTTGCACTATTGTCAAACGATTTCAAAACGCTATCACGAAAACCACGTTTTGCAATCAAATTAATTAAAGACTTTCGAAAAAGGGAAAATGATTATGCCCCTAAATGGGGAGCGTTGAGTACTCAGCAGGGGTAGGCTAGTAGTACTAGTTTCGAAGAGCAAGAGCGAGTCTTCTGGCAGGAGGCCACCTCCAGAAGATAAACTCCACTTGGAGAGGTGACAGTACTGCTTAGTCAGGCCGGTCCAAGCTAGCATATTGGTCCATGTGGACATTGTTGATCCGGATTGGACAACCGGAAT
The DNA here is from genome assembly GCA_026120185.1 of Voacanga thouarsii. Lineage (NCBI taxonomy): Eukaryota > Viridiplantae > Streptophyta > Magnoliopsida > Gentianales > Apocynaceae > Voacanga > Voacanga thouarsii. Next base: position 1,551,318 of record JANUWF010001576.1, read on the forward strand.
GTTAGGTGTAGAGATAGAGGAATATCTCACCTAGTAGGTGAATTCCCCACTGCCCTTTATTGAAAGAATACATTGGTAAGCTATCATGGTAATAACCATGATATGGATTGTGTTACTATATTATTGAATCATTTGCTAATCTCTATTTAATGAATTGTGAATGTGATGAAACAGTGATTTATTGTAAACCGTTTTGGATTGATTGAGCAAGGCTCCTTTGTATAATGGTTATTGATGAGATTGACTAGCAAACACGATTTTGTAGTTTTGATAAACCTGCATACATGAAATGGTTATAACTGACATTTGCACACACGGGACTTACTGAGATGTTAATCTCACACCTTTTTATATCATGATTTCAGGGGATTACTTGCAGTAAGCAGGGCAAAGCTAGGGTTGAGCTCCAATTTATTCGTTTCGTTGTGTTTGAATTTATTTCAAGAGACGCTTGTTAGTTTTGATTTTCCAGACTTGTATAAGTTTTGCTTTCGAATGTAATGAAATTTTCTTTTTAATTTTATTTAGCAGTTTTCGTTTTATTTTATTCCTCGTTATAAAGACCCCTGGTCCTTTGGACGGGGCGACATCCTGCCCTATCTAGATACCTAGGGTGTGGGGTGTTACAATTATAAAGGCTCCAATCCTACACTAGAAGTAGAAGGATTTGAAGAATGGAATATAAGCATGGTTAACTACACATTTGTGGGAAAATATGGCTAATGGATGTATTTTAGCGAAGTATTGCTGAAAATGTTGTAATACTAGAATCATGCTAAATTAGGAAAGTTTGACCCTTAAATAAGGGGATTTTGGAATCAATGATTAGGAGATTTTGTGATCAGTAATTAGGGGATTCTGTGATCAATTTTTTATGTAGTTGCCATTTTCGTTTCTTAGACAACTTGTGTATAATTAGCTCATTGTAAACTCCAAGCAATAATGAAAAATGAGATCATTCTTTCTCAATTTCTTAGCATGGTATCAGAGCCCTAGGCTTTCTATGATTCTTTGTCCTCTTCAAGCAGCCTATTACTGCATTCTTCTCTTTCGAGCAGCATTCATTGATGTCATTTTATCTTCACTTTCAAGCAGCCTTCACTACTGTAGTCTTCTCTTTTGAACAGCCTTCGTTGTTATCATTTTCTCTTTATTGTTCCTTCTCCAATTTCTGTTCGAGCAAGCCGTAATTGTTGCAAATATCTTTCCTTCACCATGTCAACCTCAAAATGCTGAAAACTTCATGGGAAGCCACCAAGCCGAAAATGGGAACAAATTGGGGGACATCCAGAAGTGGACAAGCCAATGTAGCTGCTGGCCAAATTGATAAGCCACCAAAATCAGAAAGAGCTGGTCTTAACCAAGATGAATTGGAAAAGGTGAGAGCTCTCATCAAAAGTCTAGAAAAGCCCTCAAGTACTTGTTCTGTGACATATTCAGGTGAGTTTCAGCTTTCCATTAGATTAAATGTTTCAGATGTAACTTTTGCCACCTCTTGGATCATGGATTCAAGAGCTACCGATCATATGACCCACTCACCAAATGTCTTCACTACCTATTCCCCGTGCCTAAGCAGTAGAAAAATAGCCACTACAAATGGTTCTTTGACCACTATGGCAAGAATTGGAAGTGTCCAAATTAAACCATTGTTAACCTTGCAAAATGTTCTCCATGTCCCTAAGCTAGCTACCAATCTGATATCCATCCAAAAACTTACCCATATCTTATAATGTACTATAGTTTTTCATCATAATGGTTATATTTTTCAGGTAAAGGGTTCAGAAAAGACAATTGGACATGTTAGAAAACGGGGTGGCCTCTACTCCCTTGAAGCAAGTCAACCAACCATCACCAATGGTAAACAGTCAGTGTCATTTGTTTCCTTGTCTTTGTCAACCAATAAAGAGAAAATTTAGCTCCATCATCACCAACTTGGACATCCATGATTTCAAGTCATAAAACTCTTGTTTCCATCTTTGTTTAAACATTTAGATGTTAAGTCTTTTCATTGTAAAAAATGTGAACTTGCCTAACACAAACGTGTACCGTTTTCAATGAGCAATAAAAGAAGTTTCATTCCTTTTCATTTAATCCATAGTAATGTCTGGAGTCCATCTACAGTTGCTAATATCTATTGGGCACGATGGTTTATTTCCTTTATTGATGACTGTACTTGAGTTTGTTGGATCTTTCTTCTTAAACAAAAATTTGACGTCAGTTTTATTTTACCAAATTTCTACAGCATGATTAAAAATTAGTTTGGAGTGACCATCAAGAGAGTTAGGTCCGACAATGCACATGACTATTTCAATCAAATTCTAAGTCCATATTTTCAAAAAGAAGGGATAATACATGAGTCATCTTATGTGAATACCCGGCAACAAAATGGAGCTGCAAAGAGGAAAAATGGTCATCTCATTGAAAAAACCCGAGCATTATTATTTGAAAACCATGTACCTAAAACCTTTTGGGAGGATGCAATTCTTATAGCAACACATCCCATAAAGCGATTGCTATCTAGAGTCCTATGGTTTCAGAGTCCAATGGACGTGTTGTCCAGCTTCTATCCTAGCTTCCACACCACAAATAATTTCTTCCTAGAGTGTTTGGATGCACATCCCTTGTACATGTTCTCAGTCACAACCGGGAGAAACTAGATCCAAGAGCTATAAAATGCGTATTTGTGAGATATTCGTCAACCTAGTAAAGTTACAAGTATTATCATCCCCCCTCTCGAAAATTTTTTATTTCTATGGATGTTACCTTCAATGAATATGAATCTTACTTTCCAAACCCTTATCTTCAGGGGGAGAAGTTAGTGAGACAATATGAGAGTTTGGGTTTTGATTTGCTATTAGATCTTTCAATTTCAAATCATCCTATTTCCACATCCACTAGTGATCATGCTCAAATTCACTCTGAGCTATCTGAGTCTGTCACAATCTCCTCTAAACATGTATTTGCTCAACCTAACACTAAGTCTATTCCTGAGGCTGTTAGATATGACAAAGGCAAGATGTATGCAAGGAAGAAGACAACTGCACCTAACACTATGCAAGTCCAAGAGTCTTATCAAGTAACAACTTGTGAACCTACATTACAAATTGAAACTACTTGCCCATTGCATTGAGAAAAGGTGCATGCGAGTGCACTAAAAGACCTTTATATCCCCTTGCACACTTCCTGTTCTTTCAGCGTTTTTCTCCGTCACACACAGCCTTCCTCGATAACCTAGAAACCATTGTCATTCATTCCAATCTCCTGAAGCTTTGTCTAATGAAAAATGGAACAAGCTATGAATGTAGAAATGGAGGCACTGGAAAAGAACAAAACATGGGAGCTTGTGGAGTTACCGGCGGGAAAGAAACCAATGTTGTGTAAATGGGTTTACACAATGAAATATAGGGTTAATGATTCTGTCAAGATATGCAAGGCAAGGTTGGTCACCAAGGGTTATACTCAGACATATAAAGTGGACTATCTAAAGACTTATGCCCCAATTGCAAAGTTGAATACTGTAGAGTCCTATTATCTTTGACAGCCAACTTTGGATGAGATTTTCAACAATTCAAGGTCAAAAATGCTTTCTCGCATGAAGATCTCCAGGAAGAGATATATATATGGAGATACCACCTGGTTATGAAAAAGGAATTACTAATACAATTTGTAGGTTAAAGAAAGCATCATATGGGCTTAAACAATCTCCTTGAGCATGATTTAGCAAGTTTGCCAAGATGTTAGGATACAAGCAAAGTTAGGGAGATCATACTCTGTTCATCAAGCACTGGAGGGGAAGTCACAGTTCTCTTAATTTATATGGATGACATAATTGTTAAAGGAAGTGATGATGAGGAAAGACGTTCTTTGAGTGAGTGCTTAGCAAAAGAATTCAAGATTAAGATACTTGGAAAGCTAAAGTATTTTCTAGGAATTGAAGTGGCACATTCAGAGAAGGGCATTTTTCTCTCTCAACGGAAGTATGTAACTGATCTACTTAAAGAGACAGGTAAAACAGTATGCAAACCAGTAAGTACTTAAAAAGATCCAAATATAAAGCTTGGAATAGCAAAGGAAAATGTAATGGTGGACAAAGGGATGTATCAGCATTTGGTAAGAAAGCTCATTTACTGGTCCCACACACGACCGGATATAACTTATACTGTGAATGTAGTTAGTCAATTCATGCACAGTCTAAAAGAAGTTCATCTTCGAACAGCACACAGAGTGCTGCAATATCTTAGAAGTACACTAGAAAGAGGAATTCTCCTTAAGAGAAGTGAAGGGCTAATGCTTGAAGCCTATACAGATGCTGATTATGCTAGGTCATTGATTAATAGAAGATCGACCACTGGATATTGTACGTTCTTTGGTAGAAATCTTGTGACATAGAGGAGTAAAAAAACAAAATGCGGTAGCACGGTCTAGTGTAAAGGCTGAGTTTCAAGTAATGGCTCAAGGAGTATGCGAGTTACTTTGGTTAAAGATCATTCTAGAAGATATAAGGATCAAGTTGGAGGGCCCGATGAAGCTTTATTGTGATAATAAGTTTGCAATTAGCCTAGTTCACAATCCTATGCAGCATGATCGAACAAAGCATATCGAAATTGATAGACATTTTATCAAGGAAAAATTGGAGAGTAGATTAATTTGTACACCTTATGTGCCTACAAATGATCAGCTTGCTAATGTGTTAACCAAAAGGTTAAGTGGTCTAATGTTTGAAAGTATTGTATCCAAGCTAGGAGTGGAGAATATCTATTTACCAGCTTAGGGAGTGTGGAAAAATATGGCTAATAGGTGTATTTTAGCGAAGAATTGTTGCAAATATTGTAATACAAGAATCGGGCTAAATTAGGAATGTTTAATCGTTAAATTAGGGAATTTTGTAATAAGTGATTAGGAGATTTTGTGATTAGTTTTTTAGGGTAGTTGCCATTTTTGTTTCTTAGACAGCTTGTATATAATTAACTCATCGTAAACCCCAAGGAATAATGAAAAATGAGATCATTCTCTCTCAATTTCTTAGCAACATTGAAAACTCAAGATCTTCATTTCAACATGGTAAAACGAGTGCCAAGTAGTTCCCCAAGATTTTATCGAGCCCACAAGTCTCTCAAGCCTATGAGTTGTAGCTTGATGGTCGGTATTGGTAATCAATGGTGGGATCCACCTCTAGAATCTAGAATCCAATCTATCTAGTTAGTTCCGAGTGTGATTGTAACACCCCACTCCCACAAAATGATAAGTCCACCACTTTTCTCTTTTTCTGGTTCCTAGCTATTGGTTATGGATCTATCTGTGCTAACAAGAGCACATACAAAAAGGAAACATAGTTTATTTTGCTATATATTTATTTTTGTACTTGAAGAGCCAAGATATTTGCTAGATAGGAATGTGAATAGAGGTTTGAGTATTGAACACGGGCTTGCTGTGGGTTTTCTTTTTCTATTTTTGATGGTTGACCCACAGTTACTTCAACTGGTGGCCCCAATCGCGTTCCAAATTCAATTGCACTGCTTTTCCTTCACAGTAACTGTGGACATTGCCATGTTTATGACATAATCCAACCACTGAATTTTATGACATAAGTTTATTACTCTCCCATGGATATTGACAAATGAGGAAGTTGGCCATCATAGTGTTTCGGCCTTCTTAAATATCGGTCTATTGTGCAGGGGGCAGCATGCAAGGCATTGAACAATCTACAAGAGAAGTGCTAATAACTAGTAGAGAGAAAATAAGTGATGCTACCATCCTGCAATGCCATCATTAACTGGATAACTCACTTCCTTTTTTCCCCCCTCATAATTTGTACACATTCTCTTAAATTGCATCATCCAAGGTCCAAATGTTGAATCAATTAGCTTCATTAGTGATGCATAAAACTTTTTTAACCAAAAAATCAATGCCGTGGAAATTGCTAAATTTCGTAGGATTAGATGTGCTTTTATTGTACTAAATACATAACAAAACAGGGACAGATAGTAAGCGGTCAACTAGTTTTACCTGCGACAATATGGGAATGGCTGCCCCAGAAAGAATAGCTGTTTGCCAAGAAAATAACAAAATAGAAGTTAGTTTTGATAGGACATCTGGTGCATTACAGTTAAGAGAATTAAGTGGAATAGATTAGTTTAAGTACTTAGAGGCTTTTGCAAGAGAATTAGATGTGATACAACAAATGTATTCTAGCTTATGATGTAAAAATATAAGAAGAATAAGTTCTTCATAAGTTAGAATCAAATAAATTACCCTTTTTTTTTGTCACCTTGGAATAGATCAAATAGATTACTAATATATCTTGAACATTCAAAATTTTCTATTGGCAAGTTTGGAAGTGGTTATCAGATTAATTTTGAGCCCTGAAGATAATTTCCAAATCAAATCTGGAAGCAAAAGTTTCTGTCAAGCCCCTCTGGGTATAATAGAAGAATGTTCATGTGAGATACTGCATAATCCACTCCAGCGATGGTGATCAATCCTTAACACAATTTTGGGGAGCATATCAGGACTCTAGATTAACAAAATAAGTAAAGACAAAGTTTTAAAAAAAACATTTCAAATTTCCACGCAAATGCACCATGCAGAATGACGGGTAGTCTTTACAGCAAAGTTAAACCTCTCTCAACTTGCTTCTTCAACTTAATGAGAACACTCCTTGAAGAGTTTAGTCTGACAAGTAATGAATTAACCTTATTAGTGGTATTCAAATCATACTACTACAATTTGTTAGGCCACTTATTTATTTCACTCCTGAGTAAGTTCCAAGGATCAAAAGACTTGATTTATCTTTGCCTGCAGATGCAATTAGTAGTCTCAGATTCTTCATCAGGAAATCCATTGCACTACAAACTTTGTTACTGTCTTCTGAAATCTTTGATGCAATAATTGGAAACTGCTTATGTGGTAGTCATATACATCATCAATGAGTACATCATGAGTTGCTCCCTTTGATGTTCTTGATTATCGGGTGTTTTGTCAAAGTAACATGACAAAAATAGTTCTTCCGTAATTTCTGAAATGGTGCATAAGAATTCTACAAGATGCAGACCTAAATTCATATATATATATATATATATATATATATATATATATATATATACATATGTATGTATACATATGTACATATACATAGCAGAAATTTGAATCCTCCAGGAAACTTAAAACAACTGAACACGCACCAAAAACACAACTGATGATGAAGACTCTTTCCTAAAACTGCAAAGACAGAAATTATTCTTGGAGAAAGGCAGAAAAACTATCGCCATACATTACCTCCTGCTGCCATCCCACATGCCGCACCGACAGCCTCCAAGAGACCAACAGCAAGATATGGAGTTTTTGGTAAGGCAAGCATTTCATTTGTAACCTTACCAGCACGATAACGGAGATACAGCATAGAGAAATAGACAACTATATATCTGCCAAGCAGGGGAGAACAAGGAAAGTAAGTCAGTTTAATCTTCTGATAAATCCCCAAGACTATAGATGTTAATCCATCTTGCTAGAATCTAAAATTGCTATACATATGAAATCTGCGTCACATAGAACAGAAAGAGAAAACCTCCAAAATGGACACACAAAAAATAATGATATCCCAAGTCATACTTCTTGCAATTAATACTGATTAGCCATGTAAGAAAGACAAAATAACGGTACTGAAATGGAAATTCATAAGGGAAAACTAAATATACACAGATTTACTTGCATTTGCAAAAATAAAAATACAAACATATTGTGTTATCTCTGCAGTATAGATACTTTATTGGAAGGTATCCTGCATGATGTACGGTAGTAAAGAAACTGTGGAGTTCAGGACATTCTTAAACCTTAGAGATCCAATCCCAGTGCTTCTTTGCTCAGACTCTCCTTTTATTGATAATATATGATCCTCGATTTTTCAAAGTTAGAAAAATTTAAGAACTGCCATAGATACAAATGCTGTTCACCTAACTTGAAAAATCACATCCTATAGAAATTTACTAGAGGCCTATGCTAGCATTAATTTGATAGCCAAAGACACTTATTACTCTTTTTGTTCTACTAAGCATAATACTTCTTTTAATTTTTTTCTTTTTTATTGAATACACCCTTTCCCAAAACAGAATGCCCACTTTGCACTTTGGTTTATTCCAAAGTGTGACAACTTTTCTCGACATACACAACATTATCTTACTTCTCTATCAAGTTCTTGAATTGATGAAAATGAAAACATAAGAAGGTTTGGAAAATATTACAAGAGAAAGCAAAGCAAAAACTCCAAAGCAAATATCATCATTTGACAAGATTCAAATTTGTAGTTGGTTTAGATGTAACACCCCACACCCTAGGTACCTAGATAGGGCAAGATGTCGTCCCGTCCAAAGGACCAGGGGTCTTTATAACGAAGTACAAATAAAAAAAAACTGCTAAATAAAATTAAAAGAATAATTTCATTACATCCGGAAGCAAAACTTATACAAGTCTGGAAAATCAAAACTAACAAACGTCTCTTGAAATAAATTCAAAACATAAATAAATAAATAACTGGAGTTCATCTTCTAACGCTTGACCCTACTCAGTATAAGCAATCCCCTGAAATCATGATATAAAAGGTGTGAGATTAACATCTCAATAAGTCTCGTGTGTGCAAGTGTCAATTGAAACCATTTCGTATATGCATGTTTATCCAAATCACAAAATCATGTTTACAAGTCAATTTCATCAATTTGTTGTTGCATGAATTAGTTTGTCTTGGAATGGTTGTGGTATTTGAGGTAGTTGAGCTTTATTTTATTGAAGGGAATTTATTAGAGAAGGGATGGAGTAAGTGAGTAAGAATTAAAAGAATTTATTAAGAGAATATTTGCCAAGAATTAATGTGGTTTAGTGGATAGAGCTTGGTGTGTGTTCTTTGGTGGGCTTGAGTTCAAATCCTAGCTATCTCAAAATTCTCTCCTTTCTTTTATTTTCCATCTACCCTAATTTCCCTAGCCTTGGCCGAAATCCTTAAGGGTTTGGAGACCAATTTCCTAAGATTTGGGGGTCTACTTTAACTTGGAAATTATTTTATAAAATTAGTAAATTAAATTGTTGTTCCTAATATCCTATCATAATCTTGTAGAGAATTTTAAAGATTACTATATTAGATTTTTAAAAGCTGGATTTAAATGAGATGTTTGGGCCTTGGATTGAGCAAGGGTTTCGAAATATTGAAGGGGAAAAAGGAAGGGGAAAATTCAGTAGTTTCAAGGATTAGGAAACCAGAAATTTTCTTACCAAATAGCTATTTAATAGCTGTTTAAAAAGTACTCAAATTAATGTAGGGGATTAATTAATCTATTCCCTAAATAGTTAACCTAATTCCTCTCTAGGGTTTTCTGGAAAACTCCCTCCTAGCAGCCGCCACATAGGGTAAAGACAACTTACCTAAAACACTCCCAAAACCTAGCTAGGGTTGGCTAAGGAAACCCTAACCAATTAGGACTTGAATTTAGCCAAAAGAATACCAGAATTTCAACTCCATTGCCTCCAGAATTTCGTCACTATTCACACACACACACTCTCTCATGAAATTTCCAGCCCAAAGCCTGCACCAAAAACCCCTCTAGCAGTCCAGCAAAAACAGCTACACAAAGCCCTAATCTTTTCCCTCCTAATCTCGTCCAAGAGTAGCCAGAAAATCAGCTTCTTTCCTTCTCTTTTCCCTCCTACTTTCGGCCACCATAGCAACCAGAAACAGTCACCAAAAACCTCCTCAAACCCTACTCAATCTCGTCCAAACCAAGGAGACAAAAGCTGTCACCTTTCCTTGTGATCCAAAGACCCAAAGCAAGATCAAACTCTACTAAACCCTAAAACACCTCAGCCTAGCCTATTCCCTTCATCAAACCAGCCACAATCAAACCCTAAAACACCCTCAGCTGCTGCAGAATTCCAGCCGCCACTCTCTCTCTCTAAGGCATGCGTCCCTAGCAACCTCCAAGCATCTCCAAACTTGAAATCTAAACCTAAGGTGAGTAACCCTTCAACCCTTTCAACTTGTATTCGATTAATCTTCTTCTTTTCTCCTAAATCTTGGTCATCAAGGGGCTGATTCTTCTCCCCTATTGTTGGAAATTTCCGAACAAAGGTCCAAGAGCCACCAATCAACTCTTCCTTCTAAGGTATGTTCAACCAAGCACCAAAGGCGCCACCTTTTGTAACACCCCACACCCTAGGTACCTAGATAGGGCAAGATGTCGCCCCATCCAAAGGATCAGGGGTCTTTATAACGAGGTACAAAATAAACAAAAACTGCTAAATAAAATTAAAAGAATAATTCCATTACATCCGAAATACAAGTCTGGAAAACCAAAACTAACAAGAGTCTCTTGAAATAAATTCAAAACACAACTAAAGAAATAAATTGGAGCTCAACCCTAGCTTCGTCCCGCTCACTGAAAGCAATCCCCTGAAATCATGATATAAAAAGTGTGAGATTGACATCTCAGTAAGTCCCGTGTGTGCAAATGTCAATTATAACCACTCCATGTATGCAGGTTTATCTGAACCACAAAATCGTGTTTGCAACCCAATCTCATCAATAACAACCATACAAAGGAGCCTTACTCAATAAATCTAAAACAGTTCACAATCAACCACTGTTTCATCACAATCACAATTCATTAAATAGGGATTAGCAAATGATTCAACAATATAGTAACGCAATCCATATCATGGTTACCACCATGATAACTTCCCAATGTATTCTTTTAACATAGGGTAGTGGGGAATTCACCCACTAGGTGAGATACTCCTCCATCTCTACACCCAACATTCCGGTTGTCCAATCCGAATCAACAATGTCCACATGGACCAATATGCTAGCTCGGACCGGCCTGACTAAGTAGTACTGTCGCATCTCCAAGTTGAGTTTATCTTCTGGAGGTGGCCTCCTGCCAGAAGACTCACTCTTACTCTTCGAAACTAGTACTACTAGCCTACCCCTGCTAAGTACTCAACGCTCCCCGAATAGGGGCAGAATCATTTTCCCTTTTCCGAAAGTCTTTAATTAATTCGATTGCAAAACGTGATTTTTCGTAATAGCGTTTTCAAATCGTTTGACAATGGTTTAAGAAATCATTTTTGAAGTTGAACAATTAAAATTTAGCAAATTCGTTTTGAAAATAAACATCCAGGTTTCCAATCCAAGTCTCACAACAATCTAGCATAACCCATCATTTTTAGTCAAGGCTCAATCCTTGTGTCAAAACATCATATTGACATCAATTCCAAATAACATTACAAAAATTACTTGCAAACAAGTATCATTTATCAAAACAGTTATGCAGGAACTTACTTGGATATATCACAGCCAAATCCAACTCAATCGATTGCTCTAATTTCCACTCCTTCCTTATCTAGAGCAAATAACCCCGCAATTAGGATTTAATCGTTCCATTCATTAATTCATACAACATGACTCTTCATGATTTCAGTATTTACCTATTACATCCTTGGTATTTAATTCACTAAATCACATATATAACTTTCCTTTACGATTCTATTGATCATGACCATGCATTGACCTAGATCAATTCATCACATGACATCTTCCATATTAAACTAACATAAAATCATCATAAATAGCCCCATAAACATTAAAATATCTCATCTTTTGCCTATTTAGCATGGATCTAGATTCATCATGACAAGATACATCAATGTCCTATCTCCTACATGCTTTGTCTATGGCTTTCATCAACATGTTCATCCATCTAGTATATTCATGCTTTCATACTAGACTCCATATGCATCCTTAAACCAATATTTTGAAGTTTAAGACCATTTAAATCAATAAAGATAGGATCTTGACCATTTAAATCAATAAAGATAGGATTTTGATTACCTCTTAGCGATTTAGACTTAAATCACGGCAACTCCTTGTTGACTAGCTTAAGTTTGATCACTAGTTGAAGAGTTTGGATCGCTTGGATGTCCTTGATCAAGACTCCCCAAAGAATGGGTAAAATCAGTCCCTTATGATCGAGATTTAGGAGAAGAAGACGAGAGGAATTGAAGAGGAGTTGATGAAGAGTGGAGGAGTTGCTTACCTTAGAGTTGGTTTTCAGCTTTGATGGAGTTTTGGTGCTGTTTTGGTCCAGATGTGGAGGAGGGTTGGCGGCTGGAATTTCTGAGCAATTGAGGGTATTTAGGGTTTGTTTGAGGCTGTTTGATTAAGGAGATAGGTTAGGCTGAGGTGCTTTAGGGTTAGGTGTTTGAAGAAGTTTTGGCCTTGCCAGGGTTTCTTGATCAAAACAGAAAGTTGCTCAGCTTTGGTGTTCTTTAGGGCTGTTGAGATTTTGGAGGGGAATTAGGGTTGGTGGCTGCTGTGTTTGTGAAGTTGAGGGTGCTGAGATTCTGACAGAAAGAGAGGAGAAATCTGATTGGTTTTGGGCCCTTATAATAGCGAAAATAGGAGAGGAAGAATGGGCCTTTGTGCAGCTGTTTTTCTGCTTGATAACTAGGGAACTTTTGTGCAGATTTTGTGCTGGAATTTATGGGTGAATTAGGGCTGAAGGTGACCGAAATATGGAGGAAAAGGAGAAGGGAAAATTACTGATTTTCTAGCTGTTTCTTGGACAAAATTAGGAAGGGAAGGATTAGGGTTTGTGTAGCTGTTTGTGCTGGAGGGGTTTTTGACGTGGGGGTTTGGCTGGAAATTTCATGTGTGTGTGTGTGAACAGTGACGAAAATTCTGGGGCAATGGAGCTTAAATTCTGGTTTCCTTTTGGCCGAAAACAAGTCCTAATTGGTTAGGGTTTTCTTGGCCAATCCTAGCTAGGTTTTGAAGAGTCTTTTGGTAGGTTATTTCTCTTCAATGTAGCGGCAATTTTGAGAGAATTTTCCAGAAAATCTTAGAGGAGAATTAGGTCATCTAATTAAGAAATAGTTTAATTAATTCCCTATATTAAATTGGGTAATAGCTATTAAATAGTTATTAGGAAATAAAAATTCTGGTTTCCTATTCATATCTACTGAAATTTTCCTAAAGGCTTCGAAAATTCCTGAATTTATCCAAGAGATAAATACTTCATTTAAATTCACCTCCAAGCCTTTTATTCCCATCAAGAAAATATTATTTGAAAGAAGATAAAATATGGGAATTTATTTCCTTGAAAATAATACCTATATACTTTCTTATATATATTTTTCTCTACTAATATATTATTTAGATATTGCTAAAAGAAAATCTAGATTAGTAATCTTTAAAATTCTCCAAAAGATTATGATAAGATATTAGAACCAAAAATTTAATTTGTTCTCAAGTATATTATAAAATAATTTTCAAATAAATCACTCTCCTAATTTATTTTTCTCTTCTTAGGAAATTAATTTCCGAATGGCTATTCTTCTAGGAATTTCGGCCAAGCTAGGGAAAAATTAAGGAAGGAGGAAAGAAAATAAGAGAATGAAAAGGATTTGAAATAGCTAGGATTCAAACTCGAGCCCGTCAAGGTTTAAATGCCAAGCTTTATCCACCAAGCTACATTTCCTTTCTAAATATTCTCCTAACAACTCCCTTGATTTCTTCCCACTTGCTTTACCCTTTTTTTCTAATAAACTCTCCTCAATAAATGAAAGCTCAAGCAATCCAACTACTTCAAGAATAAATTAATTCATACAATCCACAACCAATATTTTCATAGAAAATAATTCAAATCATCAAATGCGGTATAACTCAATATGACATGCATGACTTTTCCCCCCACTTACCAAAGACGGTTTAACATGGGGTATTACACCTTTGCTCTTAGTGTGTCTCGCCAAGAGGTATTTTTGGTCTCAATCCCTTTTGTCTTGCACAAGGTTGATTTTATGGTGGTATTATTATGCATGGAGTTAGCTCGAAAAGCATAAATAGACTAAATTGATGAGTTTGAAAGAGCAATGGAATGAACAAGGCTTTTCATGCAAGACTTCATGCTTTTCATGCTAGACTTCATGCATAGTAGCATCACTATAAGGTCAACCTTATTTAAATCAGTAAAGTTAATCCTAAAATACCTCTTTGACGGCACAACAAGAGCAAAGGTGGCGCCTTTGGTGCTTGATGGAGTTTACTTTGGAAAGAAGAGTCGAGTGGTGGCTCTTGGTTTCCTTGATTCGAAGATCACGAGATGATAGGGGTAAATCAGTCCCCTTTGGTTCAAAATTTAGGAGAAAAGAAGAAGAGGAATTGAATAAAAGTTGAAGGGGTTTGAAGAGTTGCTTACCTTGCTCTTAGGGTTCGATTTTGGTGGAGATTGGCGCTGTTTTGGCCGAGTTATTGGTGGGGGTTGGTGGCTGGAATTTCTGGACAGAAGAGGATGTTTAGGGTTTAGTAGAGTTTGATCTTGCTTCGGTCTCTTGATCACAAGAAGGAAAAGATGATAGCTTTTGTCCCTATTGCTATAGCCGAATTCCAGCAAGGTTTAAGGGGGTTTAGGGCTGGTTTTTGGTGGCTGTTTTCTGGTTGTTATTGTGGCCACAATAAGGGAGGAAAAATAGATGAAAGAAGCTGGTTTTCTGCCTTCCTCTTGGACGAAATTGGGAGGAGGAAAGAATAGGGTTTTGTGTGTAGCTCTTGCCTAAGATAAGAGGGAAGTTGAGAGTAAGGAAAAACTGGAATTTTCGTCAGAGTGTGTGTGTGAACAGTGACGAAATTTGGTGGGAAGGAGGGGAAATTTCTGGTTTTTGATTAGCTGAAAAGAACCTGATTTATTAGGGTTACTTAGGGAAGTCCCCTCCTTTATTTTGGGAACTTGAAAGGAAATAAAACTCATCAAGGTGGCGGCTAGGGTTGGTTTTATTGCAGAAAATTCAGTTAATAAAAATGGTATGTTGATTCAAGAATTAATTTAGGTAATGCCCTAATTTATTTTAGGCAAAAACAATTAATTGAGGAATAATTATATTAGGTGATAAAATCTAGATTCTTGGAATAAAGCTGAAATTTCCTTTCCTTAAACACTAGCTTTCGAAAATACCATAAATCTTAGGAGAATATTTATTTCCTTTAAAGCTTTGGACAAGATCTCTTTATTTCCAAATAAACTCTTTTAGAGGGAACAACTTTGGGAAACTTTCCTTCTTTTGAAAGTAGTAGCTATAATATGGTTTCCAAAAGAAGCGTTCCTACAATCTTCTTTCCATAATAAAATCCTTGAGTAAGATTCTTTGAAAATTTTAGATGATAAAATAATTAAACTTCCTAAAAGTTTGAAATAAAATATTAATTAGAGAATATTAGGAATTTAATTTATATTAAATTCTTTTTAATAAAACCCAAAATAATCAAAAATTCCTATTTTAGGAAATTGGAAAATAAGAAGGCAACAGCCCCTAGGAATTTCGAAGGGAAGGGAAAATAAGGGAAAAAGGGTTTATCAAAAGTGAAAAGGGAAAGGGTTTGCAAGAGTTGGGATTCGAACTCAAGTCACCAAAGAATACACACCAAGCTCTAACCACTATTCCACAATAATTCTTGGTAAATATTCTCCTAATAAATTTCCTTGATTCCTACTCACTTGCATAAATTCTCCTCAATAAAATAAAACACAACTAACTCAAATAACACAATAATTAATCCATGCAACAATAAACTGATATTTTCATGAAAATAGTTCAAATCATTAGTATAAAACAATGTGGCATGCATGACTTTTCCCCACATACTAAAGGTGGTCTAATACAGGGTATTACATTAGATCAGTTAGTTTTGAGTCATTTAATATTTATGTATTTTCTCTGGCAAGGGTATTTTTGCTTCTTTTTTTTTTTTTTTTTTTTTTTTGGTTAGGGGCCATCCTAGTGCACTACCTGAGGGTGTTTTGGGCACTTTTTGATGTTTTGGGATTAGCATAGCAACAAAGCGGTCAAACATGGTTTTCAAAATTACTTAATAAGTAATCCCAAGTTGCTTTGTCACTAAAGGCTTGTTTGATAAGTAAGCGTGTTTGATAACAAATACTTCAATGTATTTGATAGCACAGGTTTGTTATCACTTAATTATGAAGACTTGCTTATATCCTGTTATAAATTTTAGATGAAAGTTACTTAGATCTAAAATTTGAATATACTAGACACTTGTCTTTTTATTGTTATTCTTTTCTATATAATCCAAGTTGTACTAAAACATAGTGTAAAAATGAATTTGTGGAAAAATATGGCTAAAGGATGTATTTTAAGAAAGTAAGGCTGTAAATATTGTAACACTAGAATTAGGGAAGTTTGACCCTTAAATTAGGAGATTTTGTAATCAATTATTAGGAGATTTTGTGAGCAGTAATTAGGGGATTGATTAAGCGATTTTGTGAATCAATTTATTAGGGTAGTTGCTATATTTGTACCTTAGGCAGCTTGTATATAATTAGTTCATTGTAATCTTTGAGAATACATGAAAAAAGATTATTCTCTCTCAATTTCTTATAGAATTATAATTAATATAATCTTGAAATTTAGTCTTCAAATTTCATACTTCAATCTTCATACTTCATATTTCAAAATTCAGATTCTAAAAATTCGAATTTCAAGTTTATCAAACAAACCTAAATCAGAGCCTTTTAAATATGTCTCAGCTCTACTGGTTACAGCTAGTATTGAAGAATATTTTGTAAAAAGCATTAGTCTCTTGAACCCCTTATTCCCTCGTCTTCTTCTCATTCTTCTTCCTCTTACAAATCTCCGTCTTCCTAGCTCTAGACTTGCTCTAAATCTTACCAAAAACTCAATTTGTTCTCTCAAATGTTCACATAGAGAAAATACCAACTACTTGAAGAAAGTCTACTGTTTTTAGTGTTGAAATTAAAAGATCCTGCTTCATGAATTCTTCTAGACCCTATTAAATCTCATTTAGAACGCATAAAGAATTTTGTGTACCTTCTAATTCTCCAAAACAATTCAACAATATAGGATTCCAAAAGCCTAAACAGTTTAACTACCAAGATGAATTTTCCTTCTTAGGAAAGAGGGAGTAACCTATGCATTATCCAACAGATAGTATACATAAATTTCAATCAACTCAATAATAGAGTACTTATGGATAAATTTTCTATGATTGGCAGCCACTTATGATTGGCCTCTCCATCAGTTAGACATCAAGAATGCCTTTCTTCATGGTGACCTTTATGAAGAAGTCTATATGGAGCAACCTCCCGGATTTGTTGCTCAGGGGGAGTATGGCCAAGTTTGTTGCCTTTGAAAGTCTTTGTATGGTTTAAAACAAAGTCCTAGAGCCTGGTTTGGGAAGTCTAGTCAAGCTGTTGAGAAGTTTGGGATGAAGAAAAACAAGTCTGATCACTTTGTTTTCTATAGACAGTCTAGTGTTGGAATTATTCTGTAACACCCCACACCCTAGGTGCCTAAATAGGATAGGATGTCGCCTCATCCGAAGGACCAAGGGTCTTTATAACTAGGTACAAAAGAAAAAAAAAAGGCTAAATAAATTAAAGAAATAATCTCATTACATCCGGAAACAAAACTTATACAAGTCTGGAAAATCAAAACTAACAAACGTTTCTTGAAATAAATTCAAAACATAAATAAATAAATAAACTGGAGTTCATCTCCTAACGCTTCACCCTACTCAGTATAAGCAATCCCCTAAAATCATGATATAAAAGGTGTGAGATTGACATCTTAGTAAATCCCGTGTGTGCAAGTGTCAATTGAAACCATTTCATGTATGCAAGTTTATCCAAATCACAAAATCATGTTTGCAAGTCAATTTCATTAATAACAGTTATACAAAGGAGCCTTGCTCAATGAATCCAAAACAGTTCCCAACAAATCATCATTTCATCACATTCATAATTCTTTAAGTAGGGATTAACAAATTATTCAATAATATAG
Source organism: Voacanga thouarsii (assembly GCA_026120185.1). NCBI lineage: Eukaryota > Viridiplantae > Streptophyta > Magnoliopsida > Gentianales > Apocynaceae > Voacanga > Voacanga thouarsii. The sequence goes on from JANUWF010001576.1 coordinate 1,569,171, forward strand.
TAACACAATCCATATCATGGTTACCACCATGATAGCTTTCCAATGTATTCTTTCAACAATAGGCAGTGAGGGATCCACCCACTAGATGAGATACTCCTCTATCTCTACACCCAACATTCCGGTTGTCCAATCCGGATCAACAATGTCCACATAGACCAATATGCTAGCTCAGACGGTCTGACTATGTAGTACTGTCGCCTCTCCAAGTTGAGTTCATTTTCTAGAGGTGGCCTCCTGCCAGAAGACTCACTCTTGTTCTTCAAAACTAGTACTACTAGCCGACCCTCACTGAGTACTCAACACTCCCCATTTATGGGCAGAATCATTTTTTCCTTTTTCGAAAGTCTTTGATTAACTTGATTGCAAAACGTGATTTTTCGTAATAGTGTTTCCAAATTGTTTAGTGGTAGTGTAAGAAATCGTTTTTAAGTTTGAATAGTTGAATTTTGATAAACTCATTTAGAAAATAAAACATCCACGTTTCCAACCCAAGTATCAAAACACAATGTAATTCATCATGTTTAGCCAACGTTTCAATTCTCTTGTCAAAACATCATATTAACATAAATTCCAAATAACACTGTAAAAATTACTTGCAAACAAGTAACATTTATCAAAACAGCTATGCAGGGACTTACTTGAATGAATCAATAGCTAGACCCAATTCAATTGATAGCTTTTACTTCCACTCCTTCCTTATCTAGAGCAAATCATTCTATAATTAGGGTCCAATCATTCCATCTACTATTTCATGCAACATAAATTCTCATGATCTCGCTAATCACCTAGTTAGTCCATGGTGTCTAGATGATTTAATTCATTAGATCACATATACAACTTCCCTTTGCCATTCTATTGATCATATCCATGCATTTATCCAAATCAATTCACCATATAACAACTCTTATTTCAACTAGCATAAAATCATCATAAACAGCCCCATAAACGTTAAAAGATCTCATCTTTGCCAACCTAGAATAGATCTAAATTCATCATGACAAGATACATCAATGTCCTATCTCACACATGCTTTGTCTATGGCTTATATCAATATATTCATCATACTAGTTCATTCATGCTTCCATGCTCAACTCCATAAGCATTCATAAGTCAATACACTAAAGATTAATGCCTTTTTAAATCAGTAAAGTTAATCCTTAAATACCTCTTTGACAGCCCAACAAGAGCAAAGGTGGCGCTTTTGGTGCTTGATAGAGTTTACTTTGGAAAGAAGAGTTGAGTGGTGGCTCTTGGTTTCCTTGATTCGAAGATCACGAGATGATAGGGGTAAATCAGTCCCCTTTGGTTCGAAATTTAGGAAAAAAGAAGAAGAATTGAATAAAAGTTGAAGGGGTTTGAAGAGGTACTTACCTTGTTCTTAGGGTTTCATTTGGTGGAGATTAGTGCTATTTTGGCCGAGTTATTGGAGGGGGTTGGTGGCTGGAATTTCTGAGCAGAAGAGGGTGTTTAGGGTTTAGTAGAGTTTGATCTTGCTTCGGTCTCTTGATCACAAGAAGGAACAGGTGACAGCTTTTGTCCCTATTGCTGTAACCGAATTCCAGCAAGGTTTAAGGGGGTTTAGGGCTGGTTTTTTGTGGCTGTTTTCTGGTTGTTATTGTGGCCAAAATAAGGGGGAAAGAGATGAGAAAAGAAGCTGCCTTTTAGTTCTTGTGTTGGCCGAAAATTGGAGAAGAGATGTGATGGATTTTTGGTAGTGTTGTTTTAGCTAAAACAAGAGAAAATTGGAGGACTAGGCTACTGGAATTTTCGTGTGTGTGTGTGTGTGTGTGTGAACAGTTGTAATACCCCGTATTAGACCACCTTTAGTATGTGGGGAAAAGTCATGCATGTCACATTGTTTTATACTACATTTGATGATTAGAACTATTTTCATGAAAATATCAATTTATTGTTGCATGAATTAATTGTTGTGTTATTTGAGTTAGTTGAGTTTTATTTTATTGAGGAGAATTTATTAGAAAGAGGATGGAGCAAGTGAGTAGGAATCAAGGAAATTTATTAAGAGAATATTTACCAAGAATTATTGTGGAATAGTGGTTAGAGCTTGGTGTGTATTCTTTGGTGACTTGAGTTCGAATCCCAACTCTTGCAAACCCTTTCCCTTTTCACTTTTGATAAACCCTTTTTCCCTTATTTTCCCTTCCCTTGGCCGAAAATCCTAGGGGCTACCGCCTTCTTAGTTTCCAATTTCCTAAAATAGGGGTTTTTGATTATTTTGGGTTTTATTAAAAAGAATTTAATATAAATTAAATTCCTAATATTCTCTAATTAATATTTTATTTCAAACTTTTAGGAAGTTTAATTATTTTATCATCTAGAATTTTCCAAGGATCTTACTCAAGGGTTTCATTATGGAAAGAAGATTATAGGAATGTTTCTTTTGGAAACCATATTATAGCTACTACTTTCAAAAGAAGGAAAGTTTCTCAAAGTTGTTCTCTCTAAAAGAGTTTATTTGGAAATAAAGAGATCTTGTCCAAAGCTTTAAAGGAAATAAATATTCTCCCAAGATTTACGGCATTTTCAAAAGCTAGTGTTTAAGGAAAGGAAATTTCAGCTTTATTCCAAGAATCTAGATTTTATCACCTAATATAATTATTCTTCAATTAATTGTTTTTGCCTAAAATAAATTAGGGCAGTACCTAAATTAATTCTTGAATCAACATCTCATTTTTATTAACTGAATTTTCTGGAATAAAACCAATCCTAGCCGTTACCTTGATGAGTTTTATTTCCTTCCAAGTTCCCTAAATTAAGGAGGGGACTTCCCTAAGTAACCCTAATCAATCAAGGTTCTTTTCAGCTAATCAAAAACCAGAAATTTCCCCTCCTTCCCACCAATTTTCGTCACTGTTCACACACACATTCTAACCAAAATTCCAGCTTTTCTTTACTCTCAACTTCCCTCTTATCTTAGGCAAAAGCTACACACAAAACCCTATTCTTTCCTCCTCCCAATTTCGTCCTAGAGGAAGGCAGAAAACCAGCTTCTTTCATCTATTTTTCCTCCCTTATTGTGGCCACAATAACAACCAGAAAACAGCCACCAAAAACCAGCCCTAAACCCCCTTAAACCTTGCTGGAATTCGGCTACAGCAATAGGGACAAAAGCTATCATCTTTTCCTTCTTGTGATCAAGAGACCGAAGCAAGATCAAACTCTACTAAACCCTAAACATCCTCTTCTGCCCAGAAATTCCAGCCACCAACCCCCACCAATAACTCGGCCAAAACAGCGCCAATCTCCACCAAAATCGAACCCTAAGAGCAAGGTAAGCAACTCTTCCAACCCCTTCAACTTTTATTCAATTCCTCTTCTTCTTTTCTCCTAAATTTCGTAAAAAGGGGACTGATTTACCCCTATCATCTCGTGATCTTCAAATCAAGGAAACCAAAAGCCACCACTCGACTCTTCTTTCCAAAGTAAACTCCATCAAACACCAAAGGCGCCACCTTTGCTCTTGTTGTGCCATCACAGAGGTATTTAAGGATTAACTTTACTGATTTAAATAAGGTTGACCTTATAATGATGCTAATACGCATGAAGTCTTGCATGAAAAGCATGAATAGATAGAATTGATGAGGTTTGATGGTGCAATATTGTGAATTAGGTGTATAGGGAGTAAAGCATGGTTAAACATTGCTATGATGACCTAGAACTATTGTATGTTGAATAGAGATGCGATCTTTTGTTGCAGTTAGGGTTAATATATGGAATTGATGGTAGTTGATTATGGAGGTCATTATATAAGTTGATTTGAGCCAAGTGTAAGCATGCATGGGTGAGATATATGACCACGGAAAGCATGGAGGTAATTTAATGAATTAATCCACCTAAGTGTTATGGATGAATTAGATAATTAGTATGATCATAGGCATTCATGATGCATAAAAAGATAAGTGGATGCATATTTGGGTTCTAATTATAGAATCATTAATTCTAGATAAGGAAGAAAGTGAAAAAGATATCAAGCATCACTTTGATTGATTATTGAGAATATCCAGGTAAGTCCCTGCATAACTGTTTTGATACAAGCTATATGTTTGCAAGCAATTTTTATAATGTTATTTGGAATTGATGTCAATATGATGTTTTGACACAAGGATTGAGCCTTGACTAAAAATGATGAGTTATACTGGATTGTTGTGAGACTTGGATTGGAAACGTAGATGTTTTATTTTCAAAATGAATTTACTAAATTTTATTTATTCAAACTCAAAAGCGATTTCTTACACTATTGTCAAACGATTTGAAAATGCTATTACGAAAACCATGGTTTGCAATCAAACTAATTAAAGACTTTCGAAAAAGGGAAAATGATTCTGCCCCTAATCGGGGAGCGTTGAGTACTCAGCGAGGATAGGCTAGTAGCACTAGTTTCGAAGAGCAAAAGTGAGTCTTCTGAAAGGAGGCCACCTCCAAAAGAAAAACTCAACTTGGAGAGGCGACAATACTACTTAGTCAGGCCGTCCGCGCTAGCATATTGGTCCATGTGGACATTGTTGACCCGAATTGGACAACCGAAGTATTGGGTGTAGAGATGGAGGAGTATCTCACCCAGTGGGTAGATCCCCCACTACCCATTGTTGAAAAAATACATTGGGAAGCTATCATGGTGGTAACCATAATATGGATTGTGTTGCTATATTGTTGAATCATTTGTTAATCCCTACTAAATGAATTATGAATGTGATGAAACAATGATTTATTGTGAACTGTTTTGGATTTATTGAGTAAGGCTCCTTTGTATAACTGTTATTGATGAAATTGACTTGCAAACACGATTTTGTGATTTGGATAAACCTGCATACACGAAATGGTTTCAATTGACACTTGCACACACGGGACTTACTGAGATATCAATCTCACACCTTTTATATCATGATTTCAGGGGATTGCTTATACTGAGCAGGGTGAAGCGTTAGGATATGAACTCCAATTATTTATTTATTTATGTTTTGAATTTATTTCAAGAGACGTTTGTTAGTTTTGATTTTCTAAACTTGTATAAGTTTTGCTTCCGAATGTAATGAAATTATTCCTTTAATTTTATTTAGCATTTTTTTTTTATTTGTACCTCGTTATAAATACCCCTAGTCCTTTAGACGGGGCGACATCCTACCCTATCTAGGTACCTAGGGTGTGGGGTGTTACAACAGTGGCAGAAAATTGGTGGGAAGAAGGGGAAGTTTCTTGTTTTTTATTAGCTTAAAAGAACCTTGATTGATTAGGATTATTTAGGGAAGTCCCCTCCTTTATTTAGGGAACTTGAAAGGAAATAAAACTCATCAAGGTGACGGCTAGGATTGGTTTTATTCCAGAAAATTCAGTTAATAAAAATGAGATGTTGATTCAAGAATTAATTTAGGTAATGCCCTAATTTATTTTAAGCAAAAACAATTAATTGAAGAATAATTATATTAGGTGATAAAATCTAGATTCTTGGAATAAAGCTGAAATTTCCTTTCCTTAAACACTAGCTTTCGAAAATGCCGTAAATCTTGGGAGAATATTTATTTCCTTTAAAGCTTTGGACAAGATCTCTTTATTTCCAAATAAACTCTTTTAGAGAGAACAACTTTGGGAACCTTTCCTTCTTTTGAAAGTAGTAGCTATAATATGGTTTCCAAAAGAAACATTCCTATAATCTTCTTTCCATAATGAAACCCTTGAGTAAGATCCTTGAAAAATTCTAGATGATAAAATAATTAAACTTCCTAAAAGTTTGAAATAAAATATTAATTAGAGAATATTAGGAATTTAATTTATATTAAATTCTTTTTAATAAAACCCAAAATAATCAAAAACCCCTATTTTAGGAAATTGGAAAATAACGAGGTAGCCGCCCCTAGGATTTTCGGCCAATGGAAGGGAAAATAAGGGGAAAAGGGTTTATCAAAAGTGAAAAGGGAAAGGGTTTGCAAGAGTTGGGATTCGAACTCAAGTCACCAAAGAATACACACCAAGCTCTAACCACTATTCCACAATAATTCTTGTTTATTCCTCCAACAAATTCTCTTAACTCCCACTTACTTACTTCATTTTCCCTTCTAATAAATTGTAGTCAATAAAACAAAAGCTCAACTAACTCAACCAACACAATTATATCAAAGTGAATAAATTCATGAAACAACTAACTCATAAATCACATATACCCATGAAAATGGTTCAAGTTATCAAATGCCACATAAAATGTTATGCCATGCATGACTTCCCCCATATAATAAAGGTGATTTTAGACCGGGTATTACATATTCTTTTGGTGGTCTATGTGGGTGATATTGTCGTTACTGGAAGTAATGCCACTGGAATTTCATTCCTTAAAACCTTTCTGCATACTCAGTTTCAAACCAAAGATTTGGGGACATTGAAGCATTTCTTAGGAGTAGAAGTTATGAGAGAAGCAGGAAATATGTACTTGATTTGTTAGCTGAGACGAGAAAATTGGGAGCTAAATCATGTAGTACACCAATAACTCCTAATTTGCAACTTGTGAAGGAAGGAGAATTGTTTGAAGATCCTGAGAAGTATAGAAGATTAATTGGAAACTTAAACTATCTCACTGTAACACGACCAGATATTGCATACTCTGTTAGCATTGTAAGTCAGTTTATGGCTTCTCCAACTATTGATCATTGGGCAGTTTTGGAGCAAATTCTGTGTTATTTAAAAGGGGCACCTGGGCATGGAATCATATACAAGAATCATGGACATACTTGTATTGAGTGTTTCACAAATGCAGATTGGGCAGGATCTAAGATAGATAGGAAATCCACTTTAGGATATTGTGTATTTGTTGGAGGAAATTTGGTTTCATGGAAGAGTAAAAAGCAAAGTGTGGTTTCACGTTCGAGTGCTGAATCAGAATATAGAGCTATGGCACCATCTGCATGTGAAGTTATGTGGATATCTCAACTTTTATCTAAAGTAGGGATTAAGACATCAGGTCCAGCTAGATTATGGTGTGACAACCAAGCAGCTCTACATATTGCATCTAATCCTGTATTCCATAAAAGGACTAAGCACATTGAGATAGATTGTCACTTTGTGCGTGAGAAGACACAAAAAGGTTTGATCTCTACAGAGTATGTAAAAACTGGTGAGCAGTTGGGAGATATCTTTACGAAATCTCTGAATGTGGTTCGGGTTGATTACATATGTAACAAGCTGGGTATAACTAACATTTATGCTCCAGCTTGAGAGGGAGTGTTACAAAATAGGAATGTAAATATTCTCATATATTAGATAGCTTAAATTGTTACAGAATAGGAATGTAAATATTCTCATATCTTAGATAGCTTAATTTTAGGAGTTGATTTGTCTATATTAGGAAGAAATCAATTAACGATTATTTCCTAATTAGTCTATCTCATGTATATAAATATGTAACCTTTTCTAATGAATGATATCAGAAATTCATTCTCATAATTGTGTTTTACAAGAAGGATGAAGTATTTCCTTCGAATTGAGGTTGCTCATTCAAGACCAAAAATCTTTATCTCATAGGAGAAGTATGTTACAGATCTTCTCAAGGAAACAGGCAAGACAGCATGCAAGCCAGTGCGCAGACCCATGGACCCGAATCTCAAGCTAGGGACGGCAGAAGATGATGCTACAATAGATCACGAAATGTATCAACAACTAGTAGGAAGACTTATATATCTCTCTCATACACGACCAGACATAACATTTGCAATGAGTGTAATAAGTCAATTCATGCACAACCCGAAGGAGGTTCATTTGCACACAACTTATAGAGTACTTCATATCTTAAGGGGACACCAGGAAGAGGTATCTTATTCAGAAGAAATGGAGGATTGGTACTTAAAGCATACATTGATGTTGATTATGCTGGGTCTATTGTTGATAGAAGGTCAACATCCAGATATTGCCCCTTTCTTGGTAAAACTCTTGTGAAATGGAGTAGCAAGAAACAAAGTGTGGTAGCTCAATCAAGTCCAGAGGTAGAGTTTAGGGCAATGGCTCAAGGTGTATGTGAACTACTCTGGTTGAAGATCATTCTTGGAGACCTAAAGATTAAGTGGGATGGACCTATGAGACTCTACTGCAACAAGTCATTTGCAATCAATATAGCTCATAATCGGGTACAACATGACCGAACAAAGCACATTGAGATTAACAAACATTTTATCAAGGAAAAGCTGGACAGTGGACTAATCTGCACGCCTTATGTGTCAACAAAGAATCAACTCACAAATGTACTAACGAAAGGGCTAGATAGCTCAACATTTCAAACTATTGTATCCAAACTGGGAATGGAAAATACTTATTCAGCAGCTTGAGGGGGAGTGTGGAAAAATTATGGGGATATGCTCAATATGTACACTAGGAATCCCATAATTCATGGGATCTGACAGCTAGGAGTAGTTTTCTAATTTTGTTTGTACAGCTAGAAGTCCCATAATTCATGGGATTTGACAGTTTTCTACTAGGATTTTTGTATATAATGGCTGACCAAAACTATATGCATACAAGTGAGATTTCAATAGAAATTCACCCCTTGTTCCGTTCACAATATTTTCTCTTTATTTAAATTCTGAGACAATCAAATAGTAATTAGGTATTAGCTTTTGTTTTAAAAAAAAAAAAAAAAAAAGTGTAGCCAAAAAATGTAACTAGAGAAAGGCTTTCGTGAACTCACCAAAAGTATCCCCAAGAAAATCATAAAAATTAAAGAGATTTAAAATTAAATTTTCCTATAACTTCTAGATCTTATTCAAACTAAGTCTATGAATTCTTTTCATTGTACAAGTAAAATACAAATTACTAAAAGATTTAATTTAAATTTTATCATGGACTGTTTTCGTTCCATAAAAAGGAATAGCATACGATGAAAATGATCAATGCCTCAACATTGTAGAAGGAATTGTAACAATAGAGAGGGGGAAGAACAATGGGAGCTGCCAATGGCACTCCACTTTTTCATTTTGTCACTCCACCTTGTTAGAAAGAAAACTCTTAATGGTTAACAACTACCTCTCCTCTATCAACTTCGATTTAGGGTTTTGTCGTGTAATAGAAACTTTTATATGAAGAACTAAACATTATTAATACAATACATATAATATTCAAATCTTCAAAAAGCATAAAAAAAAAACATTATAATCTAAAATAAGATATCTAATTCAGTACTTCATCTTCACTTAGATTTTGATAAATTTCTAGTCAACAAAAATAAGTAACTAGAAAAAAGAAAAAACTTATTGCTTGGAAAATAAAACATTCACTAATAGTTGATGCTGATGGATAAAGGATAGAGGCATTGTTTTCAATTAAGAGAATAACAGAATGAGTAGAGTGTAATAACCAAAAGGGAAATGTTAACAGTAACTCCGCAAAAATATATGTTACAATAATTGTTAGCATTCATCTACGAACAGTTTTAAGTTATTAACACATCCTCCATCAGTCCATAACTGAAGGTCCACATTTGAGATAGCACAAAGATTCAGAAAAGAATTTAATCACATTCAAATTACCACCTTTCCCTTAATAACTAAAGAGGTTGCGTGGCACTCATGTGCAAGTGGAGGTATATACCTTAAATCAATGAGGTTTTCTTTTTCTTTTTTTTTTTTTGGGCTAAAATTTAAGGGGATTAGTTATGAAAGTTAGACAGCTAGTATGTTTACATTAGGAAAGTGAATATTCATCTTGAAACAAATCCAAAATAAAAATGTGAAAATTCAAGTGTTAGACAAAGGAAGTATTTTTTTAAAAATTTTAATTTCTATGGCATATTATTATATAATTATAATATGTTTCATGTATTTATTTCTTAATAAAAAATAACACTATTTTGCTCATGTTAATGCCTATAACTCTTCCCCTTTAAAACATTGAACAAGAGTTGAAAATTTTCAATGAGGGACCTAAATATGTCCTGATGTTTTGCATTTAATTAAACAAACAAACAAAAGGATAACAATAATGGTGTAAGCCTTTCTTGACTTGAGAGAGGAAGACATAAGAAATAGAGAAATATTTAATGTTCATAAACATCTATGGTTCCATTACCACATACTGTCCATATGGTATCATCAACGTCTATGGTTCTATTAGCACCTACTGTCCATCAAATTTATTAAGTGATAATGGTATCCTCGTGAGGAAGAGGTGCCCATACCATCACTAATGAATAGAATGAAATTTAGTGCCACTAGTAAACAATATCTTGGATGGACAATGTCCCAATTAGGATGGACAATGAATAGGATAAGGTTCCAATTGAGATCCATCCAAGATATAGAAAAGAGGCAAATTGAAGGCCAAAAAACCTATCTAAAATCCAAGTTCAAGAAAAATATCTAAAATACAAGACCCAAAAGCATTATTGTGGAGGGAAATTAATATATGAAATTTTAGGATAAACTTGGATTGCAAATGGTTTTAGAAGAATTTGTTTGGAAAAATTAGCCTATTTAGTCCCTAAAGTTTGGGACTTGTAATGTTTTCATCCTTAATGATTTTTTTCGGCCATTATGGTCCCTACTGAAATTATAACCTGCCAGTAATCCCAACTCTCTTTTCTAGCATAAATTTCAGCTAAAAAAACTCATCTCTATTGTACGTGATTTTTCTTGTTAAGGGGAAAATAGGCGTATCAATTGATCACATGCAATATGAATGACTTTTTATGGCCAGAATTTATACCGGAAAAGAGAATTATAATTTCATTAGGAACCATAAAAGTAGAAAAGAGTCATTAAAGACAAAAACATTACAAACCTCAAAGCCCAAACTTTAAAGATCAAATAGGCTAATTTTCCATTTGTTTGAATTGAAAAAAAGATTAAATTATTGTTTAAAAAAATTTGGGACAAAGGAGAATATGATATTTTGTGAGTAATAACAATTCGAAGAATAAAAATTATTTAGATTAAAATTTTTTAATTGGATTGAGTGGCAATCCAACCATACACAAGTTTACTGAATTTAATATCCTTCTGATTCAGAATTCTTGAAATTCTAAGATAAAACTGATGCCATTTCAGGCCTAATATTTAAGCCAAAGTAGAGCTCCTTGCCGGTCCTTCTTCACCCATCCCCTTTCCTAACCTATAGTAAATTAGAAATGAAAAATGGTCTAAAATTTTTACTTCTTCATCCAACGGTAGTATTTGTTTCTCTGCAAAACCACGCACTGTCCATAGAATTAAAAGACTAGCTGTGCACTGCTGGCTGCTGGACGTGACTTTTTAAGGTCAAAATCAAATGAAGACTATAAGTGGCAAGGGATTCTTCCCATCCCAAACCAAAACTTAAATTTAAAATAATATTAATTTAAATTAATTTTCATTTCTCAAGACCTGTCATACACTCACAATACATCATATCCTCTCTTTTTAACACCACTTTAGACTCCACCTAACCCCACACTTTTAATAATTTTTTATTACATTCAATCATTCTCATCTCAAACAAATTCCTTTCCATTTACAGCCAAAGTTGTCTTGCAGTGGGACCCAAATCCATATAGCCACGATTGAAAAATAGTGCAAGTGCTGCGGCAAGTGTATGGATTGACATATACCTCGAGGATATGGCTTAGATTATTAAGTCTCTAAGTGCATAACAACTTTTCAATCTCATTCTAAATTAAAATTTCACTTTAATTTAAATATATTATTATTTTAAAATATTTTTGTTTCTCAATAATTGACATCTACCCACAACACATCATATTCTCTTTTTGGACTCCAAAACTCAACTCAAACCAATTCTTATCTATTTATGCCATAAAAGTCCCTAACACTTTGGATGTACTTAGACACCAATTTATGTAAGAAAAATTAATTTAAATTGAGAATATATATGTGTGTGTGTGTGTACACACACATGTGTGGATGAAGGATATAGAATTTGATATTTTATGAGTATATAACAGGTCTCAAGCATTGGAATCAGTTTTTGAAAATTAAAAATCAGTTGAGTTAAAATTCTTTCCAACTTCAATGAGAACAGGTTTCGAAAAAAAATTGCTACACAAGTTCACCATTGGCCTGTGATTTACAAATAACATATTTATATAATTCTTTTTGCAGATTATTGCCAATAAAAAAGATGAGGGAAAAAAAAAACATAATGCAGATATTTTATTTTTAGCATTTTAATTTTTTTAGTACCATTTCATGGCCGAAAAACATGCAGACTAGAAACAACAAAGCAAATACAAACAATCGGAACTGAAATAATTCCATTTTACGTGTATTTGCCCAAAAGTTATACTCCCTCCGTCCCATAATATAAGTCGTTTAACTAAATTTTACACATATTAAGATTCTTAAAAATAATGTGACTTTATGTTTTTTTTTCCCTAAAATATCCCTATTTAAATGTCTTGGAAACAAAAGAAGAAATGAGGGAGAAAAAGAGGGAAAGAGAGAGAAAGACAATAATAAATAAAGACAAAAATGTAAAAGTAGATTTAAAACCTTTCCCAACTACTTATTATAATTATAATTTGGGACAGCAAAAAGTAGTTATGGGAAGGAGGGAGTAATTGCTAACGCAACACGCAGTAAGAGTTTGTGCTTTCTGCCCCGAAATATGTTTTAACCAGAAAGAGAAAACAAATCATATCTATTTCAGGAGAGAATAATTTTTTTTTTATGTGTAAAAGGTGCAAGTGAAGAGAAAGTACCCGAAAGTAGCGAGCTGAGCTAAAAAGAACGGGTAACGTTTGAGAGGAACCAATGCGAGCTTATAGAGCACCCGATTTCCTACTCCCAGCACCACTGTTGCGGCCGCTGCAACAGTCACCTCCGCCGTCCGATTTTTTTCCCGACGACTCCAACTCTTTTCTTCTTCCTTCCTATTCCTACCTTCCTCCACTTCCCCATCCCCATAAGAACAGCACTGTATTGCTTTTTCATTCTTCTCGCCCTCAGCATCTCCTCCGTCTGACCCGAAAGACAGACCGCTTCCAGCAGGATCCACTGCCTCGATCACCCATAGCCTCGATCTTAGAACAATTCCTCGCCGCCGATTCTGTTGATTGGTTGTACAGATTCGCTGGAATTCGTACACCGGAGTTTGTGAATTTAAACTTTGATTCCTCGACGAAGAAAAAATGCCATTGCCGGGGGTTAAACCGCGACAACGAGCTGACATGATATGTATAGAAAGCTATATGGGTAGAAGATTTTGACTTGAGAGTTTGAATTAAATCAATTACCAGTACAATAGTAGGTAGGAAAGACGAAGTGAATGTAGTGAAGAACTCCAGCAACAAATCAGGGCTCCAAAAGTTGTAATTTTTGTAATTACTCCTCTATCGTTGACTTCGCACCAAATCTTATGTAAAAATAAGAATAATAATAAGATAAATCATAAAATACTTTATATTAAATTTAAATATATAAAATAATATACAATAACAATATTAATTATTTTTATAATATATAAGAATAATAATAATTTTCATTTAAACAAAATGATTTTTTTGAGATAATCAAAATAGTAAATTAATAGGTCAATTTGATTGAAAAAATAGGTTAAAATATGTCAATCATTCTTAAATTTTTTTAAAAAAATAACACCAATAATAAAAGTCAAATACGATACAAAGTCACCAGATTTTAACCTAATTCTTAGGTTTTCTATTTCCAAAATATTGTTTTCAACTTTAATCTCACTATCTTCTTTTGAATTTCTTCATATTATCAAAAGCAATTTAAAGATCTAGTTTTATGCTTCTTATACGACTCAATAATCTTAAGATTATTTTTTTCCGTATTTTCAAATCTAACTATACAACAAAAATCATAGATTTCACGCTTCAATAAAACAAAACACAGACATAAAGATGAGGGAAAAAAAGAAATCAAATTCAATGATTAATGGATAACAAAGAAACCCAAATTCAATTATTGATACATAACAATTTTCTTGGCATCTCTATAGCAATAATAAAAGTCAAATACGATACAAAGTCACCAGATTTTAACCTGATTCTAAGGTTTTCTATTTCCAAAATATTGTTTTCAACTTTAATCTCACTATCTTCTTTTGAATTTCTTCATATTATCAAAAGCAATTTAAAGATCTAGTTTTATGCTTCTTATACGACTCAATAATCTTAAGATTATTTTTTTCCGTATTTTCAAATCTAACTATACAACAAAAATCATAGATTTCACGCTTCAATAAAACAAAACACAGACATAAAGATGAGGGAAAAAAAGAAATCAAATTCAATGATTAATGGATAACAAAGAAACCCAAATTCAATTATTGATACATAGCAATTTTCTTGGCATCTCTATAGAAAAAAAAAAATAGATGTAAAAGAATAAGTGAATTACCCAGAAAAATCTGAAAGGAGAAATAAGAAAAGCACAAGTCACAATAGTCTTTTTTTATCATATACAAAAATCATTGATGGGTACTTAAAATATGTATATTTTGGTGTCATTTACACTATAGTTGTTCAAAATTTCTAACTAGATGACTACTTACTTCTCCCATTTTTCCCTTGTTTTGTGTAGATCTCATAGGAGAAAATTTGTTAAAGGAATAAGGGGAAAAATTACTAAAAATAAACCAAAGAACACATAATTTGTGCATGATAGTAGTTGGAACAAGTGCCGTTTCAATTTAGAGATAAAAAAAAAAAATCAACTATTGGGAGTAACTGAGCCAATCTGGACTAATGAATGGGCTCCAGTTTGTAACTAGATTTTGAAAAATATAAGTAACCGGTGGCAGGTAGTGCACATTAACAAGCACCAATTAATGTTGCAAAGACTACTAATCTGAGAAATTTTAGGGCCTTTCAAAAAAGGAGTATCAATACCCATAAAACCCACGAAAGAGGGGATGAGGGTTGGAGAGAGGAACATATAACCCCCCACAACCATAAGGCCCGAATGATTAGGAATGCCATCCCATCTAAATGACAATGGGTCTTTATAACGAAAATAAATAAAGAAAAAATTGGGACTTAAAAGGAAAAAAATCAAAATTAAAGCATACAAGGCTTCGAATAATACATTAAATCCCAAAGATATTAATATCAGTCAAAATACTCCAACATATCGTTCTCATAACAATATTCATTAAAGAAAAGATAAAAAAATATCCGGTACATCAATATCAAAATCAACAACCATATACTTCTCCAATCTTCCTCTAAGCATAATTTCCTGTAAGACATAAATTAAGAAGTATGTGATATAATCTCAATAAGTCACGTATGTGCGTTGTGAGAATTTTTTAGATAAAACATTTTCATGATACATGAGTAGTTGTTCCAAAATAGATATGACTTAATAACATATAATATTCTCAACACATAGGATAATACATGGGAATTCTATATCAAATTCAATATTTTTGAAAAAGAAATTATTTCTCATCAACAACCTTTGATCATATCAAACACATCATCCGTATTGATTCTTACCAACAAGATCGTCTCTTACAATCACACATAACAATACACATTTCGAAATTCACGTTTTGAATATTACATATCAAAAATTCAATTTGCACATTTGTGATCTCAATTCATCTGCCAACAGGATCTCATCCCATCAATAATAATAATAATAATAATAATAATAATAATAATAATAATAATAATAATAATAATAATAATAATAATAATAATAATAATAATAATAATAATAATAATAATAATAATAATAATACTCATAAGGATCATAGTCTAACCGTAAACATCAATACTATAGGAATTCCATCCTATGAACATGATAAACTAATTGTATGAATAACCCAATGCGTACACCACAATTAAACATACAAAGACCATCATCACGGTTGACCCAATAGCTTGGATGTCCCACGTTCGCTCTCTATTTTCACACGTCGAAAAATGTGTTGTTAGCTAAGGACAATTAAACAACAAATACTGGCACCTCGCAAAGAAAAAGAAATCTACCCGAAAGTGGCCACTTATAGATAGCGTTCTCCAACCTGCACAAGTTAGTATAAGTGTGAAGTCCCTTTGAGTACTCAAGAATACACGACACAAAACCACATAGCACGAAGCCTCATGAATAGGTCGATGCAATGCATTTAAAAAAAAAAAAAAAAGCTCAATACATTTGTAAAAGATTTCACAAATATTTTTGAAAATATTTGATACACAAAAATACTCCAAGAATAATAATATACTCAAGAGATTCCAAAAATCACCTTAAAGGGTTTTATCCATTTCATGATTTCAAAATCACTTCAAAAGAGTTTATCTAACACAAGGTTTCATAAACATCCCAAGATTTCATAAATATCCCAAGATTTTATAAACGTCCAAAGATTATGTAAATATGTAACTTGTATAAATACCATAAGGCTATTTCATGTTATATGAAATTAATTATTCAAAACATGTTATATATTTTGCAATTCATTTATGCATAAGAATTCGCTATTTTGTATGCTCAATAATCTTCAATACATGTTTTTATATCTAACATATCATGAATATACAATTTTCTAAAATAAGACATAATTAAATATTACGTAAACAATTTCACCATTTACTTCACAATTGAGTAACATGTTCACATATATAGCAATTTCCCAAATCAAGGATCATATTCCAATATTTGACAAAATTACTTGCCTAAATAAATTATTTCATAAATCAACATTTCTTGAATAAATAAACATTTGATTTCACAGATAATAAATTTGTAAATAAATATTTATAAATTTTAAGCATTTATCAAGATAGAAATATTTCATATGCATTCTTACATTTAGGAAATTATAAAATGTGGGGACTTACCTTAAGTTTAAGCAAAGTTTAGCAAATGTCCAAATTAAAGTTATGGATTACAATGTACAACCCCGCTATCTATGCACCCAAAAAAGGCGGGGATCTCGTGCCATCCAAATGACAAAGGATCTTTAAAACGAGGTAATAAAGGACTTCACCAAATAAATACTTCAATTAAAACTTAAACGGTTTACAATCGAAATAAAACTTTTACATAATCTTAAAACAAAAGATGGTAAAACATTGTCTCAAAGCAAAATGACCAAATGTCAAATACAAGATCTCAAACTCTAGCCTAACTTTGTCAATAGTGCTCTTGACCTGAAAGCATGCACAAGGAACGTGGGAAATAAATTTCTCAGTAAGTCTTGTGTGTGTGAGAGTGTACATTAGAAACAGTTTCATGATATGCAATTTCAAAATATTGAAAACCACAATTGCAATTGAAATCAACAGTTTTAAACACAAGAGTAGCATTTTCAATCTGCATTTATAGTAATCAACTTTATTTCATGGAAATCAACCACTTAACAAAAACATGAGTTATGAAACCTTACATCATACTCCTAGGTCATGAAACCCTGAATCATGACCCCTGCTAACTGTTGGGTATCTCAGGCTCGTATCGTATACGGCGCAGTGGAAATAAAACAAGATACCCTCACAGGACCCGTGTATGTGTGGAAAACAATACATAATGATAGTAAAGGTAACAACTTTTACTTTTAGGTGATCGTCCAAAGAACAAAATTGATCTTTTTCAAATCTAGGCGCGATCCAACAATTCTCTTATGCAAACTCCACGAGAGTTGGACGGCTAACCACTATAATTACAGTGTGTGATTATCTCTAATAGTAATCCACACAGAGGAATACCCAAGCACTAAAATTTTCTATACTAGCAGAAAAAGATGGCGGCTAAGGCTGTTTTTGTTTTCAGCAAAACGAGAGAGAGAAGAAGACGTTTGTTTGGTGGCTGCTATTTTTTTCGTGTGAATCACCCTTTCTTAGGGTTTCGAGCATATCCAATATATGTTCCAAAAGCCACTGAAAATCTAAAATTCTAAAACAATTAGAATTTTCTAATTGTAATTGGAAATATCAAGTTCTCACAATTACAATTTGAACCATAAATTATAATAAATTATAATTAGTCCACAAAAACTTCTCTTTCTCGCAATTAACTCCACTATGTTATCAAATAACATCTTGAGTATATAATCCTCTATTGTGTGTGACCTATTAGGTTTCCCAGTCAATTGGTAGCGAACATGAATTAATCCAAATGTCTTTGAGATTAATAATCCATAATTAATTAGAATTAATATTAATTCTAATAAGGATTGGTTTATTAATTCATCAATTAATAAACTCATATTCCTAGATCATGAGCGGTATCTAGCAACACATCATGACCACCCAAGAGTCCAGGAAGTCAAGTAGCTTGACATGAACCCTTCAATAACAAATTTTAGTGCAATTAACTCATTTCACCATACAATATCTCATTTGATTTGGAGTACGAAATTAGTGCCAACTCCCTCCAGAATTAATTCTGGCCCGAATACAATAGTACTTGTACCAGGAACCCACTACTCTAAATGTGAATCAATTGGAATTATTTCCAATACACAATCGCCTTGGCCAAGGACTTCTTGAGTAGTAATTCCTATAAGTGGCCGTGAGATATTCGCCCTTACCATTAGGAGTGGTAAATCCTTTATTGACCATCTCAACTACTTTCGTTTACCTCACAATATACCTAATATCCATCCCATAGGCGACCCTCAATCGAGCTCTGGAGATTGGAATCAAAGTATAATACTCAGCAAACAAAGTACCTTAGAGATCTCAAGTCTAAGGATACTTGCACGTTTGCTATATTGAGATTATATCACTGGCACTAAATAGTTATCCATGTGATTATCTCAAAGCTAGGTCATCCAATGAACTTGTTCCATTAACAAGCATCCATGTGTTAATTTTGAGTATCTTAATACTCACAGATATGAGAACCACCACCTGATCAAATCAGGAAATCTAACACATGCTAGTCTTAACGCATTAATGATATCATGTCTCATTAATACTACGACAAGAGACTATTTAAGTACTAACACTATACAGTGTAGTAGGAATCTCATATCATGATCTCTATCATGATTTCCTTAACATAGTGTTGTACTAAGGACTTTATCGAACAGTTATATTACTTAAAGTAAACAAAAGAAACTGTAAGATAAATAATACCTTTTATAAAAATAAAATGTGTCATATACAATGTACAAGTGATTGCCTCTAGGGCACAACACTAACACTAACTATACTGTAATACTTTTGTACTATAGTATGATGGGTGATTTGCCCACTAGGTAAGGATACTCCTCCATCTCCCATACCCCTGCTAACTTCGGTTGTCCATGTCGGACTATAAATACAGTCCTACTTGGAACTAGTTTGCTAGTTCGGCCTGGCTTGACTCACTAACATTGTCGCCCAATCAAGATTAAGTTCACTTCCCAGAGGTGGCCTCCTACCAGGAAGCTAGCTCGCTCCTTCTTAGACTAGTATTAGTGGTCTACCTTTATTGAATACTCAACGATATTGCCACAAGGAAACCCATTAGCATCAAATAGTAGACAAAAAGAAAATATCCAGCATGATTTGGTAAACCTTGTTCAAAATATTCAGTGTGAAAGAAAACCAAGTAAGTCATTTGGAAAATTCTTTTGTTTAGAAACAATGTGAGTTGAAATAGAATAAGAAAACTATCCGTGCTAAATATTTATCACGACAATCCTTGTTTTCATTGATACTACAAACTTGCAACTGCTATATTTTACAAACGGTTTTAATGCAAGAACTTACCTTACTGTAGTAAATTAATTTCTTACTCCAAATGAATGGATCCTTGCTCTTAATAACCTTCCACGTCTAGAAGTCATAAAATAATCAAGTCACAATCTACTCCTAGTATTTTAGGAAATCATATTCTTTTAATAAGTAATTCTCTATATGCAAACAACAAGCAATTACCAATTAAATCTTTATCTAAACTTCTACTTCATTCCTAAGTGTCATTCCATGTAATTATTACCCATAAACGTATTACTTAAAGAATTGACTAGCTAATTAAAATGGAAGTTGCTCATGAAAATAAATGAGTTAATTAATATGTGTTTATATAAAAATATTAAGTGACCAAAGGACTTAAGTGAATAAATGATTATTTAATTATTTGTTTAGCTAGTTAAAATACTATTTGTTGGTAGCTATAGGAAAATAAATAACTAACGGAATATATTAATTGATGGATAGGTAATTTAATGAGTGATAAATAATAATAATAATAATAATAATAATAATAATAATAATAATAATAATAATAATAATAATAAATAGGGACATTAAAATATAAGTACTACTATTGTTAGTAATATTTTAGTAGAAATAGCAGTTTTGTCAATAATAGTAATATTAATAAAATTAATGGTAATATTAGCATTGATAAAATTAACTCTATTGTTACATCCTAATGCCTACATAAATAATTAGTACACATAAGGAACACACATAAAGTAATACTAGAAAGTTTCCTTAAATTTTTCTAGGTTAATAGAATTTCTAGCAAAGTATCTCGGTTTTCCTAAGAACATATTAACTATGAATACACCTCGAATTGACCTCAATTTATACAGGGATACACTTGAATACATATAAAACAGAATCCAAGTGGTATTGCATGCAAATTAGACTTTATTTGTGTCCACAATATTTTTTTTTTTACGTTATTGTAGCTCTTTGTCCAAATTCGCCCAAGTGAAAAGAAAAATTTGTAACTCTTGATCACCTGATCAGAAAATTCCAAAATATTACAGGCAACTTATACACACCTAGGAATACATTTTATCTATTTTGATCTTCCCCAAATTCAGCATTTTCACCATGAAATACCCTCCTTAAACCGGCTAGTCAGGAAAACAGAATACTTATTTTCTCATGTTCTTAAAAAAAATTACTGAGATTAATCTAAGGGTTTTCTTCCATGATCTCTAACATAAATCACACCCTAAACATGTGTAGTAAATAATATCAAAATCCCTTACAATAATAAATTACTTTGCTATTTTATTTGGCAATTAATCCTACAACTAGCATAGTATCACCAATTTTCCAGATTTCAACAATAATGCTTAAAAGTGTTTTCTTTCCATCAATTCTTTTGAAAGTCAGTTTATTTTTAATAATTAAGCATGATTAAATGAAAATAATCAGTTTTCACACAAAGGGCACATATTATAATTTTTTTTTGAAACCTAAAATCCTAATTTTCCCTCTTTAATGGCGGTAGTCAAGAAAATGACTGATTTTGTCATTACCTCTTGCTATGCCTAACTCAAGCAACCATAGAGGGAGGGGTAGCTGACTTCTAGCTACCGTTACCACCAAGAACGTCAAGGAATTGACCTTAGAACAATGCTCCCAAGTTGCGACTATGTGCAGAAATTTTTCGTAAGCCGAATAATTAAACTTTGGCCAAAAGAGAGGGAGGATTTCATGTGAGGGAAGAGGGAGAGAGGGAGATGACGACTAGGGTAGGGGAATAGCTCAGAAAAATCTGATTAGGTAGGTTTTATATGGTGAATTTTAATAGATTTAGGAAATAGAAAAAAGAATTAAGAGGAAAACCTATTTTCTAAAAGTTTTATCTAATTAAAAACTCCAATTAATTAATTAACCAAAATTCTAGGGGATTAGGGAAGCCCAAAGTGGCGGCACTTATGAGGAAAAGTAGGAAGGAATTTTCTCTATATTTTTCTAAGCAATAAAGGATTGAGAAAAATATAAATGTTAAATCCCTTTTAAAATAATTTCCCAAATACCCAAGAATTGGGCTTTTCTCCTCTTCCCAATCCTAGATGGTGGCTAACTAGGTTTCTAGAAGCCTAGTAGCTCCCTCTAAATATTTCTCCTAACTTAAATAAATATTTAATGCAAAAAAAAAATAATTTCTCTCCAAATAAAATAAAATATGTGTATATTCAATTTAGTTTGTTTCTTATATTATTGCACATTTAAGGTCCAAGTATGACAAGTAATGGTTTATGTATTGGGTCATTCTTCACAATAAGATATACACCATGGGTACTTGTCATATAAGTAAAATTAAGTTCTTAGTCGTTTGATGGAACTGGACATTTTATCAAGGTAAGACTATTATGCCATGATTTTCAATGAGGAATAGTTTACCTTGATTCAGTGAGTAGTCACTCACATTATTGGCATAAACGTATTTCGAATACGTAGAATTGGACCTATAGTTGTGGTTTCTCTTAAAGTACTATAATTATAGAGACCAGACTATTATTGCTACAGCGTGGACAGATACCTTCATACTTGAGTATGAGTTGGTGGTCTTGTGAAGTTAGGGTCATGTATTTTGATGTATGTTGGGTGAGATTTCTTTTGTGAGGTCAATAACCTTGTATGTTAGATATATTACTCTAGTTAGTTAAGATGGACTCATGCAACAAAGTTTCTATACTTCACTTAGTAAAGTTAAATCACTCCCTTATGATTGTCCAGGATAATCAAATGATTCAGGGCCCTAGGAACGTGACTCTAGAATGTATGCTTTTTGGGTAGCTTCCAATGATAAGCAAGTACATTCAAATGAGTTATGAATTATCGGATTAGAGATCTAAGGATACTAGATGTCTTTGAGATGGGTGTTAGTACATTTATCCTGTCTTATTGATGGGTGTTACATAGAAGGGTATTTTCGTTATTTCACCTGTAGATCGGAGACATTGCTTTAGCAATATAATTCTTGGAGTCAATATTTCCATATGGTGATAAAATGAGAATATTTGAATTGGTAAAATGCAACTGTTTAATAGTAAGGGCATTTTAGTCATTTTAGTAGCCATGAATAATATGTCTCTTGGTCCTCAGAGTAGCTCAAGTTACCTTGGTATTGTTTAGACACAATATGAGCTTAATGGATAATTATATGGAAGAGAATAAAATTTATTCTAAAAGTCCAATTAGAATTAATTAATTTGTCTTGGGTTTTTATAAGGCCCAGAAAAGATAATTAATTAATTAATTAAGAGAATTGAGCTGTAATAAATTAATTAATTGGGCTGATATATGTTGACATATTTTAAGAGTCCAATTAAAATTAATTAATTAGTCTTGGGTATCTAATGAAGCCTAGAAAAGATAATTAATTAATTAAGAAGATTGGGCCAATCTTGGACTGATTTATGAGCACAACTCTAATACCCATTGTTTTCAGAATTGGATCAGACCAGACCGGACATCGAATCGAACAATTTATTGGTTCACGGTTTAATGGTCCAATCGCAATTGAATCGTAATTGAGCCGGTAATAATATTACTTAAAAATTAAAAAAATAATATTTTTAAAAATAAAATTGATCAATAATAAAGTGTAATTCAAGTCCATAAATGCATAAATAACGAAATTAGAAGAAAATATGATATTTTCTCTATTATTATAGACTATTTATTCTATTTGTGTAGTTGATTTCTTTTCTATGAATATATTATTTTATTTATGAGGGGGGGGGGGGGGGGAAGAAGGACCGGTTTAGTTGGTTGGACCGGTGAAACCGATCCAAACCAGTTTGCACAAAATAGGCCGGTTTTTGAGATTTTTTACTCAAAGGGATGGACTGGACCGGTTCACAGTCTAATTGGTCCGACCGTCCGGTCTGGTCCGATCCAAAAATAATGCTAATGCCCCGTCTAAAAGCACCTTTATTATATGGGAAAAATCATGCATGGCATAACATTTTATATAACATTTGATAACTTGAACCGTTTTCATGGGTATATGTGATTTATGAGTTGGTTATTTCATGAATTTATTTACTTTGATATAATTGTGTTAGTTGAGTTGGTTGAGCTTTTATTTTATTGAGTAAAATTTATTAGAAGGGAAATGGAGTAAGGGAGTTAAGGGAATTTGTTAGAGGAATATTTAAACAAGAGTTATTATGAAATTGTGGTTAGAGCTTGGTGTGTATTTCTTGGTGGACTTGAGTTCGAATCCCAACTTTTGCAAACCTTTCCATTCTTATTTCTAAATAAACTCTTTTCCCCTTATTTCTTTTTCCTTCCTCTTGGCCGATTGCTTTAGGGATTGCCGCCACCCTACTTTTCCAATTCCTAAGATAGGAATTTGATTATTTTAGGTTTTGCTAAAAAGGAATTAAAGTAAGTTAAATTCTTATTATTCTCTAATCAATATTTTATTCTAACCTTTTAGAAAGTTTAAATATTCTAACATCTAGAGTTTCCTAAAAAAGATCTTATTCAAAGGATTATTATGGAAAGAAAAGGATAGAACTTTGATTTTGGAAACTAGATTTTTTCACCAAAAATAATTATTCCCTAATCAATTATTTTTACCCAAAATAAATTAGGATATTAACTAAACTATGCCTTGGACTGATATCCTATTTTCCTTGCTGGAATTTCTGAAATTGAAAACTCTAGCCGCCACCTTGATTGGTAAGGTAGTTGCTCTCCAACTCTCTAAAATATAGGGGGAATCTACCCTAAGCAATCCTAATTAATCAAAGTTTTCCTAAGCTAAACAAACACCAGAAACTTCCCCTTCTTCCCACCTTGTTTTCGGCCACTATTCACGCACACACTCACGAAAATTCCAGTAGCCTTATCCTCTAATTTTCTCTTGTTTGAGCTAAAACAACAATACCAAAAAGCCATCATATCTCTTCTCTAATTTTCAGCCAACACAAGAACTAAAAGGTAGCTTCTTTTCTCATCTTTTCCTCCCTTATTTTGGCCACAATAACAACCAGAAAATAGCCACAAAAAACCTTGCTGGAATTCAACCACAGCAATAGAAACAAAAGCTGCCATCTTTTTCTTCTTGTGATCAAAAGACCAAAGCAAGATCAAACTATCCTAAGCACTAAAACACCTAACCTTAACCTATTCCCTTCATCGAACCAGCCCTCAATCAAACCATAAGCACCCTCTACTACCCAAGAATTCCAGCCGCCACTCTCTCTAAGGATTTCGTCCATTGCAACCTCCAATCATATCTAAACTTGAAATCTGATCCTAAGGTGAGTAACCCTTCAATGAAGATTTAAAGGGGAAGCAAAGCACACAACGGAAGACAAACTGAAGAACAAAAAAAAAAAAAAAAAAATGCAGGCGGCTTCTAGACCAGAGCCGGCGCCGGTTCTGGTCGCCTTAGCTGACGCCAGTCCCGGTCTGTCTGGGCTCTGGGAGGGAAAAAAAATTTACCTCTTCTTCTTGTTCTCAAAGTTTACTGGATCGAAATATGTGGAACCCGGGTAGGTGTGCTGGTAGAAACCTCTGGTGCGATTCCTACAAGCCTCCTACTGCGTCTGTGCATGTATATGAACGCCAAATACCCTCTCGATCTTCTAGTATATAGCCTGCCTGATCCACGTTTGGTGAACAACTCACAAGACTAAGGAATTTTTCTAGAGAGAAAAAGCTGTCCCTTTTTCCTTTCTCTTAGAGAAGAAGAAGAAAACAACGTACGTCTTTATTCTCCTGTTTAACCTAAATAAAACCCTAGGTTAAACTGGATTTTTAATTTGGCCCATTGGACTCTTAGTTTAGCCTCTTGGACCAAATTAATTATTCTAATTAGAACCAAATAAATGGCTCAATAAATAATTAATTTTTCAGCCCAAATAAACTAGTCCTATATTAGTTTAGTGCCAAGTCAATATTTAATTATTCAAACTGGGCCAAAACCCTGAATAATTAATTAACCCACCAAACTAATTTAATTAATTCTCTCTCTATGGACCTTTATTTTATTCTAGCCTAATAATTAAATTAGACTACTTAAATAAAATAAATTTCATTTAATTTAAGACCAATTCCTTAGCCTGTATATAATTAGGACTTACGGTCTATACTGGGGATCAAGAGATATACCGCATTGGCTACTAAAATGACTAAAATACCATTGCCATATAAATAGCTATATTTTACATTTTAAATATTTCCTAATATCACCATAAGAAAATATTGACCCCAAGGACAATGCTGCGTTAGCAAAGTCTCCGACCTACAAGTGAAATGACTAAAATACCCCTCTATACATCGCCATACATTAGAGAGGAAGAAATGTACTAACACCTCTCTAAATGATATCTACCATCCTTAGGCTTCTAGTCCAATGATTTACGACTTCTTGGATTGTTTTCGCTTTTCAAGAGAGCTACCCTAAAGCAAACATCTAAGTCATGTTTCCCAGGGCCTTGGATATTTAGATCATTCAGACAATCATAAGGGACGATATAGTATAGAAACTATCTTGTACAAGTCTGTCTTAACTAACTAGTCACATATATCCAACATGCAAGTATATTAGTCCTAAAATAGAACCTCAACTAAAGCATATTAAAGTACATGCTTCCAACTTCGTCAGACTACCAACTCATACTCAATTGTAGAGTACTAGCCCACACTGTAGCAGTAGTAGTCTAGGTTTCTACCATATAGTACTTTAAGAAACCATTACTACAGGTCTTGTTCTACATATTCAAAATACACTTATATCATGAAGTGAGTGGACTACTCACTAGCTAAAGGTAAGCCATTCCCATTTAGAATTTATAACATAATAACCTAGACATAATGAGATTCTCATTCTCATCAATTGGTTAAGAACAAACGTTTATATGTTAAGTAACCTGTGATCCTTACTTTACTGTGAAAGACCAGCATCCACATGGACTACTTACTTAAACATAATGGGTCTTTTCCAAATGTAATTGTGCACAAATAAAATATAAATTCACAAAAAACTTCTGAGAATAAATTCTTTTATTAAAACATTCAATATTTTACTTCAAAAACCTAGTCTAAGAAGGCATATTTCCCAACATTCAACTCATTTCAACTTGTATTCAATTAATCTTCTTCTTTTCTCCTAAATCTTGATCATCAAGGGGTTGATTCTTCTCCTCTCCTATTGGAGATTCTCAAACTAAAGGTCCAAGAGCATCACAATCAATCTTCCTTCCTCAAGTGAACCCAAGTTACTACTAAAGGCGCTACCGTTGCTCTTAGTGTGTGTCATCAAGAGGTATTCTTGGTCTCAATCCTTTTTTCTTTAAATAAGGTTGCTTGTATGGTGGTGTTGTCCTGCATAGAGGCTAGATGAAAGCATGAATAGACTATATTAATGAGTTTGAGGGTTCAATGGAATAAACTAGGAATGTATGTCCTTGATCATGATTGAATATTGCTATGAAGGTTTAGATATGCAGCAGGTTGGTTAGAGATGAGATCTTTGAATGCAAAGAGGGTTATTATATGAAGTTTATAGTAGACGGATATTAGAGGTCCTTGTATTGATAATGAGATTCGATTATACGCATGCCATTATGAGATGCATGATCCTGAGAAGCTACAGCGATGAGCTAATAAAACTAGTCTATCTAGATGCCATGGATGAATTAGATGATATAATCATAGGGATTCATGACGCATGAAAAGATGAGTGGATTCATAACTGGGTTCTAATAATAGAAATATTGATTATAGATAAGGAATAAAATGAAAAAGAGATCAAGCATTGCTTTGGTTGATTATTGAGAATATCCAAGTAAATCCCTGCATAACTGTTTTGCTAAATATTACATGTTTGCAAGTATTTTTGTACAATGATATTTGAAAAGGTGTCATTATGATGATTGACATGATGATCGAAATGCTGGTTGAATATGATAAATTATACTGTGGTATTTTGATACTTGGTTTGAGAACGTGGTCATTTTATTCTCAAAATGATTTTGTCAAATCTCAACTTTTAAACCGAAAACGATTTCTTTTCTTAATCACTAAACATTTTGAAAAACTTATTGTAAAAAGTCACGTTTTACAAAGATAAGATAATTAATGATTGTGAAAACAAGAGAAATGATTCTGCCCCTAAATGGGGAGTGTTAAGTACTCAGTGGGGTAGGCTAGTGGTGCTAGTCTTGATGAGTTAGAGTAAGTCTTTTGGCAGAGGCCACCTCCAAAAGATGAACTCAACTTAGAGAGGCAACAGTATTACTTAGTCACGTCGGTCTAAGCTAGTATATTAGTCCATGTGGACTTTATTTATTTGGGTTGGAGAACTGGTGTGTTGGGTGTAGAGATGGAGAAGTATCTCACCCTAGTGGGAGGCTCCCCTACTGCCCATTGTTGAAAAGTTATCATGGGACGCTATCATGATGGTAACCATGATATAGATTGTGATACTATTGTTTGAATCATTGCTAATCCTTACTTAATAAATTTATGATTATGATGAGATATGATTTATTGGGAACTATTTTAGATGTGATGAGCAATGCGCCTTTGAATAATTGTTTATTGATGAAAAAGTCTTGCAAACATGATTTTGAGGTTTTATTAAACCTGCATGCATGAAATATGTATATATGACATTCACACACATGGGATTTACTGAGATGCCAATCTCACACTATTTTACATCATGTTTTCAGGGGAGTGCTTCAATTGAGCAGGTTGAAGAGATAAAATATGACCTTCAATTTATTTATTTCTGCTTTGTATTTCTTTCGGGAGATGATTATTAGTTTTAGAATATCAGACTTGTATAAGTTTTAACTTTGGTTGTAATGAGATTATCGCATTATTTTTTTTAGTCACTTTCGTTCCTTTTGTACCTTGTTGTAAAGATTCCTGATCCTTTGGATGGGGCGACATCCCGCCCTATTTGGGTATGTAGGTAGTGGGGTGTTACAACAGTACCAAGCCCATCAGGGCTTGATGATTTTGGCCATTAGGGCTTGAGGAAGCCCTAAGGCTAGCCGAAATTAAGAAAAATGAGAAGGAAAAAAATAACATTATTTTTTCTTATTCTCTTTGGTGTACCGTCTCTCTTTCTCACTCTCTGTTTCACGTTCTTCTCTTCTTTCTCTCTTGGAGAGTATCTTGATTATCCAATGAAGGAGCTTTCACCAAGCTAACTAATAGGGGCTAAAATTACCATTATTTTACTAATTATTTGAGGTTGTTTTGTGATATTTTGGTTGTAATATCTTGACATATTCCTTCATATTTGATATTTTGCTTGTAAAAGTGTTTTTAACAAATTTGTGCAGAGTTAAGTTGATTTCGAGCTAAAAGTGAACAATTCCTAAACAGACCTGGTGTCAGGCCCAGCAAAGGGACCAGTCGCCGGGTCCATTCTGGTCAAATAGTAAAAACGGATAAAAATAGATTGGACCCGGTGCCAGGTGGGCCGAACAGACCTGGCGCTAGGTCCATTCTGCACAGAGGCGGTTGTGCTCGATTTAGTACTTTCTAAAAGATTTTGGTATGTTCTGAATTATACTCGGACTAGACTTCTCAAGCAACGAATTTTGGTATCAAGAAGGCTTATAATTATAAGAAAAACACAAGAGAAATGTGTGATTTGAAGGATCCAAGCTAGCTACTCAATCGCCACTCAAAGGAGCATTGTTCAAAAGAGGTTTTCAAGAGAAGAAGAAGGGCTTATCTATGAGTTTTATCTTTTATCCTTTGTTTACTTTTCTAGAACAATAATGTGTTTAATGTTTTGATTGTAATTGGATATTATTTTGGTGATTATGATTTTGAGTTAATTGGAACTTTTGATCAATTGATTTATGTTCTTGGTATTTGATTACTTATTTTTCTTACGGAATTGGTTGATTGATTTTGGTTATGGACTTGGTTGAAAAAAAGGTTGGTAATGACTTCAATTAATTAATTTTATATTTGTTATCTCTTAACTTATTTGAAAAATGAGTTAATTGTTTAGAACATTAGCCATCAAAGGTTAGTTAATGATTGTTAGAATATGAATTCATTGACTAATTTCATATTTTAAATCACCTAAAATATAGGGGTTGATATGAGGATTGATTTTAATACATCTTTTGGATAAGTTAGTCAAGATAGAATATGTTCACTAATTTAACTAAAAGATAGTGATTCCATGGATTGCAAACAAAGTGGGTCTATATTAAATCCTTCGTGATGCCAAAACGATAATTGATTATGATGAATGCTAAGTGATTCAATATTATGTTTTCAAGATAATTGTCTAGTTACATGAAATTAAATAATTGAATTATATCTATTTTTATTTTTAATTTTTTAATTATCTTATTATTTTATTGACTAAACAATAAAGGTTTGGGTAAAGTAAGGTGAGAGCCTAAGTTCTCGTGGATTCGATACTTGCTATGCCCTATACTATACAATGGGTATACTTGACCGTATGTGTAGTTTTAGTGGTTGGCATTTTAATTAAAGCTTGATTCATTGCGTAATTTATTGATAATATTTTCTATACTAAAAAACACGCATCAAGTTTTTGGCGCCGTTGCCGGGGACAGGTACTATCGGAAACACTCGAGTCTTGTCGATTTAGCCTTTGTTGTATTTGTAAATATCGTATTTCAGCAGTTTGTGAATATTTCTAATTTGTGTAATTTTCTTTTCTTTATTTTTTTGTTATTTTTGTTTATTTTTATTTGTATTTTTTATTTGATTTTTTTTCTTTAAGTGCGTGATTCAAAACATCGTCATGGACAATTATTCATGGGCACAATGTCAAAGGGGCTTTAATGATGATATGTTGGCAATGTTACAAGCTCGGATTGATGATTTTTGTGAGACGTCACTTGAAGCCTCAATACATTCTTTTATCGCCAATACAAATTTATCTGTTAAGTGGCATGAAGAAGTATCCCAATGTACGAGCCATCAAAGAACACAACTAGCCAATTTGGTTGAGGATGCCATAAAGGCCCATACACTTGAACAAGAGGACCCCTAAAGAGAGGAGAGAGGATATGAAGAACAATTATCCAATATGATGGGGAAAATTTTTTATTCTAGTCTATGCTCTCATATTTCTAATTTTTCTTTGTCACATAAATTTTTAGGTACTTTTCAACCCATGGAGCTTAATGATGCCATTGATGATGTGTTGAATTTACCATGCCTCAAGGAGTTGGATCTTTGAACGCTACATCATATAAAGTCCTTGGAAGATGTTAGTAATTTCTACCCTTCACCCTATTCAAAGGGAGGTAACTTAGTATTTGTAGATGTATTGAAAAGTAAGAATTTTTTGATCCTGTCTTTGAGAACTCAATTACTAAGTTTAAAGGGGACTTTTAATTGTGACACATCTTTTGAAGGGAAAAAAGGGTGATATCAAGTTTGATGCATTATTTAGATACCATGTACACTTATATATTGACAAAAATATTTGTATGTCTAAAGGAATGTTAGAGAATTAGGTTTATGTATTTTCTTTTGTTGAGAAAAATTATTTTCATGAACTTTCTATTTTTTAAAAACCTCTCATATTTCTACTTTCATCATCCTTACCTTTTTCAATGAGCATTAATGTCTTTTACAAAGGGATGATGAGAAAGCATGATGAGTGGAAAGAGTTTGTCTCTTTGTCTTAAGTTGGGTTTTCTTTAGTCGGTTAAGTGTCTTTTCCCTCCCCAAATAAGGAAAATATTTTTCATCTTAAGTGTGGGGGAGTGAGTTGTGTCTTCATTTGTTTTGTTAGGATTGTTATTTTATTGTATTTTTTTTTAGTTTGCGTTCTCTTATTTAGGTGTGTCTTTATTTTGTTATTATTTTCTTTGTACTTTTATTTAGGTTTTCTTTGTGCTTTTCTTTGTGTTTTCTTTTGTTGGTCGGAATAAAGTCCTTTTGGACAAGCTCTCTTCTCTATTTCTATTTTTGATATTACTTGGAACTTATTGCACTTGGGAAGTATTGCTTAAATTTTCTACCCATTTATTATTTTTGATCCCTTTGGAGATGCATTTTTGTGTTAATTTTTTGCCAATGAGGACATTGTCCAGTTTAAGTGTGGGAGAGTAGTTCAGTAATATTCTTTGTCTGAGTTTTTATCAATGATCTTGGTGTTTTCTTGGTACCAAACAATTTTGGAGAAAATTTTAAAAATTTGAAAATTTAGAAGTTTGGAGATTTTGGAGCTAAAATTGACCTTATTGTTCTATAATGGAGTTTTGATTTTCTTTTTAACTTTGGATATAGATTTATCGTTCATTATGGTTGGATTTTTAATTAAAAAGTAAACTTGTGTATTAAATTAGATTTTGCTAAGTATTGAGAATTTAAGTTAACTTTAGTTATATTTGGTATTTGAGTTTTGTTTTATTCTTTGAGTTTGAATGTGGATGATATGATGAAATATGGGAATAGTTAATTAATTCTTGTATTATGGGTTTAAAATTTGCTTGACTTTGAATTGTGAATAAAGGAATGTGAGGAAAAAAAATTTGAGTGAAAAGGAAAGAATGTGAGTTGAAAAAAATTGCTTTCATTTGTTGAAAAGTAAAAAAAGAGGCCTTTTGCTGAAAAAAGGGGCTAATACGATGAGTTGAAGAGAAGAAATAAAGAAGTATCACACTTTCTTAAGGTTATCCCAAAGGCAAGAAGGTAAGGAAAGAAAGAAGGAAGAAAAAAAAATTGCTGAAAAAATGATAATGACTATAAGGGGGCCAATACGGTGTGTGAAGAGAAATCCATGCACTTGAGGCTATTAATTCCCTGAGCCATTAAAAGAAAAAGAAGAGTGGAGTGTTTTCCTTATTTCATTAACTTGAATTGTGTAAATTTGAGTTTATAATGTTTGAATTGGTTAAATGGCTTGACTTGTATGATTTATGTTATCTATGTTTTTACTTGAGGAGTAATATGATGATTTTCTTGTACTAGATATAAGCTTGTTTAACTTAACTTTGATGGCCTAGGGATTGATTGATTTAATACATGAGTTTACAAGGTTTTGAAATGATTAAATGAATGATGAATTTATATTTGAGGTTAGAAGAAGGTTATATCTTCATTATGGATAAGTTTTCTAAGGAAAAATTTGCTAAACTATTTTGTCTTGTTCTAAATGCTTAGCGTCTAGTTTTTATTTGCTTGTGTTGGAATGTATGCCCTCTAGACTAGATTTCTGATGTAATTATCGAATTTCTTAATAAAAAAATTAATTCTCAAAATTTGTTTATGAATTTATATTTTATTTGTGCACGATTTACGTTTGGAAAAGACCTATTATATTTAAATAAGTGATCCATGAGAATGGTAGTTTTTTACAATAAGGTATGGATCATGAGTTACTTAACACATAAACGTTTATTCTTAATGGATTGATGAGAATGAGAATCCCATCATGTTTAGATTATTGTGTTATGAATTCCAAATGGGGAATGGCTTACCTTTAGCCAGTGAGTAGTCCACTCACTTGATAGTATGAGCGTATTTCGAATACATAGAACAAGACCTGTAATAGTGGTTTCTAAAAGTACTATTTAGAAGAAACCCATATTATTACTGCTACAGTGTGGACTAATACTCTATCGCTTAAGTATAGGTTGGTGGTCTGACGAAGTTGTAAGCATATACTTTGATATATTGTAGTTGAGGTTCTATCGTAGAGTTAATATACTTATATGTTGGGTATATGTGACTAGTTAGTTAAGATAAACTTGTACAAGATAGCTTTTGCACTATATCGCCCCTTGTGACTGTTCGAATGATCTAAATATCCAGAGCCCTAGGGAACATGACTTGAATGTTTGCTTTAGGGTAACTCCCTTGGAAAGCAGAAACATTATAGGAGTCGTGGATCATTGGACTAGAGGTTTAAGGATGGTAGATATCTTTTAGAGAGGTGTTAGTACACTTTTCCTCTCTAAATGTACGGCGATGCGTAAAGGGGTATTTTAGTCATTACACCTGTAGGTCAGAGAATTTGCTAACGCAGCATTGTCCTTGGGGTCAATATTTCCTTATGATGATATTAGAAAATGTTTAAAATGTAAAATACAACCATTTCTATAGCAAGGGTATTTTGGTTATTTTAGTAGCCAAGGCGATGTGTCTTTTGGTCCTTCAAATAGCCCATAAGTCCTGATGGATTTGGGTTGAGGGATTAGTCTTGTATAAAATGGATTTTATTTTATTTGAGTAGTTTGGTTTAATTATTGGGTTAGAATAAAATAAAATGTCCAAAAAGAAAGAATTATATATTTGCTTATTTGGGTTATTTAATTAGTTTAATTATTAGGCTCGTATTAGTCTTGGAATAATTAAATTGAATTAAATGCTTAACCCAATGAACTGGGTTAAGGCTTGAGGTTTATATTAGTCCATTTGGATTATTTAATTAATTTAATTATTGAACTTGTATTAGTTTAGAAATAATTAAATTAAATTAAAGACTTAAACCAATAAATTAGGCCATAGGTCCATAGACCTGTTTAATGGCTTAACATGACGTGGGCCTTAGGGCTTCTCTGATTCTATCGTCTCTGTTTGATTTTTAAATGCCCGAAAAATAACCTATTATTAAGGTAGTTGGGATTCTGAAGGCAATAGTAGAGGTTTTGACAGAGTAAGTTCTTTTCCCTCAAGCTGTTTTGGCTTTTCTTCTCTCGTGTGTGCATGTGTTCTCTGTGAAAACAAGAACAGAGACACGTTTTTCCTAATTAATGCCCAATAGTATTTAGTCGGAGAAAGAAAGATCATCCACTTCATCCATAGCCTTCATCAGGCTTTCTGGTGTGGTTATATTCCGAAAGATAAGAGGAGTTGCGTTGATGCCCAGAAGAAGCCGTCGGCTTGCGGGACAATAGCCTGAAGAATCGATCTCAAAACTTGGAGCGGTTCAGATCGAGGCACCGGCACCCTCTAGACCAGTGAAGAAACGTAGAGGTAAATAGCTTTTTTGGAATGCTCTGTTTTGGTTTTTGTTTTGTGACATGCTTCGGTGTTTCCATTTTTGCCATATTTACGTTCAAGTGGTATCAGAGCATGGCTTATATAGCAATATAGGTTGCATGTTAGTGAATAAAACCAGTCAGATGATTGTAATCTGTGATCCTTCGTGTTTTCTGGTATGGGTAGAATCCTATGTAAGTCTCACGGTTGAAGTATAGGAACACTGTAAATGTTTTTTTGAGACTTTCATAGTATTCGTGTAAGCCTATAATTAAAGGCATAGGTGTTTGTGGCTTGTTTTGGATGATTTTTGGTTGAAATCTATGTAAAAAACAAGGCCCAAAATGTCTGAAGCGTAGAGAAGAAAATCGGAGAAGATGGTAATTGTAGCAGCCGTGCTGCGGAGCCGAGCCGTTTCAGTCGAGCTATGCTGCAGATGTGAGAGGA
Organism: Voacanga thouarsii; assembly: GCA_026120185.1. NCBI lineage: Eukaryota > Viridiplantae > Streptophyta > Magnoliopsida > Gentianales > Apocynaceae > Voacanga > Voacanga thouarsii. The sequence goes on from JANUWF010001576.1 coordinate 1,604,224, forward strand.
GCCGAAGCCGTCCAAGCCAGTTGCGGCTTGGAGCCGTAGCTGGGCCCGCGTTGGCCTCGGCTCCGCACCATGCACAAGGAAGCTTCCTTGCAGAAGCTCGGTTTTCTCGTGGAAGCTACTGCGCGGGCACTCGCCTGGGATCGTGGTCCGTTGGTTTTTCCCATGGGCCATGATCCAATGTAGCGAGTGCATTGGACCAGTGGGAGAAAATTTTTTTTTTTGAATTTTTTTTTGGAATTTTGGTCCCATATCAGGGGAAGTTATTTTTATTGCAATAGTTAATATTCTTTGAATATTTTGCATGAAAAATAATAGTAAAGAAAATTTAGGATTAAACAAGACCATTAATTAATTAATGGGTTTAATTCTATAATGTGGACATTTATGTTAAAAGAATAGAAAAGCATGAAAACGTTTACAATTTTCTAACATGCTTTTTTCTTTTTTGTACTCTATGTGCGAGTTTTCTCAAAGACCAAAGTCTTTGGGAAATTTATGACAAGAAAAATATTTTTCAAAATTTAAAAAAATGGTTATTTTTAACTTGGACAAAAATTAATCCTTAAATATTTTCTCAAAGGATTTAATCCTTAACATAGAAAATATTTTGGATTTAGATATTTTTATAAATTAAAATAGAAAGCCATTTTTGTTTTATTTTTTGCACTAGAAAATTGTTTTTGTCAAATTAAAATTGAGACCAAAGTCTCTAGAAAGTTTAAAAGGAAATCTTTGAAAATCATTAAGTTCTTAACTATGTAAAATAAATTCATAGAAAATCTCTTAAAGGATTTTTACTTTGACATTGAGATTTATGAATTTAGATATTTTACAGAGACTTAAGGGATGCTTAATAGGATATTTTCAAAAGGATATTTTCTTTAAAAACCCTTATTTTAAAAGACCAAGTGGGAGAAGGGTTCTAACGGCTCCACGGCTTCCATCACGATCCTCATTAGAGATTGTGGGTCCCCTCGCGTCACTCTGGGAGTAAACCTGTATAGGATGGGGATATCACACGGATCTAAAACTAATGGATGGATGTAATTAGTAACCCGGGACATGTGCTATGATCGGCTAGCCCACATTAGAGGTTATAGTGCGAGGAATGTCTATAGGAAATAAGAAGAAATGACCATCCCATTGATAGAGTTATCTTCTAGATCATTATCTAGAAGGAAAATTAATTTGTGGTGTATAATACACTTAGTTTAGGAAACTGTTAATCTTCCCAAGAAGCTATGTCAATTTTCCTAAGAGCTAAATTAATCATATTAAAGATAATAGTGATAGGGTTAATGATGTGTCCAGACTTGGGTATAAAAATCATACAAAAACTAAGTACATTCCCAATCAAGTTTAAATTAAAACGTCCAACCCAAATCACACATATAAGCAAGTGTACTCATCATTAATTGAGCATAGGGTTCAAACGAGTGTCGATCCTCCAGGAACAAGTAGACATTAATTTCCTTTCTTTTATTCTTTAACCGACTTGATAAAGTGAAAACAAATAAAAAGAAAAACAAAATAAAAATATATACATGCCAAGGATGGAGAAGTATGTAATTCAAACTATTGTTTAGACAAACATAATCTCAAAGGACTTAATCGTTATCATAACTAATCATTCTCTTGGCATCATGAAGGATTAAAATAGACTCACTTCTTTTTCAATCTATGAAATCACTATCTTCTAGATAAATTAGAATCACTTGGTCTCGTCTCAACTAATTCATCTAAAAGATGCATTAAATACAATCATTGATTAAATCCCCTTGGTCTCGGCTAATTTAGAACATGAAATTAACCAATGAATCATTGGTCTCAGCAAACATCAATTAACTTTTAATTACCCAGTCCTCATCAACTAACCCCCTTGGTCTCGGCGAGTTACTTGACAACAAATATGAAATTAATCAATCGAAACTGCCATCAACCCCCTTGGTCTCGGCGAGTTAATAGAAAGAACCAACCAACTAACCTCGGAATAAGCACAAGTAATTAAATACCAAGAAAAACAATCAATTAATTAAAAGATCAAGTACTCTAAATATCATGAATATCTAAAACAATGTCAAACTACAATAAAACAATTAATATATCATTGTTCAAGAAAAAGAAAACAAAGTAAAAGAAAGCACTCATAGACAAGCCTCATTCTTCTTCCTTTGAAGACCTTCTTGTACAACCTTCCTTGAACTTGAAGAATTCCTCATTTGATTGAGTGATTTTCTTGTGATGATCAATGAATTCCCCCCTTTTCCCTTGTGTTTTTCATCTATATATAGGCTTAGGCAGTGCCTAAACTCGTAGGTACAAAGTTCTTGGCCGAGTAGAAGTTAGAAGATACTAAAACTCCTCAGATTACCAAAAACGTGTAGAAAAATTGCAGCACCGCTTTAGCTTTGGGGCACAGCCGGCGCCGCCTTGGTTCTGTTCCACTCTGTTTCAGTAATTTTTTCATCACTTCGAAGTTCGTTTCAACAGTGCACGGCCGGCACCGGTTCTAAGACCCTAGCCAACACCGCCTCTCCTCTGGTTTGCGACGTTTTTGCTCCATTTCACCCTAAAAATCTAAAATAATGAACAAAATACCTTTCCAATGGTAAAATCTCAAATATGAAAGAATATGACTAGTTATTGTGCAAAATGTATTACAAAAGAATCTCAAATAACTAAGAAAAGTATGACTAATTTAGCCCCTATCAGTTAACTATTATCGGATTTAATATGAGGATAAAGTGCACAAATTTTTTATTTGTTTTTTCAAAAACTGAGATTTCTTTTATTTTTGATTTTTCAGAAATGGTTGGTGGAGGTTCTTTTAGTCCTTTGGCCGTTATTCTCTGAGAGAATAAGTTAATGGGTCCAAATTATATGGACTAGAAAAGGAATTTGGACATAATACTCACTGCCGAGGAGTATAAGTATATCCTCTACGAAACTTGCCCTGTTATTGGGGAAGGTTCCACCGATGTTGAGTGCGAAGCTGAGAAGGCATGGAAGAAGGCCGATGAGACGGCTCGTTACTACATGTTGGCTTCCATGTCTAATGTACTCCAGTTCAAACATGAGCATATGGCTACTGCGTACGACATTAGCCAGTCACTAGCCACGATATTCGCCGATAAGAGCCGACCCATAAGGCAGGAAGCTCTTAGGATGATCATAAACACTAGGACGATTGAGGGAGCATCAGTCAAGGAGCATATACTCAAAATGATTACTACTTTCGAGGAAGCGGAAGTCTTAGGGGCTGTTATTGACCCTGAAAGCCAAGTGGACATGGTACTCGAATCCCTGCCGGGCTCTTTTACTCAGTTCAAGTTAAATTACAATATGAACAAGTTAAACATGGGTTTAATTGAGTTATTGAAAGAGTTCCAGGTGACGGAGAAGGTCATGAAGCTACAGTCCAAGGCTATGATTGCTAAGGCTTCTTCTTTCAAAACTGGGCCCAAGCCCAAGAAGTTCAAGAAGAAGAAAGGAAACGCAATAGCCTAGCCCAAGAACTAGCCCAACAAACTAAAGGGCAAATGCTTTAAGTGCGGGCAGAAGGGACACTGGAAAAAGGAGTGTCCAGAGCTTCAGGCCAAGAAAAACCCTATAGATACTGTTTTTTATCTAGAGTCAATTTCAATGGTTGGATCAACTTCCACTTGGATTGTTGATTTTAGAGCCACTGATCATATCTGTAACTCCTTACAGGGGTTTAGAAAGATAAGAAGACGGGCGAGCATGGACTACGAGTAGGAAATAGAGCGCAAGAATGAGCTCTTGCAGTGGGAGAGCTGGATCCTATTTTTTTTATTGTAATAGAGTAGTTATTTTGAAGGATATTTTATATGTACCTGGATTTAGACAAAATTTAGTTTCAGTTGCAAAACTTATAAATCAGGGATATTCTATTTCTTTCTATTCCGGTATTACTATAAGTAGAAATGTAGAAGTTCTTTGTTCTGGGCATATGTATGGAAACTTATTATTCTTAAATCCTACAAACAATTAAATAAATAACGCTCAATCTAAACTTTTAAGTAGGAAGAGAAAAACCAATGTCAATCACTCATATCTTTGGCATCTAAGATTGGGTCATATTAACTCAATCAGGATTCAGAGGTTAATCCATGATGGACCTTTAGGCTCATTAAGATTGGAAAGTTGGCCTCAATGTGAATCCTGCCTTATAGAAAAAATGACCAAAAGGTCATTCACCTGAAAGGCTGATAGAGCCAAGGAGATATAGGGCCTTATTCACACTGATGTGTGTGGTCCTTTGTCTATACCAGTTAGAGGGGGTTTTGAGTACTTCATCACTTTCATAGATGATTATAGAAGGTTTGGTTATGTCTATCTGATAAGGCGTAAGTTTGACTCATTTGACAAGTTCAAAGAGTTTAAGGCTGAAGTAGAGCGTCAGACAGGTAAATTGATTAAAACCTTACGATCGGATCGTGGTGGAAAGTACCTCCTCGGTAAATTCAAGGATTACATGGTATATCATGGGATAGTATTCTAGCTCTTTACACTGGTGACACCCCAACAGAATGGAGTAACTAAGAGAAGGAACAAGATTTTAATGGAAATGGTTCGAAGCATGATGTCTCATGCAATTCTTTTGGTCTCTTTTTGGGAAAATGCCTTGGAAACAATGACATATATTCTGAACTTGGTGCCTTCCAAGTCAGTACCTAGGACACCCTATGAGATGTGGACTGGGCGTAAGCCAAGTCTGAATTATCTCAGAATATGGGGCTGTCTAACTTATGTACTGATCAAGGGAGACAAGTTAGAACCAAGATCGGAATTATACTATTTTGTTGAGTATCCAAAAGGGACAAAAGGAGGTTACTTTTATCATCTCATGAAGCAGAGAGTACTGGTAAGTACTAATGCTAGATACTTAGAGGATGATCAAAGTACTTCCACTGAAGGTTCAACAAGATTGGAACTCGAAGAGAAGTTATCTTCGGAATCAACTTCTTCAGACCCGATTATGGAACAAGAAGAGGTATAGCCTTAAGAACCTGTACAAACGGAGACTCGTCATAGTGGGAGGGTATCTAGGGCTATAGAAAGATGGACTGGAGGGGCTTTTGAGCTAATCTCTGACCATTAGGAATAAGATCCCACTAGATACGAGGAGGCTATTACTAATGCCGATGCAAATCTATGGCATGAAGTAATAAAAGTCGAGGTTGAGTCTATGTACTTCAATTAGGTTTGGAATCTTGTAATTTCACCTGATGGGATAAAACTCATTGAGTGTAAGTGGGTATATAAGAGGAAGAGGGGAGTGGATGGGAAGGTGGAAACTTTCAAAGCTAGGCTTGTGGCGAAAGGGTATACTCAAAAAGAAGGGATAGACTATGAAAAAATCTTTTCCCTGATAGCCATGCTTAAGTCCATCCATATCTTCCTTGCCATCACATGTTATTATAACTATGAGATATGACAAATAGATATCAAAATGACATTTCTTAATTACCATCTTAATGATGACATCTATATGTCCCAACCGGAAGGTTTTATTGCTAAAGGCCAGGAACATATGGTTTCCAAAATTAAGAAGTCTATTTATGGACTTAAGCAGGCATCTAGAGTATGGAACATTCGTTTTGGTGAGATTATAAAGTCTTATGGTTTCATTCAAAATGAGGATGAACTATGCGTGTACAGGAAGTTAGAAGGCATAAATGTGATTTTTCTTGTCGTATATATAGATTACATTCTACTCATTGGGAATGATGTAGGGACATTGTCATCTACTAAGGTTTGGTTGTCTAGTTAATTCAGTATGAAGGACTTGGGAGAAGCTAGTTACATTCTCGGGATTAATCTTCTTAGAAATAGAAAGCAGAGAATGTTAGGATTATTCCACGGGACATACATTGACAAGATGCTGGTCAAGTTCAGTATGGACTCATGCAAGGAAGCTTTAATTCCTTGTAGACATGGGTTGTCTTTTTGTTCAAAGGATTGTCTTAAGTCCTAAGAAGAAAAAGACAGAATGAGTACGATTCCCTACGCTTCGGTTATGGAAAGTCTCATGTACGCCATGCTATGCACTAGGCCAGATATCTGCTTTGTCGTAGGCTTAATTAGCAGATATCAGTCAAACCCTGGGGATATTCATTGACAAGCTGTAAAGTATATTCTTAAGTACCTCAAATGTACGAGAGATTATATGCTGGTTTACAGGGCTGATGACCTGGTTCTTATTGGATACACAGACTCAGACTTCCAGGCAAATAAGGATGAGAGAAAATCCACTAGTGGATATATCTTCACCTTGTCTGGAGGAGCTGTTTCATGGAGGAGTATCAAATAATCTTGCACTGCTGACTTAACCATGGAAGCTGAGTATGTGGTAGCTTCGGAGGCATCCAAGGAAGCAGTTTGGCTCCAGAAGTTTATTTCAGAACTTGGAGTCGTGCCACACATGGACAGACCGATTGTGGTGTATTAGACAATATTGGAGCAGTCTCACAATCCAAAGAACCCAAGAACCATAAGAAGGGAAAGCATATCGAGAGGAAGTACCACCTGATCTGGGATTTCATCCAGAGATGAGAAATTATGGTGGAACATATAGCCTCGGAGAATAACCGAGCAGATCCCTTCACCAAGCCTTTGGTTGAGAGAGTCTTCAAGAGACACTTAGTGTTGGGTATCTCAGGTTCGTATCCTATACGACGCAGCGAAAATAAACGAGATACCATCCCAGGACCTACCTATGTGTGGAAAAAAAGACATAAAGACAATAAAGGTAACAGTTTTTTACCTTTGTTTGATCATCCGAAGAACAAAATTGATCTTCTTTAAATCGAGGCGCGATCCAACAATCCTCTTATGCAAACTCCACGAGAGTTGGACGTCTAACCACTATAATCACAGTGTGTGATTATCTTTAACAGTAATACACATAGAAGAATATTTAAGCACTAAAATTTATTGTGCTAGCAGAAAAAGATGGAGGCTAGGGCTGATTTGCAAGAACAATTGAGAGAGAGAGAAGAGAGAAGATCGTGGCTGTTGTTTTCGTGTGTTGGTTTTGATGTCACGCAACTCTCTAGGGTTTTTCGTGAATCCTATCTATATGTTACACGAAAAATCCCTTACCAAAACTGAGAATTCTAATCCTATTAGAATTCCCTAATTGTAATTGGAAACATCAAGTTCTCACAATTACAATTTGGACCACAAATTATAACTAATTATAATTTGTCCACAACAACTTCTCTTTCTCTCAATCAACCCCTCTATGTTATCAAATAACATCTTGAGTATATAATCCTCTATTGTGTGTGACCTATTAGGTTTCCCAGTCAATTGGTAGCGAAAATGAATTAATCCAAACGTCTTTGAGATTAATAATCCATAATTAATTAGAATTAATCCTATTAATTCTAATCATGATTGGTTTATTAATTCATCAAGTAATAAACTCATATTCTCATATCATGAGCGGTATCTAGTAACACATCATGACCACCCAAGAGTCCAGGAAATTAAGTGGTTTGACATGAACCCTTCAATAACAAACTTTAGTGCAATTAACTCCTTTCACCCTACTATATCTCATTTGATTTGGAGTACGGAATTAGTGCCAACTCCCTCCAGAATTAATTCTGACCCGAATACAATAGTACTTGTACCAGGAATCTACTACTCTAGATGTATATCAATTGAAACTGTTTCCAATACACAATCGCCTTGGTCAAGGACTTTCCAAGTAGTAATTTCTACAAGTGGCAGTAAGATATTCGCTCCTACTATTAGGAGTGGTGAATCATTTATTGACCCTCTCAACTACTTTTGTTTACCTCACAATGTACCCAATATCCATCTCATAGGCGGCCCTCGATCGAGCTCTGGAGATTGGAATCAAAGTATAATACTCAGCAAACAAAGTACCTTGGAGATCTCAAGTCTAAGGATACTTGCACGTTTGTTATATTGAGATTATATTACTGTCACAAAATAGTTATCCATGTGGTTATCTCAAAGCTAGGTCATCCAATGAACTTGTTCTATTAATAAGCATCCGTGTGTTAACTTTGAGTATCTCAATACTCACAGATATGAGAATCACCGCCTGATCAAATTAGGAAATCTAACACATGCTAGTCTTAATGCATTAATGATGTCCTGTCTCATTAATACTATAACTAGAGACTATTTAAGTACTAACATCATCCAGTATAGTAGGAATCTCATATCATGATCTCCTTAACACAATGTTGTACTAGGGACTTTATCGAATATTTATATTACTTAAAAATGAACAAAGGAAATTATAAGATAAATAATGCCTTTTATTAAAATAAAATGTGTCATATACAATGTACAAATAATTGCTTCTATGGCACAACACTAACAAACTTCCACTTGCACTAGAGCCAATCATTCATGTATCTAATACCGAATGACTCAACATGAAAATCATATTTCTTTTGGGATAGTGCTTTTGTAAATGGGTCAGCTATGTTCTCATCCGTGGGAACTCTCTTTATCGTTATTTCCTTAGCTACTTCAAAAGCGGCCATGTATTTAGCTTCTGTCATAGGGTCTGCAATAGTCTCTTATTTGGAACCTTTCCAACTAATTGCCCCTCCACACAATGTAAACACGTAGCCAGATTGTGATTTGAAATCATCTTTGTTAGATTGAAAACTGGCATCAGTATACCCGTTTATTTTCAAATTACCTTCTCCATATACTAAGAACATATTCTTAGTCCTTCGTAAGTACTTAAGAATGTTCTTTACAGCCACCAAATGACCCTCACCAGGGTCAGATTGGTATCTGCTCGTAAAACTGAGAGCACAAGATACATCGGACCTTGATAGCGTACATGATAAATCTAACTACCGAGGTATATGGAATCTTACTCATGTGATCCTTTTCAACTTGTGTCTTAGGAGACATCGACTTTGAAAGGCTTACACTATGTGATATGGGTAAGAATCCCTTTTTGGATTGATCCATGCTAAACCTCTTTAGCACTTTGTCTATGTATGTAGATTGCGAAAGACCTAGCAACTTTTTGGATCTATCTCTATAGATCCTTATTCCGAGAATATAGGCTGTTTCTCCAAGGTCTTTCATGGAGAATTGTTTACACAACCAAACTTTAACTATTTGCAGGACAGGTATATCATTTCCTATTAACAATATGTCATCTACATAAAGTAGTAAGAAAACGATTGCACTCCCACTAACCTTCTTGTATACACAAAGCTCATCCATGTTTTGAATGAAACCAAACTCTTTGATTGTTTCATCAAAATGGATGTTCCAACTCCTAGAAGCTTGCTTAAGTCCATAAATGGACCTTTGCAGCTTGCACACCTTTGTGCTATTACTGGATATGAAACCCTCAGGTTGTGTCATATACATTTCCTCAATCAGATTTCTATTTAGGAAAGCTATTTTCACATCCATTTGCCAAATCTCGTAATCATGATAAGCAGCAATGGCTAAGAGTATCCTGATGGATTTCAACATGGCTAGTGGCGAGAAGGTTTCATCATAGTCAATACCATATTGTTGACGATAACCCTTCGCCACTAGGCGTGCTTTATAGGTAACTAAGTTACCATCTATGTCCGTTTTCTTCTTGAAAATCCACTTGCACCCAATAAGTTTAATTCCTTTAGGTAGATCAACCAAAGTCCATACTTGGTTGTCGTACATGGAATTCATGTCTGATTTCATGACCTCAAGTCATTTGCCAGATTCTGAACTATTCAGAATATCCTTGTAGGTAGTAGGCTCGTCTTTATCTATGAGCAATACGTCATTGTGGTCACTAATGATAAATTCATATATCTCAGGTGCCACACGTATCCTACTAGATCTACGAGGTGCTTGTGTAATAGAAGGTTCATCTATTCTCTCAATAGATGTGGGGTTAGACGGTTGATCCTTGTTTATTTGATCTTCATGAACTTCACTAATTTCAATCTTACTCCCACTGTCCCCTTTGAGCATGTGCTCCTTCTCTAAGAAGACGACATGCTTCAAAACAAATAATTTGTTTTCGGAGGGTAGATAGAAGTAATATTCGAAAGATTCTTTCAGATATCCCACAAACAACACTTGTCAGACTTACTATAAAGTTTGTTGACTGTGGCCTTTTAACAAAGACAGGACAACCCCATACTCGCAAGTGAGATAACTTTGGTCTCTTACTAAAGAACATCTCAAATGGGGTAGTATCAATTGATTTTGTTGGAACTCTGTTTAGTACATAAATAGAAGTCTCTAGTGCAACCCCCAAAACAATTTTAGTAGGTCTGCAGAAGCCATCATGGTCTGTACCACATCTAGAAGGGTTCGATTCCTTGTCTTAGATACACTATTATGTTGAGGTGTATGTTGTGGAGTCCATTGAGATAATATCACATTATTTCTAAGATAACTCAGGAACTCTTGGCTAAAGTATTCTCCTCCTCGATCAGATCTTAGAGTCTTAATATTTTTTCCAAGTTATTTCTTTATTTCATTCTTGAAGTCTTTGAACCTTTTAAAGGCCTCAGATTTGTATTTTATTAAATACAAATACCCGTATCGTGAGAAGTCATCGACAAAGGTTATGAAATAGTTGTAACCTCCTCTTGCTTGTATTGACATTGGGCCACATACATTAGAATATATGAGTTCTAATAACTCTTTGGCTTGTTCTCATTTTCCTGGAAAAGGAGTTTTAGTCATTTTACCTAATAAACAAGACTCGCATGTGCCATATAATTCATAATCAAATGACCCTAAGTCACCAAGCTTGTGTAACTTAGAAACACGATTTTCGTTTAAATGGTCCAAATGATAATGTCAAAAGTAAAAGGTGTTAGAGTTATCTATTTTAGGTTTTTTATTGTTTATATTGAGAATTGGATTATCATAGTTTAGAACATATAAACTATTAACCAAAGTTGCTGAACCATAATGAATGTCATTCAATGAAAAAGAACAACATTTATTCTTAAATATGAAATGAAATTCATATAAGTCTAAATATGCAACTGAGATAATGTTTTTCATTAAAACTTGTACAAAATAACAGTTTTGTATTTTTAGAATCAATTCCGAAGGCAGGTTCAGCTCGTATGTCCCCACTGCAAGTGTAGCAACCTTTGCCCCATTTGCAGTACGCAGGTCCACATCGCCTTTCTCTAGCCTTCTACTGCTCTTTAGTCCTTGCAAGTTATTGCACAAATGAGATCCACATCCAGTATCTAATACTCATATCTCATTTCAAAAGACAGTTTTATCTCAATCATAAACATACCCGGAGTAGAAGTAGAAGTACTTGTAAGCTTCTCCTACTACTTCTTGTCCTTAATGGTCTCCAAGTAGGCTTTGCAGTTGCGTCTCCAGTAGCCCATCTTCCCATAATGATGGCATGAACCCTTGGTAGCTGCGTCCTTCTTATTCACACCACCTTTGGGCTTCATGGGAGCCTTCTTATTCTTCTTTTGAACTTTCTTCTTAGAAGAGAAAGATTCTACCATTAAAACTGTATTGGAATTCTTCTTCATGGAGGACTACGTAGTTTTGAGAAAATTAATCAACTCAGGAATGGTGGATTCAATCTTGTTCATCTAATAATTAATCACAAATTGTAAGAAACTATTAGGCAAAGATTATATAATTAAGTCAACACTTAAGTCATGATCCATTGCAAACCCAAGAGATCCAAGCTTCTCTATTAAGCCTAGCATCTTCAGCCCATGAATGGCCACAGAAAAACCTTTTGCCATTTTACAACGAAATAGTTGCTTCGAGATCTCATATCTCTTAGTTCTGGCTTGGGTATCAAACAGTTCTCGAAGATGTAAAATGATCGATTTAGCATCTATATGCTCGTGCTGTTTTTGCAACTTGAGAGTCATGGATGGCAGCATAATACATGATGCTGTATCACTATCCTCCTTGTGCCTCTTGTGGACAGCATGCTCATCAGCATGAGCATCTTGAGCTGGTGGTGGTGGAATAGGAGTATCTAGCACGTAGAGCAACTTTTCTGATTTGAGAACGATTCTCAAATTTCTATACCAGTCGAGATAGTTTGATTCGGTTAACTTGTTGACATGATGCAAGTGACCTAGATGTAAAGATAGAGAACATTAGCTACTTGTATATGCACATGATATGCAAATAATTAGGATTTTAATTAAACACATTTTTACTCCACTATTTTACTCAAACCAATAGTCCCCACTATTGATTCGGGAAAGCCTGTTGGAAGCTTTCCTAGTGGACCGGTCCTCAAGAATTACCTTGGATTTGCCCAACAAGCCACCCTTGAGTTTATTGGTAGGTATCCAATACCAATTATATCGTATGTAACTACCGGATCATTGAGTGATTAATAGCTTTTAATCTTAAAGCCTTTTGGGCTACCCCAACTTTTTCTCTAAATTTTTTTATGCTTGAGTTTGCCCAACCGGGTTAAAGAATTTAGTTAAACCCGACCTATTAATCAGGAATTTAATTTCATAGCTTGAACATGCCCGATGTCAAGTAGGCTTGGGTTTGCCCAACAACCTTGTTTCGAAAAAGGACTCTCGTTCTTACTATATTAACGAAATGAATTAGGTTTAATATTAATTGAGGAATTTGTTTCTTTTAGTGATTTCATTGAATGACATGCATAAAAATCAATAAATCATATAATTGATAATCATGGTAATAAAACAATTACGTGGTATGGTTATGGACTTTACCCTAAATTAATTTCTTTGAGCCATAAAAGAAATTAATATAGTTAACCCTATGTGTTTATGCATGATTCAAGTAGAATGTCTTACCTTCTCGCCTTGTTTTGGTTGCCATCTCCAAAATAAAATAATTCTACTCCTATCTAACCTATGTAGACTAATTACATAATTTTCTAAAGAGAGAAAACCTCGAGTTATATTCGAGGGGAGTTAGATGAGAAGAGAATTACATAAGAATTCTAGAGAAGGCAGGACACGCAGGCCCTATTTAATAAAAAAACTAAAACTGTAAAATGCATGAACAGATATAATTGATTTTTAGTCCATAACCATCCACCATGCCATTGACTATGCTCAACCAAAATAAACATATACTTTTATTATTCCAAAATAATTATTTTCAAAATACAAAATTAATATTTTAGAAAAATACATTAATTTTAAAATTTCAAAATCTCTATTTTGAAAAATAAAATTGTTTGTCTTTAAATTAATTTTGAGAAAATGCTTTTGGGTCCCGTCTCGCAACGATAACAGCGGTCCCGTCTCGCAACGATAAGGGCAGTGGGGAACATGACTTGAATGTTTGTTTTAGGGTAGCTCCCTTAGAAAGCGAAAACATTCCAGGAGTTGTAAATCATTGGATTAGAAGTCTAAGGATGTAAATGTCTTTTAGAGAGGTATTCGTACACTCTTCCTCTCTAAATGTACGACAATTCATAGAGGGGTATTTTAGTCATTACACCTGTAGATCAGAGACTTTCCTAACGCAGTATTGTCTTTGGGGTCAATATTTTCTTATAGTGATATTAGGAAATGTTTAAAATGCAAAATAGAAAATTTTCTATAATAGGGGTATTTTGGTTATTTTAGTAGCCAAGGTAATGTGTCTTTTGGTCCTTAAAATAACCCATAAGTCCTGATGGATTTGGGTTAAATGATTGGTCTTGTATAAAATAGGTTTTATTTTATTCGAGTAGCCTGGTTTATTATTGGGCTAGAATAAAATAAAAAGTCCAAAAAGGGAGAATTATATATTGGCCCATTTGGGTTATTTAATTAGTTTAATTATTAGGCTTGTTTTAGTTCAGGAATAATTAAATTAAATTAAAGACTTAACCCAATGAATTGGGCCGAGGCTTGAGGTTTATATTGGTCCATTTGGGTTATTTAATTAATTTAATTATTGGGCTTGTATTAATTCAGGAATAATTAAATTAAATTAAAGGCTTAACTTAGTGAACTAGGCCATAGGTCCATAGGCTTGTTTAATAGCTTAACATGACGTGGGCCTTAGGGCTTCTCTGATTCTACTGTCTCTGTTTGATTTTTGAATTCCCGGATAATAACCTATTATTAAGGTAGTTGGGAATTAGAAGGCAATAGTAGAGGTTTTGATAGAGTACGTTGATTTCCCTCAAGCTATTTTGGCTTTTCTTCTCTCGTGTGTGCGTGTGTTCTCTATGAAAACAAGAACAGAGACACGTTTTTCTTGATTAATGCTCAATAGCATTTAGTCGGAGAAAAGAAGATCATCTTCTTCATCTATAGCCTTCACTCGGTTTTAGGCGCAGTTATATTCTGAAAGATAAGAGGAGTTGCGTTGATGCCCAGAAGAAGCCGTCGGCTTATGGGATAATAGCCTGAAGAATTGATCTCAGAACCAAAAGCGGCTTAGACCAAGGCGCCGGCACCCCCTAGACCAGTGAAGAAATGCAGAGGTAAATAGCTTTCCTGTGATGCTCTGTTTTGGTTTTTGTTCTATGACATACTTTGGTGTTTTCATTTTTGCCATATTTACGCTCAGCTTGAGGACAAGCAAATGTTTAAGTGTGGGGTTATATGATAGGGGCTAAAATCGCCATTATTTTACTAGTTATTTGAGGTTGTTTTGTGATACTTTTGTTGTAATAACTAGATATATTCCTTCCTATTTGACATTTTACTTGTAAAAAGTGTTTTTGACAAGTTTATGCAGATTTAAGTTGATTTTGAGCGAAAAGTGAACAATTCCAGAACAGACCTGGCGCTAGGCCTAACTAAGGGACTAGGTGCCGGGCCCATTCTGGTCAAATAGCAAAAACGGAGCAAAATGGAGGAGAAAAATAGATTGGACTCGGCGCTAAGTGGCCCGGATAGACCTGGCGCCGGGTCCACTTTGCACAGAGGTGGTTGTGCATGAATTTGGTATTTTCTAAAGGATTTTAGTATTTTCTGAATTCTAGTCGGACTAGACTTCTGAAGCAAGAAATTTTGGTATCAAGGAGGCTTATAAATACAAGAAAAACACAAGAGAAATGTGTGATTTGAAGGATCCAAGCTGAATATTCAATCACCACTCAAATGAGTATTGTTCAAAGGAGGTTTTCAAGAGAAGAAGAAAGGCTTATTTAAGAGTTTTATCTTTTATCATTTGTTTACTTTTCTAGGACAATGATGTGCTTAATGTTTTGATTATAATTGGATATTATTTTGAAGATTATGATTTTAAGTTAATTGGAACTTTTGATCAATTGATTTTTGTTTTTGGTATTTGATTACTTGTTTTCTTACGGAGTTGGATGATTGATTTTTGTTATTGACTTGCTTGAAAAAGAGATTGATAATTACTTCAATTAATTAATTTCATATTTGTTATCTCTTAACTTGCTTGAAAAGGGGGTTAATTGTTTAGAACATTGGTAATCAAATGTTAGTTAATGATTGCTAGATTATGGATTCATTGACTAATTTCATATTTTAAATCACCTAGAATATAGGAGTTTATATGATGATTGATTTTAATACATCTTTTGGATAATTTGATCGCGATAGAATATGCTTACTAATTTAACTAGAAGATAGTGATTCCATGGATTGCAAACGAAGTGGGTTTATATTAAATTATTCGTGATGCCAAGACGACAATTGATTGTGATAAATGTTAGGGATATGCCTTAGAGTCAATTTGTACTTATATTATTGTCGTTATGTTTTATATAATATTATGAGGTTTTCCTTTTCATGAATAGTGCATTTTGTTTTGTGGTCATCAAGTACGTGACTTGATAGTAAAACCTAACAATGAATACAATGACTATTCTAAAACTGTCCCTGATCGATTATTATTATTATTAGAACAATAGTAAATTAAGATTAGTATGTTTGTGACTTGATGGCTATGTTTTACTGGTCATGGATATTTGTGATATCAAGTCAAGACATAAATAAATGTTAGAGAATATTGTATTGGACATGACCCACTGTGAGAGTATTTCATGGAACATGTCATAAGTACTTTCTAGCCATAATGATATTAAACGTCCTTCGACCTAAATTCATCATAGTTTCCTACTTGATAAATTCTATATTTTGACGTTATCTAAAGTTGTCTTTAACCAGATAATAAATTAGATTATGGTTGGATATAGAATAAATCAAAGAGAGGAATATAATTGATAGTGAATGAATTTGTCTCTCTTAATTATGGGCGAGATTTCCATAGGCCCCTTGATAAGTTAGACTGTTAACATACATGGCCGTGCTCAAATATATCAATATAAGATATTGATATCATTTGTTTGAACAGTCTACTATGATATCAAGAAATAATTGATTAAGCTTAATAAGGATGACAAGCTCCGTGGCTTATGCTTAATCTGGATATCGTGTGACAAAAGGACTAAATAAAAAATTGTGGTTTGGTTCAAAGAGATCACTAATTTTTATTTAACCTGGATAGTTATAATATTTTGCTAGAAATTGCTTATAACTTGTGAGGCCATTTAAATATGATTTAGGCACACTGCCAATGTTAAATGAACCTATAGGGTCACACAATAAGCGAACTTGTTATGTTATTTTTCTGGTAACTATATTCAATGAATCTAAAAATATGTCTAAGTTAATCGAACTTAGAAAATTTACCAGATGCAATGAATCTGGAAATATGTCCACATTCGATGTATCTAGATGATGTCAAGATTATAAGAATCTGACTAGGTAAATTAATTAGTTAAATTACTAAGATAATGGCAGAATCTTATTGATGTGTTTGAATTTGGGTTTAAAAATCATATAAAAATAAATACATTCCTAATCAAGTTTAAATTAAAACGTCAACCCCAAATTACACATATGAGCAAGCGTACTCATCATTAACATAGCATATGGTTCAAATGAGTGTCATTCCTCAAGGAACAATTATGCATTAATCACTTTTCTTTTATTGTTTAACCGACTCAATAAAGTAAAGAAGAAAATAAAAGAAAATAAAAGAATATGCATATGTCAAGGATGGAGAATTATGTAACTCAAATCATTATTTTGACAAATATGACCTTAAAATACCTAATCATTATCATAACTAATTACTCTCTTGGCATCATGAAGGATTAAGATAGATTCACTTCTTTTTAAATTTATGAAATCACTATCCTCTAGATAAATTAGCATCACATATTCTGTTTCAACTAATTCACCCAAAAGATGCATTAAACACAATCCTTGATTAAATTTTCATATCCTGGCAAACTTAAAACATGAAATTAACCAATGAATCCATATTCTGGCAGACATCAATTAACTTTTAATTACCCAGTTCTTAGTAATTAACCCTTTTTTCAAACAAGTTAAGAGACAACAAATATGAAACTAATGAATTGAAACCACCATCAACCCCCTTTTCAAGCAAGTTAATAGAAGAAACAACCAACTAATATCGTAATAAGCAAAGTAATAACCCCATATTTTGAGATAGTTTAGACTGGGCTTTCATCCAGTCCACATCTCATAGGATGTCCTAGGTACTGATTTAGAAGGTACTAAATTCAAAATATATTTCCCTGTTTCTAAGGTATACCCTCAAAAAGAAATAGGAAGAGATGCATAACTTATCATGCTTCTGACCATTTCTATCAAAGTTTTATTTCTTCTTTCAGCTACTCTATTCTGCTGGAGAGTCCCAGGCACAGTTACCTGAGATTCAATGCCGTGATGTACCAAGTAGTCCTTAAACTCACCAAGGAGGTACTCTCCACTACGATCCAATCTCAAAGTTTTAACTAATTCACCTGTTCGACGTTTCAGTTCAGTCTTAAACTCCTTCAATTTATCAAAAGAGTCAGATTTGTGTCTCATCAGATAAATGTAACCAAAACGAGTGTGATCATCTATGAAAGTGATGAAGTATTCGTAGCCTCCTCTAGCTAGTGTAGTCATCAGACTACAAACATCTATATAAACTAGTGCTAGTGTTTCTATGGCTTTATCTACTTTTTTGGTAAAGGACATTTTGATTATTTTACCTTTAAGGCAAGATTCACACAGAGGCCATTCTTCTAATCTTAATGAACATAAAGGCCCATCATTGATTAACCTTTGAATCCAATTGGGATTTATGTGTCCCAATCTTTGATGCCACAAATATGAGTCATTTGATATGCTCTTTCTCTTTTTATTATCAGGTTTAGTTTGAATATTGTTTACTTGATTTCGAATAGAATGTATATAAAAAAGATTTTTATACATGTTTTCTGTACAAATTAAATTACCATCTTTACTGATCAAAACACTAGAATGGAAACAAACAGAATATCCTTGATTCATCAATTTGAAAACTGAAATCAAACTCTATTTAAAAAAAAGAAACATATAAAATATCTTTTAAAACCAACTTCCTATTACAATAAAAAAATAAGCTCAAGATCTCTCACTGCTTCAGCCTATATTCTTGCTCCATTGCCTACTTGAAGTCCATGCTCAACCTTGCTAAGTCTCTTTGTCCTTCTGAATCCTTACAAAGAGTTACAGATATGGTCAATGACTCCAAAATTAACTATTTAGGAAGATGTTGGTCCAACCATCAAAATAGACTCTAGGTATAGTGCAATACCTGATGTAGGCCTAGCTAAGAAGTCCGGACAATCTTTCTTCCAATGCCCCTTCTTGCCACACTTGAAACATTTACCGTTGGGCTTCTCGTTGGGCTTGGCCTGACCAGATGCTTTGCGCTGGGCCCCTGCGTTGTTCTGGACATTCCTCTTCTTGAATTTCTTAGGCTTTGCCTTAATTCCAAAAGAAGAAGCAGAACGAGAGACCAAAACCTTTTACACGGGCTTCATGATCTTCTCTGCCACCTGGAGCTCTTTCATAAGCTGTGTGAGATTCATATCCAACTTGTTTATGTTGTAGTTCAACTTGAACTAAGAATACAAATTAGGTAGAGTTTCAAGAATCATGTTAATTTGGCTCTCAGAATTTATTATCGCACATAAGACCTCGGCCTCCTCGAAGTAAGTAATCATGTTAAGAAGATACTCTCGAACCGATGCCCCCTCAACCATCCTAGTGTTCATGATTGCCCTAAGAGCTTCTTGCCTTGTGGGCCAACTTTTGTTAGCAAACATGGTATGTAACATTGTAACACCTCGCTACTTAGGCCCGCCAGGGCCGAGGATGTTGCCCCATCCAAAGAACAAGGGGTCTTTAACACAAATAAAATAGCGGAATAAAAATAATACTTTAACTTAAAATTTATTAAAACCCAAGAATAAATCCAAGAATATCATAAACAAATCCATAATAAAATTTATCCACTCTCATCTCCCCAAAGCATTACACAAAATAAATTTATCAGAAAGTCTTCCAAGGTAAGCAATATCTAGCTACTCATCCCCACAGCAGGATCGACTTGAAATCATGGTAAAAATGGTGGTGAGACAGAAATCTCAATAAGTCCGTGTGTGCTTTGAGTGTCCAGTGGAAATAGTTCGTGAATGCAAAGTATACAACCTTTATAAGAGAACACTGGCAAGCAATAAACATTAGTCAAAATCAAGAGTGGTGTTTTAGCTTTTCCAACCATACATAATCAATAAAATCAACTACTCAAAAAGGTGGTCATGGGTTACCACACATTGGGCCCCATAACCAGTCAGAATGCCGACACTTTGTGCAGATTGACAAAAGATAGGTGATTGGCCTATCGGGCAAGATACTCCTCATTCTCTATACCCAAACAACAACTAGGTGTCCATTCCGGCAAAATACAGTCACTTGACTGAAAAATAAACTGCTAGCTCAGACCGGCACGATCTACTGGACTGACATCTTATCCGGGAAGGACTCACCCCTCAGAGGTGGCCACCTACTGAGAGACTTACCCTAACCCTTCAAAGACTAGCCCTAGTAGTCCACTCTTATTGAGTACTCAACGACGTTTTCCACTTGGGAGAAAATGAATAAAACACCGTTCCACATGAAAATGGCAATTAAGGGTTTCCAAAGTCTTTGTCAAAATCAGTTTTGGAAAAAGTTTTGAGTTTGAGTAAATCTGCTTATTGATTTTCAAATAGTTTGTTTGTCTGACATAAGAAAGAAGTTAATCCTCAATTGCCTTTGCAGAACTGAGTGTCTATGCACTCTACATTTGGCTTGCCATAATAAACATTTTACATCAATCGGGTTTTATGTAGGAGCTTACCTAATCCTTAGCTTGAATAAAATAAAGGTCTTCAACAGTTATCCTAACCCCGCCTAGGGTAAATATAAACCACAATCAATCTCAAGTCAAAATCCACTTTCACAAATAAGACTAGTTCAATTCACTACTACCGTGATCCTAGTGTCCCAAGCTTTAAGGCCAAATAATAAATAAAATGGATTTATAAGCTAAGTCTAGTTTGAAATTTAAATAATTAGTGTTTTGGGAAATAGGTACTAATAAATTAAAAGTTTAAATCTTACTAAGAAAAATTTAGAGTTTATTTGATGAAGAGTTCTAGGTGGTATTAGGTAAAATAATGATTGATTAATAATTTAGTTGTTAGAAAATAATTGATAACTAAAATTAGTTGAAAATAAATTTTAATGAGTCTTGCTTGAAAAATAATAAATAAATTTTAATAGGTTTTGATTAAAAGATAATAATTAAATTTTAATAATAAATATTTTACTTATTATGATTATTTCTATGAAATGCTTTATTTGATCATATAATACCTATATATTTATTTCTTTCAAAACCACTATTTAATTGACTAAAATATCCTTATTATATATATAATAGTCCAAATCTACATTCCTAGGGTTTTTTCGAATTTACTAGAAAAATTATAATATTGAATATTTTATTAATGAAATGAAATTAGCTTTGGGACAACTAGATTATGATCATATTTCTATTGCTAACTACAATCATGAACATATGCATCCCTTCAATTCATCAAATCATCCAAATCATGCATAATAGCATAGATCTAAATTTATCAAGACATGATCTAACCTCTACTAGCATAAATATAATCATGGCTTCAATAATCCAACATGAATATAAATCCTATTCACCAAAGGTGACATAATCTCTAGCATACTTAACCACAAATACCACCTATGACATGGAGGCATGCATTAAACCCTAAAAACACCATACAATCAACCAAGATAATCAACTCATGCATAGATCCCATCTCCATCATAAACACACATTTATTAATGCTTCAATCTCAACTCATCACAACAATACATGCTCAAGCTCTATTCATAATCCATCTTCTACTAATATCGTCCTAGAGACATGAATCTAGAATTTAAAAGGAGGGTGAAAAAGGCTTACTTGATTGTTGAATACCTTGAAGGAGTTTCGAATGGATCTCAACTCCTAGATGTCTAAATCCGTCCAAGGAAGATGAAGAAAGCATGCCCATGGTTGATGAAAGCATTCGGCCAAGAGGGAGAGTGGTTCGGCCAAGAGAGAGAGAGAGAGAGAGAGAGAGAGAGAGAGAGAGAGAGAGAGAGAGAGAGAAAGAGAAGGAGAGAGTCTATTAGCATGCTTATTCATATGTATATTCATTAGAGATCAAAGATTAGAGAAGATGAAGTTGTTTGAACAAACCTACCTTGAAGGTGTTCTTGAGCCTTCACAAAATTTCTGGTTTTTTATCCAAAAGAGCAAGTTGGATTTTGGAGTGTGATGTTAAAACTGGTATGGATGGACTCCCGGTAGTGTATAGATGAAATCTGGAATTTTTAGAAGAAGTTTGAAGTGATTTAGAGAGGAATTAGGCAAAAGGAAGGAGCAGGTGTTCTTGGTGTGCTATGTGTTCTTGAAGGTTGAAGAGAGTAGAGAGGTTTTGTTCAAGGCTGGCTGAATTTCTGAAGGGATTAGGGTTGGCCGACTGCTTGTAGGGTTTTGGTAGATGATTTTCTGATTTGGAAGGGAAAAGGAAAGGCTAGTTGTTGAAATCCTTAAAGAATATTTTTGGAAGGGAAAAGGAAAGGGAAAGGCTTGTAGCCATGACACTACACTTTGTGCACCATGACAAAAGAACATTCAGGATGCCATACTTTGTGCATATTGACACAAGGTAGGTGTATGGCCTACCGGGTGAGATACTCCTCCATCCTTACACACAAGCTTGCTGGTTGTCCATTCAAAAAATACACAGTCCACTTGACTACACTTGCTAGCTTGGACCGGTAACCGGTATGATCTATAGAACTGGCATCCTATCCGGGAAAGACTCACCCCTGAGAGGTGGCCACCTCTGAGAGACTTACCCTAACCCTTCAAAGACTAGTCCTAGTAGTCTACCCTTATTGAGTATTCAACATTGTATTTCTCCCTCTTGGGAAAAGAAAGATCATTCAATGTGATTTCTTTGAAATAGCAATTATGGTTTCAAAAATTCTTTGTCAAAGTTGGTTTTTAGATAAAGTTTAGCATTTTGTATAAAATTGCTTATTCAACTTAAAATGGTTTGTTTGATTGAAAAGAAAAGGAAAATTGTCTATAATTGCATTTATAGTACGCCTTCTCGTATACATCATGTTTGACTTACCTAGGTGACTTTGATCTTCAAACAGCTTTATGTAGGAACTTACCTGACTTTTTGCTTTTTCCTGGGTACAATAGCCTTCCAAGATAATTTAAGGTAACCTAACACCACTTGGGGTAAATACAGGGTATAAATCCTAACATCCAGACAATAATTGCTTTAAATAAATAATTCCTAGCCTAATATGCTTAGGCTTAACTAGATATAACAACATCTAGTTATGACAAGCTTCAAGCTTTAACATTAATTGATAAAGTATTTTATAGAATAAAATTAATTTGATAAGTTAAAATAAATAGGTGTTATAAATAATAAATTATAATATTAACTATTTATTAACAAATATTAAATAATATTAATAAATAAAATTAGTAATAAATAATGAGTACTATTAATAAAAAATCCTAAATAATATTGGTAATAAATAATAAATAGTATTATTACAAATAATAAGTAATATTAATAATAGATTATAAATAATTTTAATAATAAATAATAAATAACAAATAAAATTAATAATAAATAAATTATTCTCATATAAATAATATTTATGAGTGTAAATAAAAGTTTTAGTAAGGCTAACTAATAATAATATGAATATAAAAGACATTTGGCATTAATTAATTCTAATATATTATTATTGATATTTAATAATGTTTAATAAAAATATTCTATTTATTTATCTAATAAAATATCAATATTTTAAATAATTATTAGTTTCAAAAATATTTGTATTTACCGAAATTAGTCAATAAAATAAAATAATTATATTAATTATATTAATAATAATAATGATAGTAAGAATAATACTAAAAATAATAAAAGTAGTTCTTACAATAATTTTTAATGACTATAGTAAAATACTAGAGAAAATTTATATACATATTCATATACAGATGGATCCAACAAATAACATGTCGATTTATCCAAAATTAGACTTGTATTAACATACATCACAATAAGGGTGATATTCTACTAGCCAAAATATTATCTAGGGATGTATTGAAAAACAACATCATGAAGGCATACTTGACAATAGTAGTATAATGTCTATCATTCATCAAGCATCCATAAAGCTCTTAATCATAATGAACATACAATTATCGTAAAGCATAATCCATACTTCATGAGTCATAACATTCATTCAAAACTTCATGTCTTAAATCTATTCCTTTCACCCATATACTTATCTCCAACCCCACATTATTCAATCAACCTATCAAATCTATCATCTAAGAGCCTTAAGTTTGAGAATTTAAAGGGGAGATTAATAAAGATATACTTGTTTTGATGATCATTAGTTGAAGATATTGCCTTGTTCAATGAAGGTCCTTGAATGTTTGAGGGTCCTTCATTGGTTGAAATTGTTCAAGAATGGCTATCAATGATTCGACCAAGAGAGTGTGTGTGAGATTATGATGATTTTGAAATGATGATGATGAGATGAAGAAGGTCCAAGATGTTTAAATTTACCTTCTTGATGTTTTTCTTATTCTTGACCGAAAAGTGTGTTTGATCAGAATGGAAAATCAATTTTGGTGTTTTTGATGTTATAGAGTAGCTTATGAGTGAGTATGGACTGAATCCTAGTTGGTTTGAAGGTTCTTGGAGTGTTTTGGGATGAATAGAGGTGATTGAAGGTTGAAAAAGCTTAGTGTGTATTCTTGGTGTTTTTGAGAGGAAATTAAGAGAAAGTGTTTCATATATGTCTTGTGAATGATGGCCAAATGGCCTAGCTAGGGGAAAGGATTTTGGTTATCCAAGAAAGAGAGAGAGAGAGAGTTCCAGATTTTTCAAATTTCAAATTGAGGGAAATGTGGAGATGTTTGAGGTAGAGGATTGGGTAATGATGTTTGTTTCTTGAAGGTTTATTGTCCTTCAATGGTGAATGGCTGAACTAGCTATGATTTGATCATAGAATGAAGAATTGTTTAGCTTTGTAGCTAGCCGAAAATGGCTGTGAAATAGTAGAGAAATTTTTGGTTTAATCTTTTAGCTAGATGAGTGTTTGATGGAAGAAAAATCTAGAATTTAATTTTCAATTTTGAAAAGTTTTGAATGGAGTAAAGATATGAGTGTTTTGAGGTGTGTTAATGGAGTCCTAATGACCAAGGTAGATGAAGAAGCCAAGGTGTTCTGTCTATGGCTATAATATGGCCGAAAATATGAAGAAGGATGATGAAGAAATTGATTCTTGCTTTAGACAGACAAAGTTGGAAAAAATTTCTAGAATTTAAGCTTAAGAACTCTTAGGATTTGAAATGATTTTGAGCAGAATTTTTAGACTACGTTGAAACGGATTTGCAGCTGGAATTTAGGAGTGTTTGAATGTCCATTAGTGGTGGTTTTCCAGCCACCATATTGGAGAAGAAAGAGGAAAGTTTCAGGTGTTCTTATGCACAAATGAATAGCTTAATGTTCATGCTCAAAGCTTGGTTGTTTGCTGGAAAAATTTCTGGTTTGGTATAGCTTATACAAGCTGCGAAATTCCAAGGTGTTTTCAGCTTTCATCTTACACAAGATGATTGGTTCTTTGCAAGAATTGGGTAGGGAAATGTTGCTGAAATTTTCAAAAACCAGCTATGAGGAATTTCTGGAAAATTTTCCAGATTTTAACCAAAACAAGAACAAGAAGACAATGAAATTCTTGGAAGAATAGCTATGGTGATTTAACTGAAAACGTCATCCTATTTTTCCTTCACAATTTCGGTCATCCTCCTATCTCCCAAGAGCTGGAATTTTCGAAACTTCAAGCAAAGAATTATCCAATACTTTTTATAGATATTGAAATGAATTAAAGAAATAAGAGTAGTTTAAATTTGAATAGGTTAGGACAAAGCTTGTAAGAATAATTGAGACAAAAATTCTTCTAGAATTCTTTTTAGGCCAAGATCACATGGTTAAGACATTACAATTGTGTCTTCCCTAAGACAACATTCCTAGCTTTAAGGAATGTTAAAAAAGGAAAATTCAAACATTAGTTAAGATAATTATGAATAAAACTTAGGCGATGGGATTTGAACTCAAGACATTAGAAATTAAATCACAAAGCTCTAACCACTTAACCACAATAACTCTTGCTCTTATTTTTTCCAACCAAATTCTCTTCTTATCTAAGCCTAAAGCCATCTTCCTATTTCGACCTCAATTAAAATTTCCTTTTTACCATTACTACTCAACAAGCATAGATAAACCATACAACCCATATGCTACAATTCTAAGGCACACAAAATCATTCAAGGAATATATTTTAGGCAAGATGATATGATATGCACCCCATCCCTCTTACTCTAAGGTTAGGTTTAGGTGAGGTTTTACATGGTATACAATGACAAATTAATATCGTACACAATGGCCATGTCCTTATGCTTAGATTTGAGCAAACTAGACCTAGAAGCCAATATATAACATTTAGCCATCTCATTGGCTTTTTTCCATGCCTTCTCGGCCTCTCGATCCTGATCAGTAGATTCTTCCCCAATCTCAGGACAGGGATCCGTAAAAACGTACTTGTACTCCTCGGCGGTGAGTACTATGTTCAGGTTTCTCTTCCAGTCTATATAATTTGGGCCTGTCAACTTATTCTCCTTGAGAATGATTGACAATGGACTGAAATCAGACATTTCTAAAATATTGCGAAAAACATTCATTTAGTTTGCAAGAAATAAATATGCACATTCTTTATATTATTTCTTTGATAATAGTTAACTCTTAAAACCATTATCAATAATATAAATAGTTTGGCTCTTAGAAAAGCTAATAGAGCTTAGTAGAAAGATTAATAGCATCCTAAATTAAGTGTATAACCATCACGAATCAAAACTTTCTAAAATAGGTAATGGTCTAGAAGAAGTTTCACCGATAGGATGGCTACTAATTCACACCACCTACGGGCAATCTGGTGCTAAAACCTCCAACGTAGGTTGATCGATCTTAACAAATATCCTAGACTTTTAATTTTACTCTTTCATTAGTTCTGGATACTTGTGAAAATCCATCCTATATGGGGTCATGCTTAGAATGACACAAGAAAATCCACTATCTCTAATGGGAGTTGTGATGAAAGCCATTGGGTCGTTTGAACCCCTTTCCCACTTAATCTTTTATTGAAAATAGAGTTTTAAACCCAAAAACATTTTATATAATCTTATGGTTTCACTAACTTTAGTAAAAATCTAAAATTCAATATTATTCTCTATGTCAAAGATTAAATCCTTTGAGAGAATAAATTATGAATTTATTTTACTATTCTAAGTTAATAACCAAGTAAAACTTTAATAAATAACCTTAAGTTCAACATTATTCTCTATGTCAATGATTAAACCCTTTAAGAGAATAAACTATGAACTCTTTTATTTTTAAAGTTTCTTAGATTAAAATATTTTATCAAAAACTGTCCTATCTAGTGAGACTTTGGTTTCATAAGAACTTGCACATTTGATCACAAAAACAAAATAAGCATGATACCAAAAAAAAACTTTTTCATGCTCAAACTATTCATTTATTCCTAATTAACCAAGCAATGGATTAAATATCATGAATTAAAAATTAATGATCTTGTTTAATCCTAAGATGGTTCCATCCTTTACTATTTATTTTCATTCAAATTATTCATCCATAGATAAATAAAACTATTGCAGAAAATTAACCTCATACAATAATTTCAAAACATGATTACATCAAGGAAAAATTGAGGAACAAAACTTCAGCAGTGCTCTCCTATTTCTTGGACAAAATTACGCATGACTGCCTTTGGGCAGAGTGGACCTAGCGCCTGGTCCGTTGGACCCACCTGGCACCGGGTCCAATATGTTTTTCCAAAAACTCTAGCCTGGTAGAGTTTGGAGTTCGCTCACTTGCCTGGTCTAATTGGCCCACCTGGCGCGCGGGTCAGCTTTGGAGTTCGCTGATTTCTGAAAAAAATCCAGCTTTTCAACTACTTTTCGCCCCTCAACAATTCCAGTAATCATGTTCTTCTAGTCTCCAAAATTTACAAGTTAAAAGAATACAAATAAATGCAAAACCAGGCATTAAAAATATGCCTTTAACCACGAGGCATACATCGAATCTACTTAAAACCAAAAAATTAATGAGAAAACCATTAGAATACATGATCCTATACCTCTAACTGCAAGGCGTACATGAATTCTAGAAACTAATGTATGAGGGATCATATAAAATCATAAAAAATTTATTTGTAATAGTAAAGTAACCACTTTTTTTCCATTTTTAACCCTAGTACATGCTCCTTGATAAAAACCGTATCTCTGATACCATTTGAAGGATCAATGGAAAACATTTAAAGAAAACGCAGCGAAAAATTTTTCAATTTTTTGAGCTACATCTAGGAGAGAGTATTTACTTTTCCTTATTGGTCGCAGATTAACCAATGTAGGGATGGGTTGCACTGGAACTTCTTGCGTTGGAGGAGGAGAAGGAAGAGCTTGCTATTCAACTGGAACTCCCAGCAATCTTCTACTCCTATGCATCAAGCGCCTCTAAGCTTCTTCTCTTTATCTTCCGAAGTATGACTCTACCTTGCTTTAGCATTAGCTTAGTGAGAGCTCTTTTTGGATAAACAATAACGCTTTTCTAGAGAGGAGGAAGATAAAAGACAAAAGCCAGAGAGAGAGAGAGAGAGAGAGATAGCACACTTGAGAGGCAGAACTCAGAGAACACCACGTTCAGTTTTTCCTCCTCATCACCTTATATTTTTAGCCAGCCTTAGGGCTTTATTAAGCCCTAATGGCCGAAAATATTAAGCCCTAATGGGCTTGGTGCTATACTCTAAAACCAATCAAAGACTGGCTCAATCCTCTTAATTAATTAATTATCTTTTCTGGGCTTCATTAAATACCCAAGACTAATTAATTAAGTCTAATTGGACTCTTAATATCTGTCAACATATATCAACCCAATTAATTAATTTATTCCAGCCCAATTCTCTTAATTAATTAATTATCTTTTCTGGACCTTATTAAAACCCAAGACTAATTAATTAATTTTAATTAGACTCTTAGAATAAATTTTATTTCTCTTTCAAATAATTATCCATTAAGCCTAGATTGTGTCTAAACAACACCAAGGTAACTTGAGTTACTTCGGGGACCAAGAGACATTTTATTCATGGCTACCAAAATGACCAAAATGCCCTTACTATTAAATCGTTGCATTTTATCATTTTAAATATCTCCATTTATTACCATATGGAAATATGGATCCCGAAAATAATATTACTAAAGCAATATCTCCAACTTACAAGTGAAATGATGAAAATACCCCTCTATATAACACCCATCAATGAGACAGGATAAATATACTAACACCTATCTCAAAGACATCTACCATCTTTAAATTTCTACTCTGATAATATATGACTTATTTGAATGTATTTGCTTATAATTGAAAGCTACCCAAAAGCACACATTTTAGAGTCACGTTCCCATGGCCCTGGATTATTAGATTATCTGAACAATCACAAGGGGGTGATTTAACTTCACTAAGTGAAGCATAGAAACTCTATTGCATGAGTCCATCTTAACTAACTAAAGTAATACACCTAATATACAAGGATATTGATCTTATAAAAAAAATTTCATCCAATATACATCAAAGTATAAAACCCTAGCTTCGCAAATTACCAAATCACACTCACGTATGAAGGTATCTATCCATACTGTAGCAGTAATAGTCTGATCTCTATAATTATAGTACTTTAAGAGAGATCACTACTATAGGTCTAGTTCTACATATTCAAAATATGCTTATGCATATGATGTGAGTGAACTACTTACTGATTCAAGGTAAACCATTCTTTATTAAAAATCATGACATAATAGTCTTACCTTGATGAAATGCCCAGTTCCACCAACGACTAAGAACTTAATTTACTTGTATGACAAATACATATGGTTTATACCTTACTGTGAAGAACAACCCAATACATAGACCATTACTTGTCATACTTGGACCTTTAAATATGCAATAATATAAGAAACAAACTAACTTGAATGAATAAATATTTTATTGCAATATATTTACACAGAATATATAGTCTTTGAGGGCATACTTTCCTATAGGGCATAACACTAACAAATTTTCACTTGCACTAAAGCCAATATTCATATATCTAATACCGAATGACTCAACATGTCTGTCGTGTTTCTTTTAGGATTATACTTTTGTAAGTGGGTCAGCTATGTTCTTATCCGTATGAACTCTCTCTATTTTTACATCTTGTCTATCTATGATTTTCTTAACCAAATGAAAATATCTAAGTACATGTTTGGATCGCTAGTGAGACGTTGGGTTTTTTGCTTGTGCAATAGCTCCATTGTTGTCACAATATAGAAATATTGGTTCAGCAACACGGCGAACCACTCCAAGCTCAGTCACAAACTTTTTGATCCAAACAGCTTCCTTAGCTGCTTCCGAAGCGATTATGTACTCAATTTCAGTTGTAACACCCCACTACCTAGGCCCAACAGGGCCAGGGATGTCGCCCCGTCCAATGGACAAGGAATTTTTATAACTAGGTCACATATAATAAAATAAAATAAATAATTTAAAATTAAACTTATTACAACCCCAAAAGATAAATACAGGAACAAATCCAAAATAGATTGTTTGCTATACTCTCTCAAAACATCCATAAAGAAAATAACACAAAGTCTTCAAAACATAGGCAACGAGTCTAGATATTGACCTCCACAGCTGGATCAACCTGAAAACATGGTATAAGAGGTGATGAGATAAAAATCTCAATAAGCCCGTGTGTGCTTTGAGTGTTTCTGGTAAAATAATTCATGTATGCAAGTTGTAACAATTTCACAAGAGAAAGTGTTGGCATGCATTAAATAAGTATTGAAAATAAAGAGTAGTGTTTTGCTTTTCAATCCACACATGTGTACAATAAATACAACCACTCAAATGGGTAGCCATGAGTTACACACGTTGGGCCCCATGACTAAGCAACGGTCAGAATGCCGCACTTTGTGCAAGCTGACAAAAGGTAGGTGTACGGCCTACCGGGTGAGATACTTCTCCATCTCTATACCCAAACTTACCGATTGTCCACTTCGAAAACACACAGTCCACATGACTGAAACTTGCTAGCTCGGACCGGCATGACCTACCGGACCGGCATCCTATCCAGGAAGGACTCACCCCTTAGAGGTAGCCACCTACTGAGAGACTTACCCTGACCCTTCAAAGACTAGTCCTGGTAGTCTACCCTTATTGAGTACTCAACGTTGATTGCCCACTTGGGAGAAAATGGATCATACATTGCCTTATTTGGAAATAGCAATTGAGGGTTCTAAAATTCTTGTCAAAGTTGGGTTTTAGAAAAAGTTTAGCATTTTGTGTAAAACTGCTTGTTTGATTTTTAAATGATTTGCTTGACTGAAATAAATAGGGAAAATAGTCCTTAATTTCCTTTACAACATGAATTTCCATACACATCGCGTTTAGCTTGCCACAGTAATTTTTGGTCTTCACAAAATTCCATGTAGGAGCTTACTTGATTCTTTGCTTGCTCAAATTCAAAAGTCTTCCAAGGCTGACCTAACCCCACCTGGGGTAAACACAAAACATAAGGTTACACTTAAGCTAAATTCACTTACACAAATAATCCTAGTTCAACTTATTACAATCACGACCCTAATGTCCTAAACTTTAAGGCTAGCTGATAAAGAATTTTATAAAATAAGTCTAGTTTGATAAGTTAAAATAACTAGGGGTTCCAAAATAATTGCTAATAAATTATAGACTCAAATAATAATTCTTGAGTGTTATTATTAATAAATAAACTAAGGTTTGAATATTGAATAATACCAAGCCCTAAATAATATTAATAAATGGTAATTTAAAAATAGCTTTATTATAAATAAATAATAAGTTACAAATAATTTTTAATAGATAATAAATAATTAGTAATAATATTAAAATTAATAATAAATGAATTATATTAAATTTTTGTTTAATAAATAACAAACAAATTTTAATATAAATAATATTTATGAATATAGGCCAAAATTTGAACTATGGTCTACAAGGTTATTATTATTATTATTTATATAAAAGATCTTATTTAATATTATACCTATGCATATATTATTTTTAAGGAAAAATATCATTTATTTGACTAGTAAAATATCAATATTTCATGTAACATCCCATTTCCAAAACTTCCTAGCAATTTTGAAATCCTTAGGGAAAAATATAGTAATAATTTTAATTAAGGTAATAAAATTTACTAATTAAAATAACCTAGGATCGACAAGAACATAATCATAATTTTCCTACTGCTAACAAGAATCATAAACATATTCTCCAACATCAAATAACAAACTAATCTATTCATGAACATAGACTTAAATCTACACATGCTATCACATGGCAAATCTCTACTAAGCATAATCATAACCATGGCTTCAATGAAGATAAGAACATGAAAATCCTATTCACCAAAGGTGTCATTTCATCTAATATGCTTTAACCATCCATAATTTTCTTAAGACATGATGATCATACATTGATTCTCAAGAAATTCTATATAGCTTAAACATGATCCATCACTCCCATGTCCTAATCCCAACCCCTTTATTCACATGCATATACTCAATCCCCCATTCATATTCTATTCTCCCTATCAACATTTAAGAGACATGAATTCATAACTAGAAGATAGGTTAAGCAAAAATACTTGGTTGATGATTACTTCGATGAAGATTTAAGAAGGTCTACGCTTGAGAGTCTTGAATTGTCCAAGAGAGGAGGAGAGATAATAGCCATGGTTGTCATAACCATTTCAGCCGAGAGAGAGAGAGAGAGAGAGAGAGAGAGAGAGAGAGAGAGAGAGAGAGAGAGAGAGAGAGAGCATTAGCATGATATGTTAAAGATTGAAGAGAAGAAGATGAACAAAAGAATTGTTCTTGGTTACCTTGATGATGTTCTTGAGACTTCAAGGGAAAAAATTGGTTTTGATCCGAATGCTAATTTTTATTTTCGAGGCTTGATGTTATAAATTCCAGAAATAATCTCTAGGGAGTATGTAGGAGTGTTCTGGAGTTTTTGAGAGGGATTGGAGGTGTTTAGAGTAGTCTTTGGCTTGAATAAAGGTAGTGTGTGTTCTTGGTGTTCTTGGGGTTCTTGGTGTTCTTGGTGAAAATGGAGAGAGTTGAGGGAGAATGCTAGACGAATTGCTGGTGAGTGTTGGCCGAATGGTCTATGGAATTCAGGGGTTTCGGTTTTCAGCTTAGAGAGGGAGAGAAAAATCAGATTGTTTGAAATTCAAATGGAGTGATTTGATGAGTGGTTTGAGGTATAGGATATGTTAATGGTGTTTGATGGAGAGAGGTTTCTTTGCTCTTCAATGGTGCCGGCTGGACTGTTTGGTTTTGTTGAAATAAATGAAGGTTAATATAGCTCTAAAGCTGGCCGAAATTCAGTTTACAAAGGTAGAGAAAATTCTGGTTTGCTAGCTTGATATAAGAGTGATGTAATGAAGCAAGAATTCTGGAATTTTTTTGAAGTTCAAATGAGTTTTAGATAGAGTGATCTTAAGAGGTTTTTGAGGTATGATCATGGAGTCCAAGTACTCAAGGTAAGTGTGGAGGTTAATGGTGTTCAGTCCATGGCTGAACAAGGTCCAATTTGCATAGGTTTGAAGGTGTTTTTCGGTCTAGGCCTAGGGAGACAAAACTGGAAATTTTTCTGGTTTCAACTTGTTTAAGGTTTCGAATGGACAAGCTTTTTGATGCAGAATTTTCTACATTTCTTCAGCCCAATTTGCAGCTGGTTTTTTTGGGGTGTTTGAGGGTCTTTTAAGGGTGGTTTTCTAGCTTTCTTTCTGGAGAAAAACAGAGGGTGCCTCGGTTGAATCAATGACAAAAGACAGCTTCAATTTCAACTTAGAATGCAGTGAATTGTGCAGGAAATTTTTCTGGTTTTGTGCAGTTTGTGCAGTTCGAATTTTGCACAGAATTTTCAGTCTTCAAGCCACATGAAATGACCATTTTTTTCTGGCAGCAAGTGGTTAGGATTACTGGCTGAATTCTTTGTAAGCTGGACTGACAAGAAAGTTGGAATTTTTCCAGATTTTCCTTCATTAAAACCATGATCAACATGAAGGTAGGATTGAAGGTTCTATTATGGTGATTTATTTCTCTTGGGACCCCATCCTAACTTCTCTCCTATTTTCAGCCAATCCTCTATCCTTCAAGCCTGATTTTTGAAATTCAAGGCTGAAGAATTATCACAGAATTTTTGGAATTAAAAGAAGAGATTTAATGGATTTTGGTTCATTTAATTTATGAAGATGTTAGGACAAAGCTAGATGTAATAAAAAGGACAAGAATTCCAGTAGAATTCTTTTTAGGACATGGTGATAAGATTAGGACATTCTCTTCATGTCTCCCCTAAGACAACATTCCTATTTTTATGGAATGCAAGAAAACAAAAATTCAAACTTAATTAAGATAATCATGATAAAAACTTAGATGATGGGATTTGAACTCATGACCTTAGAAATTAATTCACAAAGCTCTAACCACTTAATCACACTAATTCTTGTTCTTATTTTCTCACCCACATATTCCTCTTATTTAGTCCTCAAGCTATCTTCCTATTTTGACCTCAAGCAAAAATACCATTTTACCCTTCCTATTCAATAAGCATAACTAAGCCTTTTAACCTATAAACCACAATTCTAAAGCACATAAAATCATTCAAAAATATATATATTCATGCAAAATAATATGATATGCATCCCGACCCCCTTACCCTGGGGTTGGCTTTAGGTGGGGTTTCACATTAGTCATTGTATCGGATTGAAAATTGGTATCAGTATACCCGTTTATTTTCAAATCACCTCTTTCATATACCAAGAATACATCCTTAGTCCTTCACAAGTACTTAAGGATATTTTTCACAGCTACCTAATGACCCTCACCAGGGTTAGATTGGTATCTGCTCGTCAAATTGAGATCACAGGATATATCGGGCCGTGTACATATCATAGCATACATGATAGATCTAATTGCATAAGTATATGAAATCCTACTCATGTGATCCCTTTCAACTTGTGTCTTTGGAGACATCAACTTTGAAAAGCTTATCCCATGGGACATGGGTAAGTATCGTCTTTTGGTTTGATTTATGCTAAATCTCTTTAGCACTTTATCTATGTATGTAGACTGTAAAAGACCTCGTAACCTTTTTGACCTATCTCTATAGATCCTAATTCTAAAAATATAGGTTGCTTCTCCAAAGTCTTTAATAGAGAATTTCTTAGACAACCAACTTTTTACTGACTAAAAGATAGGCATATCATTTCCTATTAACAATATGTCATTTACATAAAGTAATAGAAAAACTATTACACTCATGCTAATCTTCTTATATATACAAGGTTCATCCATATTTTGAATGAAACTAAACTCTTTGATTATTTCATCAAAACGGATGTTCTAACTCCTAGAAGCTTGTTTAAGTCCATAAATAGACCTTTGCAATTTACATACTTTTGTGCTATCATTAGATGTGAAACCCTCAGATTGTCTCATATATACCTCCTTAGTCAGGTTTTCATTTAGGAAAGTTATTTTCACATCCATTTGCCAAATCTCATAATCATAATGAGCTGCAATGTCTAGGAGTATTTTGATAGATTTCAGCATAGCAACTGGTGAGAAGGTTTCATCATAGTCAATACCTTGCTGTTAACGATAACCCTTTACCACCAGTCATATTTTATAGGTAACTAGGTTAACATCCATGTCGGTTTTCTTTTTGAAAACTCATTTATACCCAATAGGTTTAATTCCTTTAGGTAGATCAACCAGAGTCCATACTTGGTTGTCATACATGGAATCCATCTCTGACTTCATAGCTTTAAGCCATTTATCAGATTCTGAACTGTTTAAAACTTCTTTGTAAGTAGTAGGCTTATCATCATCTATGAGCAAAACGTCATTGTGGTCAGTAATGAGAAATTTATATCTTTCAGGTGCTACTCGTATCCTACTCGACTTACGAGATTCTTGTGTAGTTGAAGTTTCACCTATTCTTTCAATAGATGTGGGATCAGACAGTTGATCCTTATTTGTTTGTTCTTCTTGAACTTCACTAAGTTCACTTTTACTCTCACTGTCTCCTTTAAGCATGCGCTCATTCTCTAAGAAGATAGCATATTTCGAAACAAATACTTTATTTTTGGGAGGGAGATAGAAGTAATATTCGAAAGATTCTTTCGGATAACCCACAAACAAACACTTGTTAGACTTACAAGTTTGTCTGACTGTGGTATTTTGACAAAAACAGGGTAACCCCATACTCTCAAGTGAGATACCTTTGGTTTCTTCCTAAAAAACATCTCAAATGGGGTAGTATCAACCGTTTTTTTATAGAACTCTGTTTGAATATAAACAGAAGTCACTAGTGCGTATCCCTAAAATGATTTTGGCAAGTTTGCAGAAGCCATTATGGCACGTACCATGTCTAGAAGGGTTCAATTCCTTCTCTCAGATACATTGTTATGCTAAGGTGTATGTGGTGGTGTCCATTGAGATAATATCATATTATCTCTAAGATAATCTTGAAACTCTTAGCTTAAGTATTCACCTCCTCGATCAGATCTCAGAGTCTTAATACTTTTCTCAAGTTATTTTTCTACTTCATTCTTGAAGTTTTTAAACTTTTTAAAAGCTTCAGGTTTGTATTTCATTAAATACAAATACCCATATCGTGAATAATTATCGATAAAGGTTATGAAGTAGTGATAACCTCCACTTGATTATATAGACATTGGGTCACATACATCAGAATGTATCAGTGCTAGTGATTCTCTTGCCATTTCTCCTTTTAAAGAAAAAAGGAGTTTTAGCCATTTTATCAAATAAACAAGATTCTCATGTGCTATATGATTCATAATCAAATGACCCTAAATCACCTAACTTGTGTAACTTAGAAACGCTATTCTCATTTACATGCCCTAAATGACAATGCCATAAATAAGATGAGGTTGAATTATCTATCATTGGTTTCTTCTTATTTATATTAAGGATTAGATTATCCATGTCTAGAATATATAAACCATTAACCAAAGTTGCGGAACCATAATGAATATCATTCAATGAAAAAGAATAAATTTATTCTTAAATATTAAATGAAACCCGCATAAGTCTAAACACGCAATTGAGATAATAATTTTCAATAAAATTGGTATAAAATAACAGCTTTGTAGTCTAAAACTAATCTCGAAGGTAGGTGTAGCTCGTAAATCCCCACAGCAAGTGCAGCAACTTTTGCTCCCTTTACAGTACGTAGGCCCACGTCGCCCTTCTGAAGCCTTCTACTGTCTTTTAGTCCCTGCAAGTTATTGCACAAATGATATCTACATCTAGTATCTAATACCCATATCTCATTTCTAAAGGCAGTATTAATCTCAATCATAAACATATAATGAGTAGAAGTAGAAGTGCCTGCGAGCTTCTCCTTTTGCTTCTTTTCCTTGATGGTCTCCAAGTAGGCTTTACAATTGTGCCTCCAATGACCTATCTTTTCACAATAATGGCATGGGCCTTTTGTGGCTACCTCCTTCTTTTTCACACTACCTTTAGGTTTTGTAGAAGCCTTCTTCTTCTGCTTAGGAACCTTCTTCCTATAAGAGGAAGATTCTACTAACATAACTGTATTGGATACCTTCTCCATGGAGGACTCCGCCGTTTTGAGTAGATTGATCAACTCAGGTATGGTAGACTTAATCTTATTCATTTGGTAATTAATCGCTAATTATGAAAAACTACTTGGTAAAGATTGTAGAATTAAATTGATCCTAAATTCGTTGTCCATCACAAAACCAAGAGATCTGAGCTTCTCAATGAAGCCCAACATCTTCAGACCATGAGTGGCCACAGAACTACCCTCAACCATCTTTGAATGGAACAATTGTTTTGATATCTTATATATTTTCTTCTTGGCTTGGGCATCAAACAACTCTCAAAGATGCAAGATGATTGAGTAAGCATCTATATGCTTGTGTTGTTTTTGTAGCTTAGGGGTCATTAACGCCAACATCACACAGGATGCCATATTACTATCCTCTTTATGCTTCTTGTGGACAGTATACTCATTAGTATAAGCATCTTGAGCTGGTGCTGGCGGAATAGGAGCCTCTAACACGTAGAGCAAATTTTCCGACTTGAGAACAATTCTCAAGTTTCTATACCAATTGAGAAAGTTTGTTTCAATCAATTTATTGGTTTTTGATATGCTACGCAGGTTTAGGTTGGTTGACATAATGCAGATGACCTAGATGTAAAGATAGAGAAAGTTAGCTAATTGTATATGCACATATAATGCAGACAATTAGGTCTTTAATTAATCGCATTGTTGTTCCACTATTTTATTCAAACCAATAGCCCCTACTATTGATTCGGGAAGCCCATTGGAAGCTTTCCTAGTGGACTGGTATCCAAATTCCTTAAGAATTACCTTGGGTTTACCCAACAAGCTACCCTTAAGTTCAATAGTAGGTATCCAATACTAAATACATTGTATGTAATTATCAGATCATTGGGTACTATCTTTTAATCTTAAAACTTTTAAGCTAACCCAATCTTACCTCTAATTTTTCTTTATGCTTGAGTTAGCCCAACCAAGATAGAAATTAGTTAAATCCAACCCATTAATCAGGAATTTAAAATTCCATAGCTTGAACATACCTAATGTCAAGCAGGCTTGGGTTAGTCCAACAATCTAGTCTCGAAAAAAGACTCTCGTTCTTACATATTAATGGAAGGCATTATGTTTAATTTTGATTGAGGAATTTTTTATATTTGTGTCTAAACATAGCGTGCATAATATCATCATATCCATACATTGCATAATAATAACGTTGTTTGGTTATGGACTTTACTATATTAATTTTCTTGAACTACAAAGGAAATTAATTTGCCCAATCCTAAGTGTTTATGCATGATATAGGGAGAGAATCTTACTATCCTCTTTTTGGTCTTGATCATTTTCTCTTGAACTTGTAATAAATTCTATTATATCTAAACTATGAAATCTTATTACATAAAATCCTAATTAAGAAACATCGAGTTATATTCAAGGGAAGATTAGATGAGAAGAGAAATTTAAAGAAGAAAATAGAGAAGGCAGGACTCGCAGGCCCTATTTAATTCAAAACCAAAGCAATAAAATTCATGAACAATTTAATTGGGACCATAGTCCATAACCAAACCACCATGCTAATTTTATGCTCAAAATAAAATTAAACATAGCAAATAATTCCAAAATCACTATTTTGGAATAATGGAATAAATTCTAAAATCAATATTTTAGAACATATATTAATTCCTAAAATTAATTCCAAAGTCGCTATTTTAGAAAATAGAATAAATTCTAAAATCACTATTTTAGAATATATATTACTTGCTAAAAAATATATTTTAGGAATTAAAATAATATATAATCTGAAATTAATATTTTAAAAAATATATTATTTTCCAAAACAAAATTTTTGGAAAAATTATATTAGTCCCAAAATGCTAACTTTAGGAAGATTTGGGCTTTAAGTGAAACAAAGGAAAACATCATCTGTGGGCTACTGCAAGGAGTCAAATGAAATGGAAAAGAAAATATTTGTTTTTTTCATCCTCCCCATGATCACACAAACCTCCCATGTGAGCTGCGCATCATGGGAGCTAAAACATTCGAGCCGCGGCTTGGGATTTGTTGTGCCTTAAACCGCGACTTGGGCAAAAAAAAAATGTTTTTAAATTTCACAGAGAACACAGAGGCAAACAATGAAACAAATTTCATGGCCAAAACACAACCCATTAATGCATAAATGAAAGCTCTGATACCACTGCTAGGAATTTTTATCATGCAAATACAGTTGTGCAGTGGAATAAAACCAAGAATTCCCTACCGAGGATCTCATTAATGCATAAAAGGAATTGAAACGGTGAAGAAAATTACCTTATGTGAGACCTCTATAAAACAAGATCTTCCTCACTATTTGTGGTGCAATCCAGAAAACTCCGAAAATGTCTTCTCCTTCATTCCGTCCAAGTCACTAAATCACAAGATTAGAGATTTCTCTAACAAAAATCCACACAAGAATAAGGCTCAAGAACATATCGGGATTTTGTGCTAGCAAAATCATGTGGTGGCTAGGGTATTTTGTTCAGAAGAAGATGATGTAGAAAAAAAGGCTCTCCGTTTTCTTAAAAAAACTTTCTGTGTAATTTTTTAAATCATTAATCCCACGGACTCTATATATTGTTCGGATGTATGCCTTTTTAGACTAGTTTTCTGATATAATTTTGAATTGTATTAATAAAAGTATTTTCCTTAGAATTTGTTTGTAAATTCTTCTTTATATTTATGCACAATTTTCATTGGAAAAGACCCATTATATTTAAGTAAATGGTTCATGTGAATGGAGGTCTTTTACAGTAAGGTATGGACCATAGGTTATTTAACACATAAACTATTGTTCTTAATTGAATGATAAGAAAGGGAATCTCATCATGGTAAGGTTATTGTGTTACGAATTCTAAGTAGGGATGGCTTACATTTAGCCAATGAGTAGACTTCTCATTTCATAAACACAATCGAATTTGGAATACGTTGAATTGGACCTGTAGTAGTGGTTTCTAAAAGTACTATGTGAAAGAAACCTAGACTACTACTGCTACAGCGTGGACTTATACTCTACAGCTTGAGTACAAGTTGGTGGTCTGATGAAGCTGGAAGTGTATGCTTTGATATACTATAGTTGAGGTTTTTTAGAAGAACTAATATACTTGTATATTGGGTATATGTAACTAGTTAGTCAAGATAGACTTGTACAAAATAGTGTCTACACTATATCGCCCCTTGTAGTTATCCGAATGATCTAACTATCTAGGACCCTAGGAAACATGACTTGGATATTTACTTTAGGGTAGCTCCCTTGGAAAGTGAAAATATTTCAAGAAGTCATGAATCATTGGACTAGAATCCTAAGAATCGTAGATGTCTTTTAGAGAGGTGTTAATACACTCTTTCCTCTCTAAATGCACGATAGTATGTATAGGGGTATTTTAGTCATTTTACTTATAGGTCGAAGACATAGCTAACGCAGTATTGTCCTTGGAGTCAATATTTCCTTATGGTGATATTAGAAAATATTTAAAATGCAAAATACAGCTATTTATATAGTAGAGATATTTTGGTCATTTTAGTAGCCAAGGTGATGTGTCTTTTTGGTCCTCAAAATAGCTCGTAAGTTCTAATTAATTTTAGGTCAAGGAAATGGTCTCAATAAAAAGGATTTTATTTTATTCAGAAAGTCTAATTTATTTTTGGATTGGAATAAAATAAAAAGAACGAGAGAAATTAAATTTTTATCTAATTTAATTGGTTAATTAATTATTCAGGGCCTAAGCTCAGATTGAATAATTAGAAAAATTAACCTAGGCCTAAACTAGTTAATAAAAAGGCTTAAATAATTATTTCAATTCATTTGGGCTCATTAATTATTTATTAGATTATTTTAATAGGCCTAGGAAATAAATAATTAGTAGTTATTATTTTGGGCTCATTGGGTCCAAAAAAAAAATAAATTATCAATAGTGAAGTCGTGTGTTTTGTTTTGATCAACACAGAGAATACACGGAAAAAGAAAACCCAAGAGCATTTTCTTATTCTAGCTTCTCTTTCGTTCATATTTTTCCTTTCCTTTTGGTTTTCTTAATTTTTCTAATTAATAGCAAAGGTTCAAGAATTCGTTTGAGACTAGTTTTTCCTAGCCTAAATTATTTCACCAAGAAGTAAATAGACGGTGTAATATTCTGAGTTTTCGAGAAGGGCTTGCGTTCATGCAATCCAAAGAAGTAGAAGGATCGCAGAATCTCAACCGAAATTGACATCCAGAGAATAAGCTGCTCCAGTGGTTCGTTCATCTTATTCACAGCCAAAGCAAAAGTTACATCACAACAGTAAATTATTAATGCTTCCGTTGTGCTGTTTCGTTGGTTTTCCATTTTATTTTCTTTGCGTGCATGGCTTTTGTGAGCTTCATACGCTTAAAGTGGTATCAGAGCTATGGTGCTTTGAATGGCTTAGGAATGATGCATGTTAGTTAATAAAATTGGCAAGATTATTTTATATGAATGCTTGAGATCCTTAGCTATTTTGGTATGGATAGAATTCTTTGTACACCTCACGGTTGAGGTTTAGGAAACTTTGTAAAATTTTAATGCTTTGTTTACCAATTGTGTAAACCCGATTTGAAAGGGAATAGGCAGATGTGGTGCTTGTTTTTGTTGAAAAATGTAACAAGAGGCTGCCTGAATCAATCCCGAAGAAGTTGCAGAACATTTCTAGAAAAAACATAAAGAAAAAAAACAGGAAGAAGATGGACCAAGCCACGAAGCCACTGGCTCAAGCCAAGCTGAGCCGACCAACAGCGGCTTGGTGGGAGAGGAGCCGAGGAGCAGCTCAACAGCTATAGCAAGTATCGGATCGGCAGGTCACGCACATCCTGGGTAGGATGTAATTCATCATGCCCAGGATGTGGTCATTGTAGTGACTGCATTTGGGTGCTGGGGTGGACTATGGGTTGCGGGCAGCCGCCTGCAGATCATGGTCCATGGGTCTTCCTATGAGCCATGATCCAGTGTGGTGGGTGCATAAGACCAAAGGAGAAAAAAATATATTTTTTCCTTATTTTTTTGGGTTATTTCGTTTTGATTTTTGGTTCCATACCAGACGAAGTTATTATTTTTGCAATAGTAATATTCTTTGAATAATTTGCATGAAAAATAATAGTAAAGGATTTTTAGGATTAAATAAAACCATTAATTAATTTAATTAATGTGTTTAGTTTTATTATTTGGGCACTTAGATTTAAAAATTGAAAAGCATGAAAACATTTACAGTTTTCTAGCATGCTATTTATTTTAATTCCTATGTGCACGTTTTCTCAAAAACCAAAGTCTTTGGAAAATTTTATTTGACAAGGAAAAATATTTTTCTTTAATTAAATGTTATTTTAATTTAAATAAAAATTAATTCTTGGTTATTTTCTTAAAGGTTTTTATCCTTGACATATAAAATATTTTGGATTTAGAAATTTTTGTATGTTAAAATGGAAAACTATTTAAATTCATTTTAGCAAAGAAAAATTATTTTTGTCAAATAAAAACTAGAGATCAAAATCTCTAGGAAGTTTTAAATGGAAAATTTTTGAAATTATTAAATTCTTAACATCAATAAAATTAATCCATGAGGAAAAATTTCTCAAAGTGTATAAACCTTGACATTTAAATTTTTATGGATTTAGATATTTTATTTTAAGTTAAAAAAGAATTTAATTAAAAATTTTCAAATGATATTTTTTCAAGGAAACCCATATTTAAAAACTAAGTAGAGAGGGGTTCCAACGGCCTCACGGCTTCTATTACGATCCTTATTAGAGATCGTGGGGCTCCTCACGTCACTCTAGGAGTAAACCCGTATAGGATAGAGATACCACAAGGTTCTAGAACTAATATAATGATGTAATTAATAACTCGGGACACGTACTATGATCGGCCAGCCTATGTTAGAGGTTATAGTGCGAGGTATGTCCATAAGAAATGAGAAAAAATGACCATCCCCTCGATGGAGTTATCTTCTAGATCATTACCTGGAAAGAAAATTAATTTGTGGTGGTTAACACACTTAGCTTAAGAAACTGTTAATCTTCCCAAGAAGCTATGTTAGTTTTCCTAAGAGCTAAATCAATCATGTTAAAGATAATAGTGATGGGGCTAGCTATTATTAGTTTAATATAAGGATAAAGTGCACAAAATAATTTTGTTTTCACAATTTTGAGAATTTTTTTTATTTTTTAAATTTCAAAAATAGTTGGTGGAGGTTCTTCAGTCCCTTAGCCGTTATTCTCCGTGAGAATAAGCTAACGAGTCCAAATTATGTGGACTAAAAAAGGAACCTAAACATAATGCTCATAGTTGAGGAGTGTAAGTATATTTTTTACAAGATCTACCCTATGATAGGGGAAGGTTCCACCGTTGAGGAGTGTGAGGCTGAGAAAGTATGAAAAAAAGCTGATGACATGGCGCGTTGGTATATACTAGCCTCTATGTCAAATGTACTTCAATCCAAACATGAGCACATGGCAAC
Source organism: Voacanga thouarsii (assembly GCA_026120185.1). Lineage (NCBI taxonomy): Eukaryota > Viridiplantae > Streptophyta > Magnoliopsida > Gentianales > Apocynaceae > Voacanga > Voacanga thouarsii. The sequence goes on from JANUWF010001576.1 coordinate 1,647,950, forward strand.
TGCATATGATATAAGTACGTCATTAGCCATCATTTTTGCAGACAAGAGTTGGCCCGCAAGGCAAAAAGCTCTTCGAACAATAATTAATACCAAAATGGTTGAGGGAGCATCAGTCAGAGAGTATATGCTCAAGATGATTGCTGCTTTCGAGGAAGCAGAAGTCTTGGGGGCTGTTATTAACTCCCAGAGCTAAGTGGACATAATTCTTGAATTCTGGTGGGCTCCTTTACTCAATTCAAATTGAATTACAACACAAGTTAAACATGAGTTTAACTGAGTTGATGAAGGAGCTCCAAGTGACAGAGTAGATCATGAAGTTACAAGCTAGGGCTATAACGGCTTCTTCTTCAAGAATTGGGCCCAAGCCTAGAAAGTTTAAGAAAATGAAGGAGAATGCAGTGCATAAGCCTAAGTCCCAGCCCAAAGACAAACCCAAGAGTAAATACTTCAAATGTGGGAAGAAGAAACACTGAAAAAAGGAATGTCCAGATCTTCAGGCTAAGAAAAACCCCACAGATAATATTTTCTATCTGGAGTCTATATCAATGGCTGGATCAACTTCTACTTGGATTATTGATTCAGGAGCCACCAATCATATCTGTAACTCCTTGTAGGGGTTTAGAAAGATTAGAAGACTCCAGAAGGGCAAATATGGACTATGCGTGGGAAATGGAGTACAAGTTTGGGCCCTTGTAGTGGGAGAACTGGAACTTTCTTTTGATTGTAATAAAATAGTTATTTTGAAGGATGTTTTATTTGTTCCTGGTTTTAGGCAGAATTTGGTTTTAATTGCAAAACTAATAAATCAAGAGTATTTTATTTCTTTCCATTATAGAATAACTATCAGTAGAAATGGAGAAGTAATATGTATTGGACACATGTATGGAAATTTATTCTTCATTAATCCTATTAACAATCAATTAAATAATACTCAATCTGAATCGAACCTTTAATTAAGAAGAGAAAGACCAATATCAATAACTCATATATTTGGCATCTAAGATTGGGCCACATTAACTCAACTAGGATTTGGAGGTTAATCTATGGTAGGCCTTTAGGCTCACTGAGATTAGAAAGTTGGCCTCAGTGTGAATCCTGTCTTATGGAAAAATGACCAAAAGGTGGATAGAGCCAATGAGGCACTGAGTCTTGTTCACACTGATGTGTGTGATCCTTTGTCTACACCAACAAGAGAGGGGTTTGAGTACTTCATCGCTTTCACAGATAATTGTACAAGGTATGGTCATGTTTACTTGATGAGACGCAAGTCTAGCTCTTTTGACAAGTTTAAAGAGTTTTACGGCTGAAGTGGAGCGTTGAATAGGTAAACTAAATGGTACATCATAGGACTAAATGGTACATCATAGGATAGTATCCTAACTCTCTGCACCAAAAACACTCTAACAGAATGGAGTAGCTGAGAGAAGGAACAGGACATTAATGAAGATGGTCCGAAGCATGATGTCTTATGCTACTCTTCTAGTATTTTTTTGGGGATATGCCCTAGAAACAATGATATATATTCTGAACTTAATACCTTCCAAGTTAGTATCTAGGACACCCTATGAGATGTGGATTGGGTGTAAGCTAAGTCTAAATCATCTCAAGATATGGAGTTGTCTGACTTATGTACTAATCAAAGGAGATAAGTTAGAACCGAGATCAAAATAATGTAATTTTGTTAGGTTCTTGTGAGTACTAATGCTAGATACTTGGACAATGATCAAAGTACATCCACTAAAAGTTCAACAAGGTTGGAACTCAATGAGAGGTTATCTTCTGAATCAACTTCTTTTAACCAGATTATAGAACAAGAAAAGGCACAGCCTCAGGAACTTGTACAAACGGAGCCCTAACGTAGTAGAATGATATCTAATGTTCTAAAAAGATAGACTAAAGAGGCTTTCAATCTAGTCTCCGACCATCAACAATAAGATCCCACTAGATACGACGAGGTTATTGCTGATGCCGATGCAAACCTATGTCATAAAGCAATGGAAGCCAAGATTGAGTTTATGTACTTCAATCATGTTTGGGATCTTGTAGTTTCACCTGAAGGGACAAAACCCATTGGGTATAAGTGGGTATACAAGAGGAAGAAGGGAACGGATGAGAAGGTGGAAACCTTCAAAGTTAGGCTTGTGGCGAAATGGTATAATAAAAAAGAAGAAATTGATTATGAGGAAATCTTTTCCCTGGTAGCCATACTTAATTCTATCCATATCCTCCTTGCCATCACATATTATTATGACTACGAGATATGAAAAATGGATGTCAAAATGGCATTTTTAAATGTCCACCTTAGTGAAGACATCTATATGTCCCAACCAGAAGGCTTTATTGCTGAAGGCCAAGAGCATATGGTTTGTAAACTTAAGAAATCCATTTATGAATTTAAGCAGGCATCCAGAGTATGGAACATTAGTTTCGATGAGACTATAAAATCTTATGATTTCATCCAAAACGAGGATGAATTATATGTGTATAGGAAAATGGAAGGCATAAACATGGTTTTTCTTGTGTTATATGTAGATGACATTCTACTTATTGAAAATGATGTAGGGACACTGTCATCTACTATGGTTTGGCTATCTAGTCAATTTAGTATGAAGGACTTGGGTGAAGTCAGTTACATTCTTGGAATAAAGCTTCTTAGAAATAAGGAGCAGGGAATGTTAAGTTTATCCCAACCTATATACATTGACAAGATGTTGGCTAAGTTCAGCATGGACTCATGCAATGGAGCGTTGATCCCTTGCAGACATGGGTTGTCTTTTTCCTCAAAGGATTGTCCAAAGTCATAAGAAGAAAAAGATAGAATGAGTAGAATTCCGTATGCATCAGCTGTGGGAAATCTAATATATGCTATGCTGTGTACTAGGTTAGATATCTACTTTGCCATAGGCTTAGTTAGCAGATATCAGTCAAACCCCGAGGAGATTCATTAGCAGGCTGTAAAGCATATTCTCAAGTATCTTAAGGGTACGAGAGATTATATACTGGTTTATAGGGCTAATGACTTGGTTCTTACAGGATACATGGACTCAGACTTCTAGGCGGATAAGGATGAGAGAAAATCTACTAGTAAATATGTCTTCATCTTGTCTAGAGGAGCTATTTGATGGAGGAGTATCAAGCAATCTTACATTGTTGACTCAACGGTAGAAGTTGAGTATGCGGTAGCTTCGGGGGCATCTAAGGAAGCAGTTTGGCTCTGGAAGTTCTTTTTAGAACTTGGAGTCGTGCTACAAATGGATAAACTGGTTGTGATATATTGCAAAAACACTGGCGCAGTTATAATCCCAAGAACCCAAGAACCACAAAAAGGGGAAGCACATTGAGAGAAAGTACCACCTAATCCGAGATTTCAGCCAAAGACGGGAAGTCATGGTGGAACAAATTACCTTAGAGAACAATCTAACATATCCTTTCACCAAGCCTTTGGCTGAGAGAGTCTTTAGAAGACATTTAGATGCCATAGAGGAAGGCACCTATGGACTCACTTAGTCTTAGAGTGCAAGTGGGAGATTGTTGAGATATATGCCCTATTAGACTAGTTTTCTGATGTAATTTTGAATTGTATTAATAAAAGTATTATTCTCAGAATTTGTTTGTGAATTCTTCCTTATATTTGTGCACAATTTTTTTTAGAAAAGACTCATTGTGTTTAAGTAAATGGTTCATGTGAATGGAGGTCTTTCATAATAAAGTACGAACTATGGATTACTTAACACATAAATAATTCTTCTTAACTGAATGATGAGAAAGGGAATCTCATTATGGTAGGTTATCATGTTATGAATTCTAAATAGGGAATGTCTTACTTTTAGCCAATGAGTAGACTTCTCATTTCATAAACACAAGTGTATTTCGAATGCATAGAACTAGATCTGCAGTAGTAGTTTCTAAGAGTACTATATGATAAAAACCTAAACTACTATTGCTGCAGCGTAGACTTGTACTCTACAGTTTGAGTATAAGTTAGTGGTATGACGAAGCTGGAAGCATATACATTGAAAATACTATAGTTGATGTTCTTTAGAAGGACTAGTATACTTATATGTTGGGTATATGTAATTAGTTAGTCAAGACAGACTTGTACAAGATAGTGTCTATACTATATCGCCCTTGTGGTTGTTTGAATAATCTAATTGTCCAGGGCTCTGGGAAACATGACTTGGATATTTGCTTTAGGATAGCTCACATGGAAAGCGAAAATATTTGAAGAAGTCGTGGATCATTGGAGTAAAAGCCTAAGAATGGTAAATGTCTTTTAGAGAGGTGTTAATACATTCTTTTCTCTCTAAATGTACGGCGGTGTATAGAGGGGTATTTTAATCATTTTACCTATATGTTAAAGACATAACTTACGCAATATTGTCCTTGGGGTTAATATTTCCTTATGATGATATTATAAAATATTTAAAATGCAAAATACAACTATTTATATAGCAGGGGTATTTTGGTCATTTTAGTAGCCAAAGTGATGTGTCTTTTTTGTTCTCGGAGTAGCCCGTAGGTCCTAATTAATTTTAAGTTGAGGAAATGGTCTCAATAAAAAGGATTTTATTTTATTCAAAAAGTCTAATTTATTTTTGGACTGGAATAAAATAAAAGAACGAGAGAAATTAAATTTATTATCTAGTTTAATTGGTTAATTAATTATTCAAGGCCTAAGCCTAGATTGAATAATTAAAAAAATTAACTTGAGCCTAAACTAGTTATAAAAAGGCATAAATAATTATTTTAGTTCATTTGAGCTCATTAATTATTTATTAGATTATTTTAATATGCCTAAGAAATAAATAATTAGTGGTTATTATTTTGGGCTCATTAGGTCCACGAAAAATAATAAATTATTAATGGTCCAATAGAGTGAACTAAAAGGGTTTTTTAATTCATGGAACAGAAGAGTTTAGACTAAGCCAATCCTCTTCTATTGATAGCTTCCAGGAGTTTTGAAATATCAAAACCCCGGTGTTTTGATTATCAATAGTGAAGTCGTATGTTTTGTTTTTGATCAACACAGAGAATACATGGAAAAAAAAAACCCAAGAGCTTTTTCTTGTTCTGGCTTCTCTCTCATTCATATTTTCCCTTTCCTTTTGGTTTTCTTGATTTTGATAATCAATAGCAAATGTTTAAGAATTCGTTTGAAACTAGTTTTTCCTCGTCTAAATTGTTTCACCAACAAGTAAATAGGTAGTGGAATATTCTGAGTTCTCGAGAGGGGCTTGAGTTCGTGCAAACCAGAAGAAGTAGACGAATCATGGGATTTTAACCAGAATCGATGTCCAGAGAAGAAGTCGTTCCAATAGTTTATTCATCTTCTTCACAGCCAAAGGAAAAGTTACAGCACAGAGGTAAATTATTAATGCTTTCGTTGTGCCATTTCGTTGGTCTTTCGTTTTTATTTTCTTTGCATGCATGGCTTCTGTGAGCTTCATACGCTTGATGTATACCACACATATATACTTTCATCCATTTTATTTTTGGCAAATAGAATCCATATTGCATATGAATACTTTATTACCAATTATCATTATGACTTTTAGTTAATTATAATGTAGCCCACAAATTATAACTAATTATAATTTGACCACAGCAACTTTTTCTTTCACAATCAACCCAGTAATGTTATCAAATAACAATATGAGCACTCAATTCTCTATTGTGTGTGGCCTATTAGGTTTCCCTGTCTATTGGTAGCAAAATATGAATTAATCTAAACGTCTTTAAGATTAATAATCCTTAATAATTTTTAGATTTAACTTATTAATTCTAATAAGGATTAATTTATTAATTCTCTAATTAATAAATCCATATTAAGCAGATCATGAGTGGCATCTAGCAATATATCATAACCACCCAAAAGTCCAGAAAGTTAATTGGCTTGACGTGAACCTTTCAATAGCAAATAACAGTGCAATAAACTCCTTTCACCACATAATATCTCATTCGGTTTGGATTACGGACTTAGTACCAACTCCTTCTAGAAAAATAAATTCATTCTGGCCCGAATATTATAGTACTTCTTCCAGGAATCCACTACTCATCACATGTATCAATCAAAACCATTTCCAATATACAATCGCCTTGGCCAAGGACTTCTGAGTAGTGATTCCTACAAGTGGCCATGAGATATTCGCTCATACTATTAAAAGTAGTGAATCTTTTATTAATCTTCTCAACTACTTTTATTTGCTTCATACTGTACCTAATATCCATCCCATAAGCAGTCTTGTCAGGACTCTAGAGATTGGAATCAAAGTACAACACTTAGCAAATAAAGGACAATGGAGATCTCAAGTCTAAGGATACTTGCACATTTATTATAATGAGATTTTATCACTGGCACTAAATAGTTATTCATTTGATTATCTCAATATCAAGTCATCCAATGTACTTGTTCAAGTAACAAGCATCCATATGTTAACTTTGAGTATTACAATACTCTCGGATGTGAGAACCACTGCCTGAGCAAAATCCGGAAGTATAACACGTGTTGGTCTTAACGCATTAATGATGTCTTATCTCATTAATACTACGATTAGGGATAATTTAAGTACGAATACTCTCCAGTGTAGTAGAAACTCCATATCATGATCTCTATCACGATTTTCTTAACACAATGTTGCACTTGAGACTTTATCTAACAGTTATTTTACACAAAAGTATAAATAAAACAATCTGAAAGATCAAGAATGTCTTGCTTTATTTAATAATGCACAGTATACAGAATACATATGATTGACTATAGGGCATAACACTAACACTTGTTCTATAGAAGTAGGCTGACCTTGGACTTGTGAACCATCTAATTGAGGTTTATTATTCGATTCAGATACTAATTGTGGCTATTGAATTTTATTAAGATGTATTTTACTTTCACTGATTCTTTTGGAAATAAATTCATTTTCAAGAAAGAATCCATTTCGTGCAACAATTACGTTATTTTCTTTTGGGAGATAAAATGAGTATCCTTTAGTTTCCTTAGGATACCCCACAAATATGTATTTATCTAATTTAGGTGCAAGTTTATCAGATAATAAACACTTTACATAAATTTTGCAACCCCAAATCTTGAGAAATGACAAACTAGGTCATCTCTTAGTCCATATCTCATATGGCATTTTTTGAACGATTAAGATGGAACCCGATTTAGTATGAACGCGGCAATCTCTAGGGCATAACCCCAAAAGGAGATTGGAAGATCTATTTGACTCATTATGGATTGAACCATATTTAATAAAATACGATTTCTTCGTTCAAATACACCATTCCATTGAGGTGTTCCTGATGGAGTTAATTGGGAGATAATTCCACAATTTTTAATATGTTTGTCAAACTCGTGACTCAAGCATCCACCACCTCGATCTGATCAAAGTGTTTTGGTACTTTTGCCAAGCTAATTTTGTACTTCATTTTAAAATTCTTTGAATTTCTAGAACAATTCAGATTTATGTTTCATCAGATATAGGTAGCCATATCTGTTGAAATCATCCGTAAATGTAATGAAGTACTGAAATCCTCATCTAGCATGTGTATTCATTGGTCCACATATATCATTATGTATTAGGCCCAATAAATTAGCTGCCCTTTCATTTTTTCCTTTAAAAGATGCCTTGTCATTTTGCCTAATAAACAAGAATCACATGTTTCGTAAAATTCTAAATCAAACGAATTTAGAAGCCCATCATTATGAAGCCATGTAATACATTTCTCATTTATATGGCCCAAACGACAATGCTATAAGTAAGTCTAATTTAAATCATTGGATTTCAATCTCTTAGTATTAATATTATAGATAGACTTGTTTGAAGATCCACGAAGATTAAGAATATATAACCTATTTGATAATGAGGCATCTCCATAAAATAAATGACATTTTTATTAATGGAGAAAATGTTATTCTTAATAAAAAAATTCAAAACATTCTAAATCTAAACAAGAAGCTGAAATAATATTCCTACTCATAGCAGGAACATAAAAATAACCATTCAATTCTAAAACAAGCCCACTGGGTAAAATTAATTCAAAAGTTCCTACAACTACTGCATCAACTTTTGCTCCATTCAACTCGTAGGTACATCTTGCCTTTTGCTAAGGCTCTACTCATTTTTAGACCCTACACATTTACACAAATGTGAGATCCATAATCGGTATCCAATATCCATGAATCAGAAATAGATAAATTAATTTTTATAACACAAATAACTGAAGTGGCAGTCTCACTGTCCTTCTTCTTCTTTGCTTCCAAATAGAGCTTGCAATTTTTTAATTAATGTCTTTGTTCACCACAATGATGGCAAGCTCCCTCATTTGGTATCTTGGCTTTATGTTTGAACTTGAACTTGGACTTAATCTTGTCATTGCCCTTACTAGCCATGACTTTGCTCTTTCGGTTGTTCTTTTTCCCTTTCCCTTTTTGAGCCATTAATACTAGGAGTATTTTTCTTAATATTCAGTTCACCTTGTTTTAGCATCCTATGCAATTCAGTAATGGATTTCTCCATATTATGCATGTTAAAATTCATGATAAAGTGGTCATACTCAGGAGGTAATAAACCCACGATCAAATCTGTGGCCATGCCATGATTAACAAGAGCACCAAGCTTTCCAAGATGATCAATATAGCCCTTCATTTTAAGGATATGAGCACTTACCAAGATGCCAGAAACCATCTTACATGCATTAAATGTCTTATGAGTTTCAAATCTCTCTTGTTGTGCTTGCTCTTGGAACATTTTCTTGAGATGTACAATCATGTCATATGTCTCTGCTTCTTGAAACTGTTTTTGAAGTTCAGAGTTCATGGTTGCTAGTGTAAGGCAGGTAACATCATTAGAGTCCTATTTGTGCTTACTATAAGCATCTTTTTAAGTTCTTAAGGTGTTATTTGTTGGAGTAGTGGGAATAGGATTTTCAAGAACATAGAGCTTTTTTTCTTGCTTAAGAACGATTCTTAAGTTACGTGCCCAATCAAGAAAGTTAGTCCCACTAAGCTTGTTTTTCTTGAGTACAGATCGCAATGGGTTATTCCAATTTTTTGTTGCCATTATCTATATACAAAATACGTAAAATAATTAATTTTGAGGCTTTAATAAAAAAAACTTCCACTAAAAGCATTGAACTTTTGAAACTTCATCATTTTGATGTTTCTTAGTGGATAAAAAAACTTTTTCTTTAAAATATTTTATTTTAATCATAAGTAAGCTTTGGCTTTAATCTTATAGTTAAATAAAACTCGAATTCAATTAGATAGATATCAAATATCCCGACTAAAAATCTCATATAATGCCCTAAACCCAAAATCATTTTGATAGCCCAGTTAAGTCAAACCATATCAAACATATAGAAAACTATTTTTCATCTTGTCTCACTTAGATAATCAAAAGTATCCTACTTTGGCAGGAATGACCATATGATAATCCAAGTAAAATAAGTGTTTGATTTTGGAAGGCATTTAAAACTTATTTTTTTTTAATAATAAAAAATTTTGATTGTAGTAAGCATGAAATAAACATATCAAATGTGCATGTAAGATATAAAAAAAAGTGACATAGCATGGCCCATAACCAAATTAATCATCACGAGTAAAGTGAAGATCAAGGTGGTCAATCTAGGTATATGGACTCCTTGAGTATTCTCTAATGCCTTGAGCACACTCCTCATTGGTTGTAATTGTAGGCCTTCATCTTCTTTTACATTGGATAGTAAAATAAAATAATTCCTATTCTAGAAAGCAACTACAATTTTACAACAATAAAAAATGACACCCAAGCCATATTTAAAAAGTTACAACTCAAAACAACCAGAATAAAACTTGCCAATCACATTAGGGTAAAACGGGCCATGTTATGCACTGTTCAGAACAATCCACAACTACAATCAAAATATGTTAACGAATAACACACAATGAATAGTTAGATGGGATTCAAAGGTGTAGCGCCCCTGGCGGGTCCAAAGGGCAGAATCAATTTATTTTCCTTCTCTCATTGAATGAGATTTTGCCTTCTAATTTCCGAATATTAATCAGATTAACGTTCGGACCCTTTAGTGACGGTCGTCGTGAGTTACCATATTACAGACAATCTACGTTTCCTTTTAACCATATTAATATAGATAACAAATTATCGTGGCAGATTAATACAAACAATTTGCAACTTAGAATGACAGATAGCATGCTAATGATACCATATCATATTAAAACAGAGTAGTTTATAGACAATCTGCAAATAATCTAATCTGATTGAATAATTAAGATGCACAAAAAAACATAATTTCAAGCAGTTTGCATGCTAAGTATTCTAAAATAACAGCTATACAGAATACATATAAAATTATAATCATGTGAACATGTTGATATACACCGTTCAAATTAATCGAAATTCATTCATTCACATGTATATCATATATATATATATATATATAATTAACAACATGATTAAAAAAGGTTAATCAACGTAATCTTTTAGCAAGTAGCTCTGATACCACTGTTGGAATTCGTGGACTTATAAATGCGAAAAACATCCACGTATCCCTTCTGAGGACCCAGGCCAAATGATTTAGGTCGATTAAGGGTTTACAGAATTACCTCTATATTGCCGGAAACAAGACTTCTACCATTAGATTTCTAGGCGTATGTGCACTTTGGACGATCACCAGACGTTGCAATATGCGAACGTCCTCTATTGGATACACATGGCGAACTCAGATCTTTACCCGGGAGTACTAGAGCCTAGGATTTTGAGAGGTTAAATTTTCTAGTTATGGAAGCACGGAAATTTTATGAGAAGTCTACAATAAAAAGACGGTTAGGGTTTTCTTTTAAAACCAAACGAACTTTTTGGAGTCCAATTCTCATCATATTTTATTTTAAATTCAAATTAAAATTTAAAAAGATATGATATAATTTTACTATTATCTCAGTAATTTAACTAATTAATTTATCGAGTCAAATTCTTATAATCTGGATATTCTCCAGGTACATCGAATGTGGACATATTTCAAGATTCATTGTATCTAATTATTTTTCCAGGTTTGATGAACCTAGACACATTTTCAGATACATCGAACCTAGTCACCAGAAAAAAAACCTAACGTGTTCGCTTAATGTGTGACCCTATAGGTTCATTTAACACTGGTAGTGTACCTAAATCACATTTAAATGGCCCACAAGTTATAAGTGGTTTATAATAAAATATTATAACTATCCATCTTAAATAAAGATCAGTGATCTCTTTGAACCAAACTATAACTTTATATTTAGTCTTTTTGTTACACGATATCCAGAATAAGCATAAGGCATGAGCATGTCATCCTTATTAAGCTTAACCAACTATTTCTTAATCTCATAGTAGACTGTTCAAATAAATGATATTTGTAAAATCCCACCAAAACCTACCCTAGATTAAGAGGGATGGGATACATATCATGTCATCATGTATGAAATATATCTCTTAAATGATTTTGTGTGCCTTAGAATTGTAGTTTATAGGTTATATGATTTATTTGTACTTGTTGAGTAGAAAGAGTAAAAAGATAATTTTGCTTAAGGTCAAAATAGGAAGATGGCTTAAGGTTTAGATAAGAAGAATATTTGGTTGAGAAAATAAGAACAAGAGTTAATGTAGTTAAGTGGTTAGAACTTTATGATTTAATCTCTAAGGTCTTGAGTTCAAATCCCATCACTTAAGTTTTATTCATATTTATCTTAACCCATGTTTGAATTTTATTCTTTTTTACATTCCTTAAAGTTAGGAATGTTGTCTTAATGAAGACACAATGGTAATGTCTAGACCATGTGGTCTTGTCCTAAAAAGAATTTTAGAAGAATTCATGTCTCCATTATTCTTACAAGCTTTGTCCTAATCTCTTTGAATTTAAACTATTTCAAAATCTTTAAGTCATTTTTATATCCCTAAAATTCTTAGATAATCCCTTGCTAGGAATTTTGAAAATGCCAGCTCTTGTGGGTTAGGGGTTGGCCAAAAATGAGGAAGAAGAATATGTGGAGGTTTCAATTAAAACACCATAGCTATTTCTTCAAGAGCATCATCCTCTTCTTATTTTTGTTTTAGTTAAAAATCTTGAAAATTTTCTAGATTTCCTTCAAAGTTGTTTTCAAAAAATTGCAGCAAGCTTCCCTACCTAATTCTTGCAAGGAACCAACCATCTTGTGTGAGGATAAAGGCTGAAATACCTTGAATTTTCACAACTTCACAAACAATGCTAAACCAGAATTTTTTTCCAGCAAACTAGCAACCTTCGAACAAGATCTTGAAGACATTTGTTAGAACACATGAACAGCTGGAACTTTCTCTTTTCTTCTTCAAGATGATAACTGGAAAATCACCATTAATGGACCTTCAAACACCCTTAAATTCCAATTGCAAAATCATTCCAAAGTAGACCAAAAATTTTGCACTAAAACCATTTTAATTTCAAGTGTTCTTGCGCTTCAATTCCGGAATTTTTTTTCCAGCTTTGCCTCTTCATGCTAAGGCCAAAATTCTTCAGCAAACTTCACCAAATTTCAGCCCTCTTACAGCCATGGACAGAACCTCTTGGCTTCTCCACCTACCTTGAATAATAGGACTCTATTAATATACCTCAAAACACTCCTATCTTCATTCTATTCAAACTTATTCAAACTTCAAATTAAAATTTTATATTTTGTTTCATTAAAACACTCATTTAGCTAGTTGATAAAACCAGAAAATTCTTTCCCATTCCATAGCCAATTTTAGCCAGCCAAAGCCTGAAACAATTCTCCATTCCTTGGTTAAAACATAGCTAGTTCAGCCATACACCATTGAAGGACAAGAAACTTTCCAAGAGCAAACACCATTACCCAATCTTTTACTTCAAACATCTCCACTTTTTTCTCAATTTGAATTTTCAAAAACTGAAACTCTCTCTCTCACTCTTGGATAACCAAGAGCTCCCCCTAGGCTAAGCTATTCAGCCATCACTCACACAACACACACGAAATTCCTTCTCCTCTCAAACTCTCTCAAAAACACCAAGAACACACACTTCACATTTTCAAGCCTAAATCACTTCTAAACATCACCAATCACTCCCAAACTCTCTAAATCATTAGTATTCAACCTATATTCTTCATTGGTGCACTTTATAATACCAAAACACACAAAGTTAAATATTCAATCGGATCAAACCACCCTTTTTTGTTGACGATTCGAAGAACACTAAAAAAGTAAAATAAGAACAATCTTCTTGTTCTTCTTCTTTTATTCAACTTCCATATATTCTTCACTTCTTACTCTCATTTGTTCCTCTCTCACTCTCTCCCTTTCTCTTGGCTAAGATGGTGATGAACAACCATGGACAATCTTCGGATCGTTAAAGCCATCAAGCACTTAAGGATCTCCACTAAGCAAGGCGAAACCTTCATCAGACCTTCATCAAATCAAGTATTTCTCTCTTAATCTCTTCTTTAAATTCTCAAAATCAAGACACTTAGATGATAATAGGTTGAATGAATAGAGTGGGGTTAAGATATGTACGTGGGTGAAGGGAGCGGATTTAGGACATGAGAATTGAAATGAATGTTGTGACTTATGGGTTATACTTTAGAATCACTATATGTTCATTATGATTAAGAGCTTTATGGATGTCTTGATGCATGTTAGACATTATGCCACCGTTGTTGATTAGGCCTTCATGATATTATTTTTCAATAAAGCCAGAGGTAATATTATGCCTAGTAGAATATTATCCTTGTTGTAGTATATGTAAATTCAAGTCAATGTTCTTGGCTAGATTAACATGTTATTTGTTGAATCCTTGGGTGTATGATTATGTACATGGATTTTAGCTAGCAATAAAATTATTATAAGAACTACCTACATTATTTTTAGAATTATTATTTCTATCGTCATTATTATTAATATAATTGATATTATTATTTTATTTAATCTACTAAATTCAAAAAACACTAAGTAGTTTCGAAATTAGAGATTATCTAAAATATTATTATTTTGTTAGTTAAATAAATAAAATATTTTTATTAAATATAAATAATAAAATGTTGGAATTAATTAATATCAAATGACTTTTAAAATCATATTGTTATTAGTTAGCCTTACTAAAACTTTTATCTACACTCATAAATATTATTTATATTAAAATAATTTATTTATTATTAATTATATTTGTTATTTATTATTAATTAATTAAATTTAAGTATAATTTATTATTATTTATAATAATACTATTTAAATATTATTTATTACCAATATTATTTAGAATTTATTATTACCCATTATTTATTACTAATTTTATCAATATTACTCATTATTTATTATTTGGTAATAAATAGTTAAAGTTTTAATTTATTATTCATTTATTATTTATAACACCTATTTATTTTAACTTATCAAACTAATTTTATTTTACAAAATATTTTATCAACTAGTATTAAAACTTAAGGCATTACTGTCATGGTCAGATATTGATTGTGGCTAGTTGATCTAAGAGTTATTTATTGAAGGAAAGTATCGTCTGGATGTTTGTCTTATACCTTGTATTTACCCCAGGCGGGGTTAGATTGACCTGAACTACCTTGGAAGACTTTTGTACCCAAGAAGAGCAAAAGATCAAGTAAGTTCCTGCATAAAGCTGTGTGAAGACCAAAGTTACTTTGGCAAGTCAAACTCAATGTATACGAGTATTTGTACTGTAAATGCAATTATGGACGATTTTTCTTTTCTTTTTAGTCAAGCAAACCATTTAAAATTATATAAGTAGTTTTATACAAAATGCTAATTTTTTCCTAAAAATTAACTTTGACAAGAATGTTGGAACCTATAATTGCTATTTCAAAGGGAATCAATGTATGATCTTTCTTTTCCCAAGTGGGATGAGCACAATGTTGAGTACTCAATAAGGGTAGACTATTAGGATTAGTGTTTGAAGGGTTAGGATAAGTCTCTTAGTAGGTGACCACCTCTGAGGGGTGAGTCCTTCTCAGATAGGATGCCAGTCCGGTAGGTCGTACCAATTCGAGCTAGCAAGTTCAGTCAAGTGGATTGTATATTTTTTAAATGGACAACTAGTAATGTTAGGTGTAGAGATGGAGGAGTATTTTACCCAGTAAGCCGTATACCTTGTGTTAGTATGCATAAAGTGTGGCATCCTGGATGTTAGTTTGTTATGGTGCACAAAGTGTAGTGCCATGGCTACCTCTTTTGAGTGGATGCATTTATTGTATGCATGTTTGATTTGAAAGGAAAACACCACTTTTCACTTGTGAAATTTATTTGAGGCTTGCCAACACTTTCTTTTATGAAAATTTCTCAACTTGCATACATGAAAAATTTTACCAGAAACACTCAAAACACACATGGGCTTACTGAGATTTATATCTTACCACCTTTTATACCATGCTTTCAGGTCGGTCCTGATGTGAAGGTTATTGATTAGAGATTACCTTTGTTTTGAAGACTTATTTCTTTTCCTATGTATTTCATTTGGGAGACTTTAGTAGACATTCATTTATTTATTTTTGGGACTTGTTCATGTATTGCTTAGAATGTAATAAGTTTAATTTTGAATTATTTCTTTCATTTATTTTGTGTGTCCTAGTTATAAAGACCCCTTGTCCTGTGGACGGGGCGACATCTCCATCCCTAATAGGGGCGTAGGTAGTGGGGTGTTACAAGTGGTATCAGGGACAAGGTTTAGGTAATTATTGATAGTATTTGCTTTATTTCATTAAGACTAAACTCTTTTGACTAATATGAGTTGTTTATGTTGTAGGATGGTTAGAATGATTAGAATTGGGAGGAAGGGGCAGCAATGGCATCCACCAATCTCTATCCACCCGGAAGACTTACCAGTGCCACAACCTACAGCACAACCTGCACCCCAACTAGTCATACCTTTAGAAGAGAGCAGTGATGATAAGATTCAGATTATTGAGCTACCTCCTATACCTGTAATAGGCTTAGTTACTGATAGTGAGGATGAGGATATTGACATGGAGTATATCCCAAACCCACCTAGCCTCGTGATGGACTTGACTACTGATAGTGATTATCCAAGAAAGATAGACTTTTAATCTCCACCTAGACCATCTTTTGTACCCCTGCCTAACCATGTTGAAACTAGGGAGAGTTTATGAGACCCGAGAAGGAACTAATGGACTATGGGTTTGTGAATGTTGCAGGGATAGACTTTTCTAGGAATACTGGAGGATGGTTGTGTGATGCTGACACCAAGGATTTTGATGAGATTAGGGGCTAAGTTTTGCCATGCTTAGGAAGTTGTTATTTACTACTTTCAATAAACTCCTATGCTGGGGGTTTATTTATGTTTAATGTTTCATTTCAAAATTTATGCAAATAAGAGTACCTTGGTGTACTCTAATCTCGAAAATTGTAATTCTTTATGCAAAACTTGCATCTAATTTACTTTTTTTTAAGTCTAAATGTGAATGCATGCTCAATTTAAATATTTTAAACTTTGATGAATAAATTCATTATCTGGGGGCATGGTTTAGAATGGCACCAAAGCGTCGTGCAACAGCATCCAGCAGAAGGGTACCTGAGGCAAAACTCATGACTTTGGAGTTTGATGCAACTCAACTACCACCGCCAAATCAAGGGAATAAGAATGAACCTGAGCAAGAAGTGGGGTCTGAAGAACCTGCCAATGTTCTGTGTGACCATGGGGCAAGCATTTCGCAAAATGACAGAGATACTGCAAACATTGTCAGAACGAAGGAACTCGAAGGGGGAAGATGAAGCCTTAGAGAGGTTTTTAAAGTTCTAATCTCCCACCTTCTTGGGAGAAGCCAAGCCAGACTAAAAACTAGAGCAGTGGGTGGAGCAGATGGAGGACATCTTTGCCACACTCTAATACATTGAGAAGCGAATGGTAAAATTTGCTGTATTTAGGTTGAGAGGCCCAGTTCAGGCATGGTGGCAGCGAGTCCAAGATGATTGGGAAATGATAGATCAAGACTGGACATGGACCAACTTTGTGGAGGCATTCAGAGCAAAATATATCTCTCAGTGGGTAGTGGAAAAAAGAGAGGACGAGTTCCAAAATCTGAAGCAAGGGAGTATGACCGTCACTTAGTATGCTGCTCGTTTTACCTAATTGTCAAAGTATTGCAAGAGGCTGGTAGATATCGAGCAAAACTGAATGAGGCAATCGGTTAAAGGATTGAGGCAGGAGCTGAGAAGAGCTTTAGCACCATCTCCACCGATAACTTATTTGGGGGCAGTAGACGCGGCAACCCGAATTGAGAACGACGATCGAAGCAATATGGTACCAAAACCATTCTTGGCACCAAGGCAACCACCGAAACCCTTCTAGAGGCAGTAAACCAATAAGCGACCTACCATCCAGTAATGGCAAAACTAGGGGAAGCAAGCACGAACAACACTAATTGGTCCTGCACAAAATCTCCTGTCGTGCTAACCTTGTGGGAAGAATGGTCATGTAAAGAAAAACTATTGTTCTAAGGGAGCTGAGCGAAAATGCTACAATTGTGGAGATTCGACGCACCTACGAAATGCTTGCCCAAAACTTCTCTGAATCAGGTAAGGAAACTTGGCCCAGACCGCGCGAGCCAATCTAGCCAATATTGCGAGAGTCTCTGAAAGTGGAACTCAGAAGCCGTAAGTAAAAACGAAGGTTTTCGCTCTTAACCGGGAAGAAGTTGGAGCAGCTGCAGCAGTGGTGGAAGGTATGTTTACTATCTAAGGTCGTTCTGTTAATGCATTAATAGACTATGGATCTACCCATTCCTATTGAAATAAGAATTGTACATATCATTTGGGTTGGGATGGAGTAGAACTACCTTTTACTATGTTGGTGAGTATGCCCTTGGGAAAAATGGTGCAAGTAGATCGATATGTGTAGAATTATAAGATTGAAGTGGGGAAAGAAAGCTTGGAGGGAGATTTCATAGTCTTAGCTATTGACGACTATGACCTCATCTTGGGCATGAATTGGCTAGCTAAGTATGGAGCTAAAGTAGACTGTAAGAATAAATTTGTCTAGATCATTAGACCTGGATATGATGTGCTAGAATTTAATGACAAGCAAGTAAAAGAGTTGAAGTTTTTGATAGTTGGAGCAAAAGCTTAGAAATTGTTGAAGCAAGGATGTCAAAGATATTTGGCTTACGTGATAAATAAACTGAAGGATCAGTGAACCCTCGAAAATACTGAGGTGGTAAAAGATTTTCCCGATGTATTTTCTGTGAAACTCACTTCTCTTCCTTCCAACCGAGAAGTTGAGTTCACCATAGATCTAAGTCCAGGAGCGGAACCTATATCTTGAACCCATATCGAATGGCACTAGCGAAGTTGAAAGAACTAAAGGAGCAACTAGAGGAACTGGTGAAGTAAGGTTACATAAGACCTAGCACGTCAACTTGGGGAGCTCCAGTGTTATTTGTGAAGAAGAAGGACGAAACTTTGAGGTTGTGTATCAACTATTGGGGGTTGAACAATCTGACCATCAAGAATAAATATCCTCTACCATTAATTGATGAGTTGTTGGACTAGTTGCAAGGCTCCAATTGTTATTCCAAGCTGGATTTAAGGTAGGGATATTATCCAGTGCGGATAAAGGAAGAGGATATACCCAAGACGGCCTGCAACACGAGATATGGTCACTACGAGTTCGTAGTGATGCCTTTTGGGGTGACTAATACACCGGCGGTACTTATGGATTTGATGCATCGAGTTTTTCAACCCTACCTGGACAAGTTCGTGGTGGTATTCATCGATGATATATTCATATACTCTAGGAGTCCAGAGGATCATGTAGAGCATCTAAGTCTGGTATTGGAAAAGCTAAGAGAGCACAAGCTTTATGCCCAATTTAGCAAGTGCAAATTTTGGCTGGACAATGTGTCGTTCCTTAGCCACGTGGTGACCAAGGATGGAATCAAGGTGGACCCAACAAAAGTTGAAGCAATTTCAGACTGGAAGTAATCAGAGAACATCACTGAGATTAGAAGCTTCTTATGATTAGCCAGCTATTGCAGGTGGTTTATTAAAGAGTACTCAACGTTAGCATCACCTATGACCCGCTTGTTGAGAAAGGATGTACCATTTGTCTGGAATGAGAAATGCGAGAAGAATTTTCAAGAGTTAAAGCGGAGGTTAATGACGGCTCCAGTGCTGAGTTTGCCAGTGGGAGATAAACCCTACGCTTTGTATACTGATGCTTCAAAGGAAGGTTTGGGAGCAGTATTGATGTAGGATAGGAAGGTAATAGCTTATGCCTCTCAGAAGTTGAAGCCTCACGAAGTCAATTATCCAACACATGATTTGGAGCTGGCTGCTATTGTATTTGCTTTAAAGAAATGGCGGCATTACTTGTATAGAGCCGAGTATGAAGTGTTCACCGACCACAAGAGCCTGAAGTATATATTTACCTAGAAGGACTTGAATTTGAGGCAGCGGAGATGGATAGAATTTTTGGGGGAATATCGTTGTTCTATCAACTACCACCCGGAAAGGCCAACGTTGTTGCTGATGCCCTGAGCCGTAAAGTCAAAATGGCCAGACAAGGTAAAGTTGTTGTGTTCAGGAGATGGCAAATAAGGTAAAGTTGATCAGAGAAAGGTTGAAAACGATCCGAAGCCAACAAAAAGTTATGCGGATAATAGGCGAAGGGAGTTGAAATTTCAAGTAGGAGACAGTATGTTCTTAATATTGACTCCAAGTAAAGGAATTTTGAAGCATCGAAAAGGTAGAAAGCTGAATCCGAGATATTTGGAAGCGTTTCCAATAACGAAAAAAATTGGACTGGTAGCGTACTAATTGGATTTGCCGGATAGGTTGACAGGAATACACGATGTATTCCATGTGTCTCAGTTGAAGAAGTGAATTGCCGACCCTGGGCTTATTTTGAATGATGAGCCGTTGGTATTGCAACCTGACTTGAGCTACGTAGAGAAACCTGTGAAAATTTTAAACCGAAGTATCAAGACTCTCCGAAATAAGTAGATTCCTATGGTGAAGGAACATTGGGAGCATCATGGCGCTTAAGATGCCACGTGGGAAACAGAAGAATGGATAAAGCGAAAATATCCTGACTTGAGATAAAGGTACATTTGAATTTCGGGACGAAATTCTTCTAAGGAGGGGAGGATGTAAAACCCCATCTAAACCTACCCTAGAGTAAGGGGGATGTGATACATATCATGTCATCATGCATGAAATATATCTCTTAAATGATTTTATATGTCTTAGAATTGTGGTTTATAGGTTATATGATTTATTTGTACTTGTTGAGTAGAAAGGGTAAAAAGATAATTTTGCTTGAGGTCGAAATAGGAAGATAGCTTAAGGCTTAGATAAGAAGAATATCCGTTTTAACCTTTTTTTTTTTTTTTTTTTGCTAAAACTATCCTAATTGAATGTATGACCACTATACATTTAAAATAAGAATTCCTAAATTAAACTAAACATAAAAATTATAAATAAAGAAACAACTAATAAAATAGTCCGTCTCCAATATCGTGTTAGCTTAAGTCCAAACTTGAAAATAAAAAGAGTTAGTATTGACTCAAAATTATAGATGTAAAAATCAACAAATTAAAAATATCATTATTACACATATTCCATATTAACATTGGGTTAGTAAAATTAAATAACTAAATATACAATTTATACAAACATACAAAGACAAGTTAGTTATTATTAACATGTATCTACCTATTTATATATTTACAACATATAGTGAAATTAAAATACAATTATACAAACAACAAAACAGGGTACCTTTTTTTTTTTTTTTTTTTTTGCAAAAAGAACAATTGTACAAATTTACATATTTACATATTTAAATGGTTAAATCAACAAAATCCAAGATTTCATGATATTGCTCCCCGGCAATGGCGCCAAAAACTTGATGTTTTTTGCACGAGGAAAGAATTATTAAACCAATAAACACAGATTTATCCCCGACAACGGTGCCAAAAACTTGATGCGTATTTATTTGGGTATAAAAATCATATAAAAACTAAGCACATTCCAAATCACGTTTATATTAAAACATTACCCCCAAATTCACATATGAGCAAGCGTACTCATCATTAACATAGCATAGGGTTCAAATGAGTGTCAATCCTCAAGGAACAAGTATGTATTAATCACTCTTCTTTCATTGTTTAACTGACTCAATAAAGTGAAAAGCAAAATAAAACAAAAGAAAATAAAAATATATACATATCAAGGATGAAGAAGTATGCAACTTAAATCATTATTTTGACAATCATGATCTTAAACTACCCAATCATTATCATAACTAATTATTCTCTGGACATCATGAAGGATTAAGATAGATTCACTTCTTTTTCAATCCATGAAATCACTATCTTCTAGATAAATTAGAATCACTTGGTCTCGTCTCAACTAATTCATCTAAAAGATGCATTGAGCACAATCCTTGATTAAATTCCTTTGGTCTAGGCAAATATCAATTAACCTTTAATTACCTAGTTCTTATCAATTAATCCCCTTGGTCTTGGCGAGTTAAGAGACAACAAATATGAAATCAATAAATTGAAACCCCCATCAACCCCTTTGGTCTCAGTGAATTAATGGAAAGAACCAATCAATTAATTTCATCATAAGCACAAGAAATTAAATACCAAGAAAAATAATCAATTAATCAAAAGATCAAATAACTCTAATTATCATGAATATCTAAAACAATGTCAAATTACAATGAAAAAAATTAACATATCATTGTTTAAGAAAAAGAAAACAAAGTGAAAGAAAGCACTCATAGATAAATCTCCTTCTTCTTCCTTTAAAGACCTTCTTGCACAACCCTCCTTGAATTGAAGAATTCCTCCCGAGAAGATATTGGTGATGCACTCCAAAATAAATCTAAGTCCCTACATTGTGCACCTCCCTTTTCTAGGGTAAATTGGCCTTTATTTATAGGCTTACAAAGTTCCTAAAAGAGTCCTAAGTAAAGAAGAAGAAAATACCTAAAAATAATCCAAAACAAAAAAGAATTAGAAATTGTTAAAATAAAATCCTAAGTAACCAAATAAGTCCACCATTTTGACTTTTTGAATTTGAATTGAACTTCAATTTGGACTTGTCGTTTTGTGCTGAAGAATGTGTCTTTGTTGAATTGGAATTGTTGAAGTTGGCTTCCAATTGAAGCCGTGCGGACCAAAATTGCCTAGCCACCGAAATCTTTATTTTTGTTGCATCGGCTAAATTTGAGCCACCAAAGCTACTTCACTTTTTCTGTTTTGCAATTGGCTGGCTTTGAGCTGCTGAATGAGCTACTGCCGAATTTTCTTCCTTTTCCTTTTACTGCACTGGCTCAATTGAGCCAACCGCCTGACATTCCCTTTCTTTTCTTTTGCTGTTGCTTTTGTTTTCTTTTGCTTAGCCGTGACATAGCCTGATATTGTTAACTTTCTTTGTTTGTTTAGGTCCCACTAATTTCACTCCTTTCTTTTGTTTTGTTGTTGGCTGAAATTCCTTCTTTGTTTTGCTGTTTTCCTTGTCTTGCTGTCGGCTCAAGTAAGCCATGAAGCTACCGAAATTCTAAAGCCAATCTCCTTTTCTTTTCTTTCTTCTGGCCGTTATTGTTGACTTCCTTTGATGCTTCTTTTCTTTCTTTTTCTTTGTTCTTCCTTTCTCAGGCTGGCGTCACCTCTATTCTGGAAAATCACACAATTAGTTCAAATTTTTTTCTTTTTTTTTGCATAAAATTACAGAAAAGTATTTTTATAAAGGAAATATCAAATAGAAAGGAATATGACTAGTTATTGTATAAAAAGTATCTTAATTTAGCCTCAAATAACTAGGAAAAATATGACTAATTTAGGCCCTATCATCAATCGGATCAAATCACCCTTTTTTGTTGAAGATTCGAAGAATACTAAAAAGGTTAAAAAAGAACAATCTTCTTGTTCTTCTTCTTTTATTTAACTTCCATATATTCTTCACTTCTTATTCTCATTCGTTCCTCTCTCACTCTCTCCCTCTCTCTTGGCTAAGATGGTGATGAACAATCATGGACAATCTTCAGATCATTAAAGCCATCAAGTACTCAAGGACCTCCACTAAGCAAGAAGAAACCTTTATTAAACGTTCATCAAATTGAGTATTTCTTTCTTTGATCTCTTCTTTAAATTCTCAAAATCAAGACTATTAGATGATGATAGGTTGAATGAATAAAGTGGGGTTAAGATATATATGTGGGTGAAGGGAGTGGATTTAAGACATGAGAATTGGAATGAATGTTGTGGCTTATGGGTTATGCTTTAGAATCACTATATGTTTATTATGATTAAGAGCTTTATGGATGTCTTAATGCATGTTAGACATTATGCCACCTTTGTTGATTAGGCCTTCATGATATTATTTTTCAATAATGGCATAGGTAATATTATGCCTAGTAGAATGTCATATCCTTGGGTGTATGATTATGTACATGGATTTTAGCTAGCAATAAAATTATTATAAGAACTACCTATATTTTTTTTATAGAATTATTATTGCTATCATCATTATTATTAATATAATTAATATAATTATTTTATTTAATCTACTAAACACTAAGTAGTTTCAAAATTAGAGATTATCTAAAATATTATTATTTTTTTAGTTAAATAAATAAAATATTTTTATTAAACATAAATAATAAAATGTTGGAATTAATTAATATCAAATTACTATTAAAATCATATTGTTATTAGTTAGCCTTACTAAAACTTTTATCTCCACTCATAAATATTATTTATGTTATAATAATTTATTTATTATTAATTTTATTTGTTATTTATTATTTACTTATTAATTAATTAAATTTAAGTATAATTTATTATTATTTATAATAATACTATTTAAATATTATTTAGAATTTATTATTACCCATTATTTATTACTAATTTTATCAATATTACTCATTATTTATTATTTGGTAATAAATAGTCAAAGTTTTAATTTATTATTTATTTATTATTTATAACACCTATTTATTTTAACTTATCAAACTAATTTTATTTTACAAAATATTTTATCAACTAGTATTAAAGCTTAAGGCATTACTGTCATGGTCAGATATTGATTGTGGCTAGTTGATCTAAGAGTTATTTATTGAAGGTAAGTATTGTCTGGATGTTTGTCTTATACCTTGTATTTACCCCAGGCGGGGTTAGATTGACCTGAACTACCTTGGAAGACTTTTGTACCCAAGAAGAGCAAAAGATCAAGTAAGTTCCTGCATAAAGTTGTTTGAAGACCAAAGTTATTTTTGCAAGTCAAACTCAATGTATACGAGTATTTGTACTGTAAATGCAATTATGGACAATTTTCCTTTTCTTTTCAGTCAAGCAAACCATTTAAAATTATACAAGCAGTTTTATACAAAATGCTAAATTTTTCCTAAAAATCAAATTTGACAAGAATTTTGGAACCCATAATTGCTATTTCAAAGGGAATCAATGTATGATCTTTCTTTTCCCAAGTGGGACGAACATAACGTTGAGTACTCAATAAGGGTAGACTATTAGGATTAGTCTTTGAAGGGTTAGGGTAAGTCTCTCAGTAGGTGGCCACCTCTGAGGGGGGAGTCCTTCCCAGATAGGATGCTAGTCATGTAGGTTGTACTAGTTCATGCTAGCAAGTTTAGTCAAGTCAACTGTGTATTTCTGGAATGGACAATCAGTAAGGTTGGGTGTAGAGATGGAGGAGCATCTCACCCGATAGGCCGTATACCTATCTTGTGTCAGTATGCACAAAGTATGGCATCCTGAACATTATTTTATCATGGTGCACAAAGTGTGGTGCTATGGCTACCTTTTTTGAGTGATTGCATTTATTGTATACATGTATGATTTGAAAGGAAAACACCACTCTTCACTTGTGAAATTTATTTGAGGCTTGCCAGCATTTTCTTTTATGGAAATTCTCAACTTGCATACATGAACTATTTTACCTGAAACACTCAAAGCACACACGGACTTATTGAGATTTATGTCTCACAACCTTTTATACCATACTTTTAGGTCGGTCCTACTGTGACGGTTATTGATTAGAGATTACCTAAGTTTTAATGACTTGTTTCTTTTCCTATGTATTTCATTTGGGAGACTTTAGTAGACATTCATTTATTTATTTTTGGGACTTGTTCATATGTTGCTTGGAATGTAATAAGTAAAATTTTGAATTATTTCTTTCATTTTTTTTGTGCGTCCTCATTATAAAGACCCCTTGTCTTGTGGATGGGGCAACATCCCCAGCCCTAAGAAGGGCGTAGGTAGTGGGGTGTTATAATATCAATATCTCAAATTGATATATTTTAGCATAATCATGGATTTTAACAGTCTAACTTATTAAGGGATCCATGGACATCTCTCCCAAGAATAAGAGGGATAAATTCTTTCACTATCAATCATATTCATCTCCTTAGTTTATTCTATATCTAACAGTGGTCTAATTTTATTATTTGGTTAAAGATAACGTCATGATATAGAATTGATCAAGTAGGAAACTATGATGACTTTAGATCGAATGCCTTCTAATATCATTATGGCTAGAAAGTACTTATGTCATGTCCCATGAAATACTCTCAAAGTAGGTTGTGTCCAATACAATGTTCTTTAACATTTATTTATATTTTGGCTTGATATCCCTTATATCCATGACCAGTAAAACATAGCTATCAAGTTATAAACATACTAATCTTAATTTATTATTGTTCCACTAATAATAATCGATTTGGGATAATTTAAGAATAGTCATTTTATTTATTATAGGGTTTTACTATCAAGTCACGTACTTGATGGCCATAAAATTAAACACACTATTTATTGAAAGAAATGACTTATATTATTACAAAATACATAACGACAATAGTATAAGTACAAATTATTTTAGGGCATATCCCAGCTGTAACAACTAAACACACCAATCAAATAGCACAATTAATAGAATGACTTTAGTGAACATGACCAATATAGTAAAGACTTTATTTTTCTTTCAACTTAAGAATTCAATCCAACACTTATTCTATCAAGCCAAGTTCATGTAAACTCATGTATTAAGATAGATATTACTAAGGCCATCGAAGTTGAGTTAAATAAGTTCATGCTCATTCATTATGTTTCACCCCATCCTTCAAGTCAAGAATGCAAACATTGTGACTCATATAAGTTAGGAATAATAAATTAGGTTCTATAATTGCTAAACTATTACAATCTGAGTAGCAAACTAGAGACATTTTCACCATTTTTTTTTTTGGATTAATAGCCTCAAGTGAATGGATTTCTCTCTACTCACTGTATTGGTCCCTTTAATTTTTCAATGTATTTTTTTTCACTTATTATGTTTTTTCACTCGTACTCTTGCTTTTTTTAATCTCACTTTTTCATTTTTTTTCTTCTTTCAACTACTTTTTTTCAACTTTGTTTTTTTCTTTTCACTCGTTTTTTACCAGAGGACATGCGTTTTGCATTCCTGAACATTTTTTCTCCTCACTTTTTCCAGAATGGGTACATAAGTCCCTTCTAACTCTCTTTTTTCAATTCTCATTCTCACCTTGCTTCTTATTTTCTTAAACTTAGAATAAGAACTAGTTTAGAAAATCACCAATATCAACCAAAATTCAATACTTATATTTCATCACAAAATCAACACCAATCCTCAAAAAATAAAATGTCACAACATCTACTAAAACATATGTAAGGTTAATACAAATTCTCAAGATTTAGCCTGTATCACACTTAATAGACAAGTTCACAAAAAATTAAACTCAATCAAATAAGTCCTAAATCAAATTCTTATCCAAAAAAGGAAAACAATAACAATACCATAATAGTAAAAAAATTTCAAATTTCAAATTTTTTAAATAGATCTAAATTTCAAGAAAATAACAAGAAAATTGATAAAAACTTAGGTAAAGAATATCACCAAATCACTTCCCCATACTTAAACTGGATAATGTACTCATTGGCTAAAAATCAACACAATAAAGCATTTCTAAAAAGACCAAAACTAATAAGAAAGGAAAAAGTTTTGCAATACTCTCTAGGTATAAGTATACTTCTCAAAATATGAAACTTGGGGAAAATAGAAAAGTTTGTCCAAGAAGAATTTATTCCAACCTGCAAAAGAAAACACAAATAAAGCACAAAGAAAATGATAACAAAATAAACAAATAAAACAAATGACTTAATAAAAATCTTCACAAAGTAAATAAGGAACACAACTCTTTCCCCCAAGTTAAGCTAGAAAGTATTCTCCTTATGGAGGAAAGGAATGACACATAACCTCTAAAAACCAAACTTAACAAGACAACTAAAAGAAATTAATGCTCTACATAAAAGGTAGGCATGATGAATGTAGAAGGAAGGCGGGGGAGGGGGGGGGGGGTTTGAAAAAGATAAGGGACATGAAAATTAATGTGCTCAATGAAAGTAGATGCATAAATCCAATTCCCTTTAAGCTCTTTAGATGCATCAGTCAATTTTTCAACACATTAATACAAATAATGTCTAAAGAGTGCACAACATAAAAATCACTAATAAACTATTATAAAGAATTATCACAATTAAAATTTCCTTTTAAACCTAGTAGTGTAGCACCCAAAGATGGTCTCAAGAAATCCTTACTTTGCAAAGCATGATCTACAAAAACTAAGTTACCTCCATTTGAATGGAGTGAAGGGTAAAATCTACTAACATCCTCTAAGGACTTCTTATACTGTATCATTGAAAAATTCAACTCCTTGAGGCATGTTAAACTCCACACATCATCATGTGTATCATTGTTTTCCAAAAATTGAGAGCTACCTACAAAATCATATGACAAAAGAAAAATCAGAAGTAATAGAGCATAAAGTATAATCAAAGGTTTCTCTCAGCACATTATCCAATTATTCCTCTTGCCTTTCTCTTCTTCTTGAGGGTTTGCTTTTTCGACTATATGGGCCTTGGCACTCAAAGGGCACAGTTTTTCACCAATTTGATCTAAAGAAGGTTAAAAAATTATCGTTTCAACTTTTTGGAGAAGGCCCACCATCTCCAATACTCCAATCGTGCTGGTTGATTGTTGTACGACATCCCTTGTTTTTCTAAAATTTTCAATGCCCTATTTTGGATCTTGTCAACCAACTTTGCTAGTTGTTTTTGTTTAGAGCTCTAGATTTTTCAAACCCCTTAATCGAAGAGTTTGTGTTAGCAACAAGGGAATTTATTGAAACTTCAAGTGACGTCTCACTAAAAGCATTAATGGAATTTTGCAAACGTGCCAACTTATCATCTTTGTAACTCCTTTGATTTTGCGTCCATGACCACATTTGTCCCCATAAATAATTGTCCATGATGATGTCTACCTTGCACTCAAAAAAAAAAAAAAAACAAAAAAACAAAAAAACAAAAATCAAAAAACAAAAATCAAGTTGAAAATAAAAATAAAAATATTAAAAGTTCAAACGAATAAAAAACAAAGGCATATACTAATACAAGGACCTAACTATTCACAAAATACTTAAAAACAAAAGTTAGTGAGATTTACAAATTCAACAAAGGCTAAATCAACAAAACTCGAATGTTTCTGATAATGCCCATCCTCAGCAACGGCACCAAAAACTTAATGCGTATTTTTTAGTGTTGAAAAATATTATCAACAAGGGGATACAATCAATTAAGTTTTAATTAAAATATTAACCACTAAAACCACACATATGAGCAGCAAGTATACCCATCATATAGTATAGAGAATAGCAAGTATCGAATCCACATGAAATTAGGCTCCCACATTTTTTTACCCTAATCTTTATTATTTAATCAATAAAATAAAGAAATAAAATAAAATAAATAAACCTACTAACCTAATATACTAGAGAGTGGATCAAGTTTGCACAAGAAAAGTCACAAAGATTTTCAAGGAGTAAAAATAAGAAGAAAAGACACGTAAAGAAGAAATATCCCAAATCTATTTCAAGTAAAATAATCAATTAAGTCCCAATCCAAATACCAATATGAGTTTAAAATATGAATTCACTTTCTCGAGTTATGAAATTCCTATTCTTAGATTAATTAAAGGATATTTCTACCTACCTAATTAAATCTAAAAAGCATTACGAACAACTTAATTTATGAAAGTAACAATATCCCTATCTCTAGGCAATATTCTGAACCCTCAAATTAACAATTAATGCCCCTATTTCTAGGTAACACTAAAGTCTTTCTTATGGAAGAAATTAACAACCCTATATTTAGGTGAAATTAATGTCTTTTTGATTACCAAGTCTTTACCCTTAACTTCTCTCTCGAGTTAATTAAGAGATAACAAGTATTGAATTAATTAGTTGGTAAGGCTCTTCTAACCTCTCTCTCCCATTAATTAGAAAAGAACCAATTAACCTAACAAAACAATGAATTCAAGTAATCAAATATTTAAAGTTGGAATCACTAGATCAAAAGAAATCCAATCCAAGAACATAAACTTAAGGTTCAATCTTCAAATACAATTAAAGCATAATAAACTTCAATTGTCAATAAATTATAAAGAAAAATAAAAGAAATCACTCATAGAAAAGCAAACCTTCTTCCTCTCCCTTGAAACCTTCTTGATTAATCTCCTCTTATTCTCTAAGAATTCTCCTTGATCCTCCTTAATCTTGGTATTCTTGAGACTCTCTAGGAGTTTTTTAATTACTTAGGGTGAGAACTAATTTAATGGGTGTTATTCTCTTATATTTATAGGAGTTTAGATTGCCGAAAAATCAATACAAGAGTCCTAATTTGTTCCCAAACCAATTCCCAAAAGATAGTTGTCAAATTCTGCACAAAAGCTTTTTTTCCACGTTAAATTCACGACATGAACTGGCCCTGGTTGCTCTGAAGCAGTCGGCGCTTGTTGTACTATGTTTTTCCATGTTGGGCTAGTCTTGAGCAAGCGTCGGCTCAAGCTTTGAGCCAGTGCAGTCTTAATTTTGTTTGAGTGCTGAAAGTGCTCCATTTTAGTCCTTTTTGTGCAGAAATTTGCCGAACCTCTTTTCCATGCCTTTTTTTTTTTTATTTTTGGTGCTCTTTTCATATGTTTTTGTGCTTATTTTCACCACTTTTTCAACAATCATCAATCTACACAAAAACATATCAAAGTGAGGGAAAATCTATATTATCTAATCTAAAAATCAAGCATAAATGTATCACAAATGCCCTCCAAATATATGCACATTTTGCCCCTATCACAATGCATCTAAAGTTTAACTTCCCCTTTTCCACCTAAACATAAAGATTATCGTATTCAAATGTATTTGACTCTACTCCTAAGATTCATTCTTTTGACAAAAACTTTGCATATAAGGATCTTTAACAAAGCAAATGAACAAGAAGCAAATACTCAAGCAATGAAAGGATATCATGTGCTAAATAATATGATAATTAAAAAAAAAATGTACTAAATGATTAATATGCACCAAAATGATAAATCTATAACATGCACCAACAAATAAACAAATGATTAAATAATAAATGATAATTAATAAATAGTGGATAAATATTAAATATTAATTATTTAATAAATAAATAACAAATAGGTATCAAATAATTAATAAATCACAAGTAATAAATAATAATTAGTAAATAATAATTAATAAATAAATAACAGTAAATCGTAAATAATGAATACTAATTAAATAATAAATAATAAATAAATAATCATAATATATAGCGGTAAATAGTAATAATAATAAAAAAATAATAGTGCTAATAGTTATTAACAAATTATGAATAGTGCGTCCGTGATATATATATATATATATATATATATATATATATATATATATATATGAGCTAAAATGGTTATACTTTACTTAGTTATTTGAGGCTCTTTTGTAATATATTTTGTGAAATAACTAGTCATATTCTTTCATATTTGAGATTTTACTATTGGAAAGGTATTTTGGTCATTATCTCAGGATTTTGGGTAAAACAAAGCAAAACTGTCGCGAAATAGAGCAGAGGCGGCGCCGGCTGTAATGCTGGAAACGGCGCCGGCTGCACTCTAGAACGTATTCGCACAATTCGGAGAAAAATCGGCGAACGAGTGGATAAACAGAACCAAAGCGGCGCTGGCTCCGAAGGACCAAGGCAGCGCCGGCTATGGTCTGTCCCTGAGGCGGTGCTGTGATATTTCTACACGTTTTTGGGAATCTAAAGAGTTTTAACAGTTTCCAACTTTTACTTGGCCAAGAACTTTGTACCCACGAGTTTAGGCACCTCTTAAGCCTATAAATAGATGGAAAACACAAGGAAAAAGGAGAGAATTCATTGATCATCATATAAAATCACTCAGTCCAAGGAGAATTCTTCAAAGTTCAAGGAGGGTTGTACAAGAAGGTCTTCAAAGGAAGAAGAAGGAGGCTTGTCTATGAGTTCTTTCTTTTACTTTGTTTTCTTTTTCTTGAACACTGATATGTTAATTGTTTTATTGTAATTCAATATTGTTTTAGATATTCATGATTTCTAGAGTTATTTGATCTTTTGATTAATTGGTTATTATTCTTGGTATTCAATTACTTATGCTTATTACGAGATTAGTTAGTTGATTATATCCATTGACTTTTTGTTGCCAATTGACTTGCTGGACCAAAGGGGATTGATTGTTTAAGAACTGGTAATTGAAGATTAATTGATGTCTTCCGAGACCAAGAGTTCATTGATTAATTTCATGTTCTAAATTCGCTGAGACCAAGGGAATTTAATTGAGGATTGTGTTTAATGCGTCTTTTGGATGAATTAGTTGAGATGGACCAAGTGATTCTAATTTATCTAACTATTGTAGTGACAATCATAATAGTTATGATAATAAATATTAAATAATAACTTTGGTAATAATATTAATAAATGAATTTAATAATGTTAATAATAAATAGATAAATAAATTTGGTAAACAAATAATTAAAAAACCCTATAAATATTAGTTAGTATGAATAATAAATTCTATAAATAACACTAGTATTATAACAATAACAATAATAATACAAACATATATGTTAGTATAACATACTAGAGAAAATATCATACGGTATCTATTTCCCACTAATTAAACATAATCCTATTAAACCAAATAAAACTTAATATCACATAAATGGCTACAATCCAAATAGTTACATTATACACAAATAATAAGGCCATAACAAAACACTCCATATTGCACCTAATGCCATCTTAATATAAGTCTGCCCGTAACATTTAACCAAAAAAGACCGACACACCAACATGATTCTCCACTGACAATGTGCTCTATTTCACCAAACTGCATAGACAAAACAAAAAGCCTTCTGCTAATATATATACATATAGAATCAATACCCACAGTAACAAGTTCCAACAACCAATGCATGCCCGGCAAATCCCAAATCCCACTAACCAAATTGCTCTCAATTGTAGTTAAAAAAACGGAAATCAAAATAAGAAGTAATGGGGTTTTAGCTACTTGCAGAAAGGAGGTGCGCTGATCTCTGTAAAGGGTGCGTGTTTGCTTGATTTCGGCTGAAGTTTGATAAGAAATAAATCCTTGGGTGACTCAGCCTTACTCGTTTTCGGCTTTTCTGCGGAGAAATCTGTGGATTCTAGGGATGTGGAAGTCCTTTACTTTGTACAAAGTGAAGAGTGCAACCTAGAGGTGGAGCCTTGATGTTTTGGTTTGCAATGGGGAGAAGAGTGATCGTGAGTTCCAGTTGTTTCGCCTAAGATAATGTGCTTCGGTTGTGGTGGTATAGAGATGGGAGACTGAGAGGAAATGAGATGTGCATGTGCTGGGCTTCCTTGAGAGAAAAGAGAAGGCAAGAGTACTAGGCGTTTTCTGGCTTCTTGCAGAAATGTGAAATAGAGTGATCGAGAGAGAGAATGGGAAATGAAAGTGAGAAAAGAATGAGTGAATGATGTGTTTATTCTGTGGAAATGAGATGGAGCCGAACGCTTTTGGTGAATTGTTTTTCATCTGGCTTTGCGTATGCAATTTGACAACCTATTTAGATAAAGTATAAAAATAGGATGGCAATGGGGTGATTTTAGATAAGTCTCATAAGTTTGAAGTTTAAAGAGAATAGAGTTGTTTCTTTCAAGCTTGAAGGCTCTTAGAGACTCTTCTCTATTTCGGCTAGCTTAGGTACAAAGAAGAGTAATGGCTGATTAAATTCAACTTTGTGAATGCTGATAGCCAAAAATTGAATAGAATGGTAAGGATATCGCCGGATCTCCAGTTGGACAAAAAAAATCTGGTACAGGTATGTCTAATCATGTATGATATCTATGTAGGATTTTCCAAAAGAATTCAAACGCTTCAAAGTCTATCCAAATAACCAAGATAACTCTTCAAATTTTAAAGGACACTTCTAAACTCAATAGCTAAAATTGACAGCCAGCTTTTCCATTGATCCTAAGCTCTTATAATTATATGAAATATACAAAGACAATTGCGAATCGGATAAAGAATGGTAGTTGAAAAATTATCTTCATGTTTTAAATTTTGAAAAGGGATACTGGGATAACTGGCGGCCGAGATTGATAAGAACTAAAAGGATTTGAGAGATGAAGTATTATGGGTTTATCCTCAACCGGCCCTGGCTTTTTTTGTAGCTGGTCCAGGCTTTGCAATCCACAGCCGGCCGAGGCTTGCACAAAGCCTCCCTCGGCTTTATATAAGCGTATCTGGCCAAGGCTAGCACTAAGCCATCCCGGGCTTTATATTTTGCGAAGAGGAACAGTGGACTTTGGGTATTTGCACAGAAAAGAAAATATTGAAGGCCCGAAGCTTTCCAATAGCAAATGAAAGTATAGAATTCCAATTGTTTGAGAAGAAAAAAAAAAAAAAACAAAATCTGGAATAGATTTCTAGAGTTGAAATGTAATAACAACCTTAAACATAGGAAAGGATTAAAATCAAAATAAATTGTTTCCAATGGGAATCAAACTCAAGTCTCTACGAAACAAACTCTAAGCTCTAATCACTAAGCTACATCAGTTCTTGTGTTCCATCTTACCAAAATAATCCTCTTCTGCTTTAATCCCAGAGTTACCTAATTTCTATCTCAAACATCTTTTACCAAAAATCTTCCTTAGTTCTAGGTAAAATTCCCACTATTATCAAACACATAACAAGCACAAAATAAAATTCATAAGATACATAGAAATATATAATGTCCAATCACATACTCATATGATATGCTATGAAATACCAACCCTCTCCCAATCTTAAGGTAGTTCTAGGTTAGGTTTCACAGCGTTAGTGTTTGATAAATTTCATCCCTATCTTGTTTTATCCAAGGTTGTGGTTTACACTGATCATTCTGCACTAAAATATCTTTTTACAAAACTTGACTTTAAGCCTAGATTGATAAGATGGGTTTGTTATTGCAGGAGTTTGATTTGGAGATTTGGAGATCAAGGATAAAATTTGGAATGTATGCCAAAAATTGACAATGTATTTCTATATTTTGAAAATTAATAAAATACTTTATTCATTAATGTTTGTTTGTTTACATATATGTGCACATTAAGATCAAAGTGTGTTAGTAAGTAATATACGTAATTGAGTCATACTTTCATAGTAAGGTGTATGTAACACCTGACACCCTAGGTACTTAGATAGGGCAGGATGTCGCCCTGTCCAAAGGATTAGGGATCTTTATAACGAGGTATAAAAGAAAAAGATGGCTAAATAAAATTAAAGGAATAGTCTCATTACATCCGGAAGCAAACTTATGCAAGTCTGGAAAATCAAAACTAAAAAACGTCTCTTGAAATAAATTCAAAACATAAGTAAATAAATAAATTGGAGTTCGTCTCCTAACGCTTCATGCTACTTAGTATAAGCCATCCCCTGAAATCATGACATAAAAAGTGTAAGATTGACATCTCAGTAAGTCCCGTATGTGCAAGTGTCAATTGAAACCATTTCGTGTATACAGGTTTATCCAAATCACAAAATCGTGTTTACAAGTCAATTTCATCAATAACAGTTATATAAAAGAGCATTGCTCAATAAATCCAAAACAGTTCACAATAAATCATCGTTTCATCATATTCATTATTCTTTAAGTAGGGATTAGTAAATGATTCAACAATATAGTAACACAATTTGTATCTTGGTTATCACCATGATAGCTTCCTAATGTATTCTTTCAACAATGGACAGTGGGGGGATCCACCCACTAGGTGAGATACTCCTCCATCTCTACACCCAACATTTCGGTTGTCCAATCCAGATAAATAATGTCCAGATGGACCAATATGCTAGCTCGGACGGCCTGACTATGTAGTACTGTCGCATCTCTAAGTTGAGTTCATCTTCTGGAGGTGGCCTCCTGTCAGAAGACTCACTCTTACTCTTCAAAACTAGTACTACTAGCCTAACCTCACTGAGTACTCAACACTCCCCGTTTAGGGGCAGAATCATTTTCCTTTTTCGAAAGTCTTTGATTAGCTTGATTGCAAAACGTGGTTTTTCGTAATAGTGTTTCCAAATTATTTAGTGGCAGTGTAAGAAATCGTTTTTGAGTTTGAATAGTTGAATTTTGATAAACTTATTTAGAAAGTAAAACATCCACGTTTCCAACCCAAGTATCAAAACACAATGTAACTCATCCTGTTTAACCAACGTTTCAATCATCTTGTCAAAACATCATATTCACATCAATTCCAAATAACATTGTAAAAATTACTTGCAAAAGAGTAACATTTATCAAAACAGTTATGCAGGGACTTACCTAGATAAATCAATAGCTAGACCCAACTCAATCGATTACTCTTATTTCCACTCATTCCTTATTTAGAGCAAATAATTCCATGATTAGGATTTATTCATTCCATCTATTATTTCATACAATATGACTCTCCATGATCTCATTAATCACCAAATCCATCCATGGTATCTAAGTACTTTAATTCATTAAATCACATGTATAACTTCCCTTTACCCTTCCATTGATCATGGCCATGCATTGATCTAAATCAATTCCCCATATGACAACTCCTATATTCATCTAGCATAAAATCATCATAAATAGCCCCATAAACATTAAAAGAGCTCATCTTTGCCTATTTAGTATAGATCTAAATTCATCATGACAAGATACATCAATGTCCTATCTCATACATGCTTTGTCTATGGCTTACATCAACATATTCATCAATCTAGTTCATTCATGCTTTCATGCTAGACTCCATAAGCATTCTTAAGCAAATATTTTAAAGATTAAGACCATTTAAATCAGTAAAGATAGGATCTTGATTACCACTTACCGATCTAGACTTAAAACACGGCAACTCCTTGTTGACTAACTTGAGTTCAATCGATAGTTGAAAAGATTTGGTCTGTTTAGATGACTTTTATCGAGACTTACCAAGAAAGGGATAAAATCAGTCCCTTATGGACGTGATTTAAGGGAGAAGAAAGGAAAAGAATGAAGTAAGAGATGAATAGAAGAGTTGAAGATCAATTATCTTGGACATAGTTTCGATTTTGGCTTTGTTTTTGGGGTAGGTTGTCCGAATTCTTTTGTAGGTTGCAGGCTGTTTGTTTCGTATGTTTGAGGGTAGAAATTTCATGATTTTCTGGATAGGGGAGTCTAGCATTTTATGTTTAGATGTTGGGAGGAGTTTTACCTTGTTATGGTTTCTTGATCACAAGAGAAAATTTGTACAGCTTTGGTTCTTCTATGGATGTCGAAATTGGTCAGTGGTTTGAGGGTTATTGCTGCTGTGTTTTTGATGATTATGATGGCCGAAATTCTGGATAGAAAGAGAGAAGAAATCTAGTTAGTTTTGGTCTCTATAGTGGCGAAAATAAGTGAGGAAAAGTGAGCCTTTGTGTAGCTATTTTTTGCACCATAATTAGAGAGGTTTTTGTGCAAGTTTTTGGCCGGAAATTTCATGCAGAATAGAGCTGATTGTGGCCAAAATTCTGAAGGTATTGGATAGGGAATTCTGGTTTTTTTTTTTTTTTTGGCTAAAACCAAGTCCTAATTGGTTAAGGTTTTTTTGGTTAATCCTAGCTAGGTTTTAGAGAGTTTTAGGTAAGCTATATTTAATCTATGTGTGGTGGCAGCTTTGAGGGGATTTTCCAAAAAATTATAGAAAGGAATTAGGTCATCTAGTTAAGGAATAATTTAATTAATTCCCTATATTAATTTGAGTAATTTCTAAATAGCTAATAAATAGTTATTTTTGTAGAAAAATTCTAGTTTCCTAATTCCCTTGAAGCTATCCAAAATTCTTCTTCCTTTTCCCCAAAATTTCGAAAATCTTTATCTTAATCCAAGAGATAAATACTTCATTTAAAATCCAGCTTTTATCCTTTTGTTTTCTTTTTTCTTTTTTAACTATTTGAAGAAAATTAAAATATGGAGACATATTCCTATCAAAGTGGCGGTAACCCTAGGGGGTTTCGGCCAAGGCTAAAAAAATTAGGGTTGGAGAAAATATAAGAAAGGAAATGATTTGAAATAGCTAGGATTCGAACTCAAGCCTGTCAAGAATTAAATACCAAGCTTTATCCGCTAAGCCATATTAATCCTTGGTAAATATTCTCCTAATAAATTTCCTTAATTCCTACTCACTTGCTTAATCCTCTTTCTAATAAATTCTCCTCAATAAAATAAAACTTAACTAACTCAAATAACACCACCACTTCAAGAACAAATTAATTCATGAAACAAAAAACTAATATTTCAATGAAAATAGTTCAAATCATCAAGGGTAGTATAAAACAATATGACATGCATGATTTTTTCCCACATACTAAAGGTGGTCTAATACGGGGTATTACATCCTCTCCCCCTTAAGAGAATTTCGTTCTGAAATTCAGGGTGCTAAACTTCTAAAGCAAATTTGGATACTTCCTTTTCATCCATTCTTCAATTTCCTATGTTGCATCCCGAGCTCCATGATGCTCCTATAAGATTTTTACCACAGGTATTTGCTTATTCCTTAACGTCTTGATACTATGATCTAAAACCTTAACTGATTTATCCACATAACTCAAGTCAGGCTGAATGATCAAAGGTTCCTCATTCAATACATGCTCCGAGTCAGTGTTATATTTCTTCAATTGGGACACATGGAACACATCGTGAATTCCAGCCAACCCTTCTGGTAGCTGCAAGCAGTATGCTACGGGTCCAATCCTTTCAATCACTGGAAAATGTCCTAAATATCTAGGACTCAACTTCCCTCCCTTAGGATGCTTTAGAATTCCTCTGCTAGGCGTTATCTTTAAAAATGTCTGATCTCCCACTTGAAACTCCAACTCCTTATTCTATTATTGGCATAACTCTTCTGTCGGCTTTGAGCTGCTTTCAGCCTCTCCCTTATTACCTTCACTTTGTCGACCATTTTCTCAATATTCACTTCTCCAGACTTGCTGATTTGACCATCCTCTGACCATCCCCAATACAAGGGTACCTGGCATTTTCGTCCATACAATACCTCATAGGGTGCCATTCTAATTGATGCTTGATGACTGTTATTGTAGGCCAACTCAGCGTAAGGTATGCAGTCTAACCAGTTATCTCTGAAATCCAGTACACAAGCCCTAAGCATATCCTCTAAAATTTGGATAACTCTTTCAAATTGTCCGTCTGTCTGCGGGTGAGAAGAAGTACTGAGCTTCAAAGTCGTTCCCAGTGATCTTGAAATTTAGTCCAAAACCTGGAAGTAAATCTGGGATCCCTGTTGAATACAATACTTATCGGCACTCCATGCAATCTAACTACTTCGCGAATATACGTCTTGGCCAATTTTTCCATAAAGTCCCTCATTTTTACTGGAATGAAATGATCCGTCTTGGTCAATCTGTCAATCACAACCCACATAGCATCCTTCAAAGTCTTAGACATCAGTAATCTAGTAACAAAGTCCATTGTTGCCTCTTGCCACTTCCACTCAGGAATAGGCAATGGCTGTAGCAATCTGGCTGCCCTCTTATGCTCCGTTTTTACTTTCTGACACGTTAGGCAAGTAGAGACGTATTACGCCACATCTCTTTTCATTCCCAGCTACCAGTAGGCCTTTTTCAAATCCTGATACAACTTCACTTCTCCTGGATGAATGGAATACTTGTTCTTGTGAGCCTTATCCATTATCTTTCTCTTCAATACTAGATCGTCCGGTACACATAGTCGTTCTCGGAAATACTTCACTCCCGCTTTATCAGTTCGAAACTCCTTATTCCTTTCTTTGCTTCCTTTGCCTTGAAGGTTTGAAACTCTTGGTTATTCCACTGAACTTCACCAATCTCTTGCCTTAGCTCGGGCTCCAATTTCAGATTGCTCAAGCTAATTTTTCCTTCTCTCACTTGCGCCTTTTGTCTCAAGAACTCCTGTGCTATTTGTACCTCTTGCACCCTCAGGCTAGCTATCCTCACCTTCCGACTCAGCATATTAGCTACCACATTCGCTTTCCTAGGATGGTAGTTAATTGGACACTTGTATTCCTCCAAGAACTCCATCCACCTCTTTTGCCTTGAGTTTAAGTCTTTTTGCGTGAATATGTACTTCAAACTCTTATGATCTATGAAAACTTCATATTCTACCCCATACAAATAGTGTCGCCATTTTTTCAAAGCAAACACTATCACTGTCAACTCCAAATCGTGCGTCGGATAGTTTACCTCATGCGGCTTCAACTTCCTTGATG
This sequence comes from Voacanga thouarsii, assembly GCA_026120185.1. Classification (NCBI taxonomy): domain Eukaryota; kingdom Viridiplantae; phylum Streptophyta; class Magnoliopsida; order Gentianales; family Apocynaceae; genus Voacanga; species Voacanga thouarsii. Next base: position 1,687,626 of record JANUWF010001576.1, read on the forward strand.
CGTAGGCGATAACTTTTCTGTCTCGCATCAGCACTGCCCCTAGACCTTCCTTAGACACATCTGTGTACAAGGAGTAGGCCTTACCTTCTTCAGGTAGGCTCAAAATTGGTGCTATTATCAATCTCCTCTTAAGCTCTTGGAAGCTCTTCTCGCACTTATCATTCCAGACATATGGAACATCCTTCCTTATCAATCGAGTCATCAGCGTCGCCAGTGTAGAGAAGTTCTTAATAAAATGGCAGTAATATCTTGCCAATCTAAAGAAATTCCTGATCTTGGTTAGGCTCTCTGGTTGCTTCCAATTTGAGACAGCCTCGACTTTTAATGGGTCCACTTTGATTCCATCTTTAGATATTACGTGACCAAAAAAAGCCATTGAACCCAACCAAAACTCGCATTTGCCAAACTTAGCATAGAGTTTATACTTTCTCAATTTCTCCAGTACCAACTTTAAATACTCCGCATGCTCCTCGGGACTTTTAGAGTAGATTAGAATATCGTCTATGAACACTACCACAAACTTATCCAGGTACAATTGGAAAACCCTGTGCATAAGATCCATGAAAATGGCAGGTGCATTAGTTACTCCGAATGGCATCACCACGAACTCGTAGTGTCTATAGCTAGTGTTGAGAGCCGTCTTGGGAATATCCTCCTCCTTGATTCGCACTTGGTAATAACCTTGTCAGAGATCCAACATAGAAAAGTAACACGAACCTTGTAACTGATCGAACAACTCATCATTCAAAGGCAAGGGATACTTGTTCTTGATCATGAGGTTATTCAACCATCTATAGTCTATGCACAATCTCAACGTCTCATCCTTCTTATTTACGAACAACACCGAGCTCCCCATGGCGATGTACTGGGTCTTATGTACCCTTGCTTAACTAATTCTTCTAGCTATTCCTTTAGTTCTCTTAATTCAGCGGGCGCCATTCGATAAGGAGTCTTTGACACTGGCTCCATTCCAGGAACTAAATCGATAGTAAACTCGACTTCTTGGGAAGGTGACAGAGAAGTGAGTTCCATAGGAAATACATCCGCGAAGTCCTTCACAACTTCGGTGCTTTCCAAGGTACACTAATCCTTGGGCTTATTGATAAGATAAGCTAGATATCCTACACAACCCTTCTTCAGCATTTTCCGTGCTTTTGCACCTACTATCAAGAATTTCAACTTCCTCACCTTTCCCCCATTAAACTCTAATACATTGCATCTAGGTCTAACAAACTGCACTGTATTGGCCTTGCAATCCACTCTTGCTCCATGCTTTGTTATCCAGTCTATACCCAGAATCAGATCATAGTCGTCGATGGGTAGGATTATGAGATCCGCCTACAAAATCTTTTTTCCAACCATAACATCGCACCCTTGAACTACCTTACTCGCACCACTCTGCCTCCCCAAATGTGTACTCACTAATATGGTATAAGGTAACTCTACGCCGTCCCAACCCAAATAGCATGCACACTTATCGTTCACATATGAATGAGTCAATCCGGGGCCTATTAAAATAGAAATAGAATGACCTTGCACAGAAAGTGTACCTTCAACTACCGCTGAATCAGCTCCAACCTCTTCTCGGTTTAGCGTGATGACCTTGGCTTTCACTTAAGGCTTTTGGCCTCCTCTTCTATTTGTCCCAATAGGTGCTCCTCTGACTGCCCTAGCTGGCTGGGTCGTAGCTCTCTATCCCATTCTGAGTGGTCTTGGACAATTGTTCTTCAGGTGGTTCGGGTCACCACAGTTGAAACATCTTTTCATCACTCCCCATGACCAACAATCCTTTTCGGCATGACCTCGCTTCCTATAATTCTGACACATTAGTGCGCCCGACATAGGACCTGGTGGCGCTGTCCTGGGCTGCTTTCCTTCATCGAACTAGCGGGTCGCTTGTGAGCCAGGGGTCTCATCGGCGGTCGGCTCGGCTGGAATGGTTGGTTCATCGGCCGGTTCTTATCCTCATTTTTTGTTTGAGTTGCTACATCTACCGTAGCTGTATATGTCACCAGAGGAGATGGTGCCAGTGCTCTCCTTAAATCTTGCCTGAGACCCTTCACGAAGTAACGTGTCCCCTTCTGCACGGTATCTACCAGACACTTGCAGTACTTAGATAGCTGGGTGAATCGTGTAGCATACTGAGCCACGGTCATTCCTCCTTACTTAAGAGTCTGGAATTCATCCTTCTTCTTCTTTGCTATCCATCGTGGTATATACTTTGCTTGGTAAGCCTCCATGAAGATCTCCCATGTCTAGTCATTATCCTCTTTCCCAGTCCTCCTGGACTCGTTACCACCAAGCTCAGGCAGGTTCCCTCAGCTTGAATGCTGCAAACTTCACTCTCCACTTCTCAAAGTATTGAAGAGTCACAAAGACATCTTCCATTTGTTCAATCCACTGCTCAGCCTTTTCATCTTGCTCCACTTCTCCCTAAAACGTCGGAGGTTGGAACTTCAGGAATTGTTCCAAGGCCACATCCTCACCCCTAGGTGCTCTCCTATCCACATTATCTACTTTCTCAATTAAGTTCTGAAGAATGGCAGGCCTTCTGTCACTTCTTTGGACTCTCCTGATGTCAACTCCTGCTCCTGCTCAGAATCCCTTTCCACCTCTGGTGTGGATTGCCGTTCCTGCTCAGACTCAGGAGCCAATAACTCGCTCTCTTGAGCAGCCCTACCTCGTCCTGCAGCCCTACGTCTTAGTGCCATCTATTGGCATCCAATATAAGGTTCATTAGGGGAAAAGTTCATGACATGTAATAAATTGGCTCATGGATTGGAAAGAATTTGCAATTTAATGAAAAATAAATTTTGCGAATAACACTCCAAATGGTATAGAGAAATAAAAAAAACCATACTTTCATTAACCAAATCCAACTTAGTACAAAATAAGGGAGTATCCTACTAAGTACTTCTTTTATTCTTGTGAAACAAAATTCAAAATAAAAGAGTAAATGCTAAATCAAATAAATAAACGAACATCTCTTTATAGAAATAAAAGAATAATCACTAAGGGTCCTATAAACTCTAAGCTTCACTAGAGTCACTGGAGTCCTCAGAAGTCTCAAGGGAAGGTTCCACTATCCATCCTGCACTGCTGTTGGGGTGATCTTGCACACGATCCTTGGCAAAACCAAAAGATCGAGGCTTCTTTTTGGGTTGACCCAAAATATACTCCTCATCATCCCTACCCCTCAGCTTAGCCCTCAACTCCGCATCCCTAAGCTTTTCCATGGTTAACATCACTGCATTCTTAGGCCTCCCAGATTCCAACTCATATGACTCACTCCCCAGAAGCGTCGGGATTCCTTCCTCTTTGGATGGGGTCGCAGGTGTATCAATACTACCTTTCCCCTCAATCACTTCTGCCTCATTCTTGCTTTCTAGCTCTCCTACCTCCCCCTCAATCTCAAGTCCCCGTAGCTCATCTTCACTCTCATCATTCATTGCTCCTCCCTCCCCTATCTTCTCCTCATCATCTCTTTCATTCTCTTCCGTATCCCCATTCTCCTCAAGTGCGGGCATCTCAGGTATCGGCTCCTTAGGTTCCTTCTATACTCCGAAGTCTTTTATCATAGGTGGTTCATGGTCAATCTCATCCTCACTCGGGATCCATCCACCCTTAAGTTCTGTCTCTGACTCTGATGATAAGGAATCTGGTATAGGTATTAGGTTAGATGCTCTACCACTTGCGGGACCGCACATAAAAGGCCAGTCACGAGTTACAGTTGCGGATCTTCTAGACATCCTACAAAAGAAAAAAAAAAATCAGAACTAAATTTCAACTCTTAGAGGTCAAACACTATTCAATGAATCTCAATTCCTAAGGTTTAGGTACCACTCAATCAAGCCAATTACCTAAACCTAGGCTCTGATACCACTTGTAACACCCCACATCCTAGGTACCTAGATAGGGCAAGATGTCGCCCCATCTAAAAGACCAGGAGTCTTTATAGTGAGGTACAAAAGGAAAAGACTGCTAAATAAAATTAAAGGAATAGCTCATTACATCCGGAAGCAAACTTATACAAGTCTGGAAAATCAAAATTAACAAACCTCTCTTGAAATAAATTTAAAACATAAGTAAATAAAAAAACTGGAGTTCATCTTCTAACGCTTCACCCTACTCAGTATAAGCTATCCCCTGAAATCATGATATAAAAGGTGTAAGATTGAAATCTCAGTAAGTTCTGTGTGTGCAAGTGTTAATTGAAACCATTTTGTGTATGCAGATTTATCTAACTCACAGAATCGTGTTTGCAAGTCAATTTCATCAATAACAGTTATACAAAGGAGCCTTGCTCAATAAATCTAAAACAGTTCACAATAAATCATCGTTTCATCACATTCATAATTCTTTAAGTAGGGATTAGCAAGTGATTCAACAATATAGTAACACAATCCATATTATGATTATCACCATGATAGCTTCCCAATGTATTCTTTCAACAATAGGCAGTGGGGGGGATCCACTCACTAGGTGAAATACTCCTCCATCTCTACACCTAACATTTTGGTTGTCCAATCCGGATAAACAGTGTCCAAATGGACCAATATACTAGCTCGGACGGCCTAACTATGTGGTACTGTCGCCTCTCTAAGTTGAGTTCATCTTCTGGAGGTGGCCTCCTGTCAGAAGACTCACTCTTACTCTTCAAAACTAGTACTACTAGCCTAACCTCACTGAGTACTCAACACTCCCCGTTTAGGGGCAGAATCATTTTCCTTTTTCGAAAGTCTTTGATTAGCTTGATTGCAAAACGTGGTTTTTTGTAATAGTGTTTCCAAATTATTTAGTGGTAGTGTAAGAAATCGTTTTTTAGTTTGAATAGTTGAATTTTGATAAACTTATTTAGAAAGTAAAACATCCACGTTTCCAACCCAAGTATCAAAACACAATGTAACTCATCATGTTTAACCAACGTTTCAATCATCTTGTCAAAACATCATATTCACATCAATTCCAAATAACATTGTAAAAATTACTTGCAAAAGAGTAACATTTATCAAAACAGTTATGCAGGGACTTACCTAGATAAATCAATAGCTAGACCCAACTCAATCGATTACTCTTATTTCCACTCATTCCTTATCTAGAGCAAATAATTCCATGATTAGGATTTATTCATTCCATCTATTATTTCATACAATATGACTCTCCATGATCTCATTAATCACCAAATCCATCCATGGTATCTAAGTACTTTAATTCATTAAATCACATGTATAACTTCCCTTTACCCTTCCATTGATCATGGCTATGCATTGATCTAAATCAATTCCCCTTATGACAACTCATATATTCATCTAGCATAAAATCATCATAAATAGCCCCATAAACATTAAAAGATCTCATCTTTGCCTATTTATCAAAGATCTAGATTCATTATGACAAAATACATCAATATCCTATTTCATACATGCTTGGTCTATGGCTTACATCAATATATTCATCAATCTAGTTCATTCATGCTTTATGCTAGACTCCATAAGCATTCTTAAGCCAATATTTTAAATATTAAGACCATTGAAATTAGTAAATATAGGATCTTAATTACCTATTAGCAATCTAGACTTAAAACACGGCAACTCCTTGTTGACCAGCTTGAGTTCAATCGATAGTTGAAGAGATTGGTTCGTTTAGAAGACCTTTATCGAGACTTACCAAGAAAGGGATAAAATTAGTCCCTTATGGACGTGATTTAAGGGAGAAGAAAGGAAAAGAACAAAGTAAGAGATGAATAGAAGAGTTGAAGATCAATTATCTTGGAGAGAGTTTCGGTTTTAGCTTTGTTTTTGGGGTAGGCTGTCCAAATTCTTGTGTAGGTTGTAAGCTATTTATTTCATGTGTTTGAGGGGCTGAGAGGGTAGAAATTTCATGATTTTCTGGATAGGGGATTCTTGGGTTTTATGTTTAGATGTTGGGAGGAGTTTTACCTTGCTATGGTTTCTTGATCGCAAGAGAAAAAATGTATAACTTTGGTTCTTCTATGGATGCCGAAACTGGTCAGTGGTTTGAGGGTTATTTCTGCTGTGTTTTTGATGATTATGATGGCCAAAATTCTGGATAGAAATAGAGAAGAAATCTTGTTGGTTTTGGTCTCTATAGTGGCAAAAATAAGTGAGGAAAAGTGGGCCTTTGTGTAGCTGTATTTTGCAAGATAACTAGAGAGGTTTTTGTGCAGGTTTTTAGCTGGAAATTTCATGCAGAATAGAGCTGATTGTGGCTGAAATTCTGAAGATTGGATAGGGAATTCTGGTATTGTTTTGGGCTAAAACCATGTCCTAGTTGGTTAAGGTTTTCTTGGTTAGCTCTAGCTAGGTTTTGGAGAGTTTTAGGTAAGCTATATTTACTCTATGTGTGGTGGCAGCTTTGAGGGTATTTTCCCGAAAATTATAGAAAGGAATTAGGTCATCTAGTTAAGGAATAATTTAATTAATTTCATATATTAATTTGAGTAATTTCTAAATAGCTAATATACAATTATTTTGTGAGAAAAATTCTAGTTTCCTAATTCCCTTGAAGCGACCCAAAATTCTTCTTCCTTTTCCCCAAATTTTCAAAAATCTTTATCTTAATCCAAGAGATAAATTTTTCATTTAAAATCCATCTTTTTTCCTTTTTTTTTCCTTTTTTTTAAAACTATTCGAAGAAAATTAAAATATGGAGACATATCCCTACCAAAGTGGCGGCAACCCTAGGGGGTTTCGGCCAAGGCTAAAAAAATTAGGGTTGGAGAAAATATAAAAAAGGAAGGGATTTGAAATAGCTAGGATTCGAACTCAAGCCTGTCAAGAATCAAATACCAAGCTTTATCCGCTAAGCCACATTAATCCTTGGTAAATATTCTCCAAATAAATTTCCTTAATTCCTACTCACTTGCTTCATCCTCTTTCTAATAAATTCTCCTCAATAAAATAAAACTCAACTAACTCAAATAACACCACCACTTCAAGAACAAATTAATTCATCCAACAACAGACTGATATTTCAATGAAAATAGTTCAAATCGTTAAGGGTAGTATAAAACAATATGACATGCATGATTTTTCCCCCACATACTAAAGGTGGTCTAATACGGGGTATTACAGTGTAGATTATGGGCTACTAACACATAAGCAAAAAAAAATTAGTCTTGATCAATTGATGAAGTTGGGCACTTTATCAAGGTTTGGATCATTACATCATAGTTTCTAAATAGGGAATGGTTTAACTTAGAAAAGTGAGCAGTCTACTCACACTAATAGTTTAAGCATATTTGGAACGTGTAGAATTGACTACACAATAATAATATTTATAAAAGTACTAAAATAAATAAAGATTGGTTTATTACAGTTACTACGTGAATGAGTGCCCTAGGACTTAGAGTATAAGTTGGTGGTTTGGTGAAGTTGGACTTGTGCACTTTAATGTATGATATGTGGGTCTTATTACAAAGCCAATAACCATATACATTGGGCGTGTAACTCTAGTTAATTGAGACGAATTTATATAATAGAGTTTTTATACTTTATTACGTGAAGAAATCACCCCCTTGTAATTGTTCGAGATAATCAAAATAATTCAGGGTCTTGGGAAACGTGACTTAGTATGTATGCTTTTGGGTAGCTCTCGAAAATAAATTAGTACATACTGGAAGTCATGGATTATCGAACTAGTTATCAAATGATGGTAGATGTCATTGGAGAAGGTGTTAATAGATTTTTCCTATCTTAATGATGAAAATTACGTAGAGGGATATTTTCGTCATTACACATGTAGGTCGAGGACATCGCGCTTGCAATATTATTTTTGGGGTCAATATTTTTATATAGTGATAAATGAAATATTTAAAATGATAAAATACGGCTATTTGTTAGCAATGGTATTTTAGTCATTTTAGTAGGCAAGAATATATATCTTTTAGTCCTTAGAGTAGCTCCAATAACTTTAGTAAATTTATTTTGGAAGAATTGTTCTAGGAGTCCAATTAATTATTTATTTATGCTAATTTAATTTAATTAATTTATTGATTAATTATCTTGGATAATTTTATATTAGGTTCAAGTGAATTAATTAATTAATAAAAGAGGTATTTAATTAGCCTTGGGATAATTTAATTAAATTAGTTTATTAATTATTTATTTTGAGTAATTTTATCTTGAGCCCAAGTGAATTAATTAATTAATAAGGGAGCTAGTTAATTAGTGTTGGGCTAATTAAGAAAAATCCTAGCCTATTAAGGTTGTGAATGATGACTTTTGTTATTTTGAAAACAAAGGATAGCCGTCACGAGAAAAAAGGGAAAAGGAAAAAGAAAGGGAAAGGAAACGAAAAAAAAGGAAAATACTAAGCAACAAAATTGGTTGCTTTTTTTTTTTTTTCCTAATTTGAATATTTACAAAAGCTATTGGGTTCTTTATGTTATTAGGTTTTTCCGATTCGTGTGTTGTTTTGGGTGACTTTAAAAAACAAGAACATAAAGGTTGGCTTTCGGTTTTTTTCTTAGAAAACATAGTCACAAGTCTTTTTCTTTTGAAAAAAAATTCCTTTCATTTTTTTTCCCTTTTCCTTCTTTAAAGCTCTTCTCAATATTCTTCCAAAAAAATTATTCTTTCACCTATTTGTCTACTATCACCGACCAATAGCCTATAGGAAGTTCGAGAATATTTTGGAAGATTGAAAGCTAGCAATTTTGGTGCGTATGTTTAATGCGAGTGAGTCGACACTTGGTTGGTATTCCTGCGAAACAAGTAGTTGTGACAAACCAAAGCATTCTGTCAATCCTAAATCCTCCGATTATTCAATCTAAGTGACCTAAAAGTAAGTATTCCTAAACTTTGGCTCAGAAAAAACTTTAAATTACTATTTTTCACTGCATTTTCATTTTCCCATGATCCTTTCAAAAAAACGAGCTAAGAATTTAACTGTAGATCACCTATAAAGGCTAGAAAGTCCCACTCTAGAAGCACTGAAAGAAGAAAAGATCAATGATGTCTTCTCGGATGAACAACTCATGGATTAGACGTAAAGATTCTGTTTCTTCTAACTTTCTTGCAGCATGCATCCTTCCAAAAGGACTTACTCCACAACAAAGGAAGAAATTCCTTTTGAATGTGAAGTATTACTTTTGGGAAGACCCTTTCTTGTTTTGTTATTGTGCAGATTGTTGGAATGTATGCCCAAAATGGCCTATGTATTTCTGTATTTTGAAAATTAATAAAAGTTTCATTCATTAATGATTCTTTGTTTACATATATTGCACATGAAGATCTAAATGTGTTAATAAGTAATCTACGTGATTGGGTCGTGCTTTAATAATAAGGTGTAGATTGTGGGCTACTAGCACAAAAGTAAAAAATTATTCTTGATTGATTGATAGAGTTGGGTACTTCATCGAGATTTAGATCATTACACTATGATTTTTAAATGGGGAATGGTTTACCTTTAACCAGTGAGTAGTTCACTCACACCAATGGTGTAAGCGTATTTGGAATACGTAGAACTGGACTACGCGATAAAAATCTTTATAAAAGGACTAAATTAAATAAAGATTGGTTTATCGTAGCTACTGCGTGGATGAGTACCCTAAGACTTGAGTATAAGTTGGTGGTCTAGTGAAGTTAGACTTGTACACTTTAATATATATTGGGTGAGGTATTATTGCAAGGCCAATAACCTTGTACGTTGGGTGTATAACTCTAGTTAATTAAGATAGATTTATAAAATAGAGTTTTTATACTTCATTACGTGAAGAAATCATTCCCTTGTGATATGATCTTGTGTGTACTTTTCTTGGTGTTGTGAGTGGTTTAGTTGGTTATGTGTTCAGCTCATTCAATGAAACCAAAAACAGAGATTCTACTTGGGACAAAAGGAGAAAATGAAATAACAACCTACCCTCTATCAAACATTTGAAGAACTAAGCTTCAAAGACCCTCAAGACTAGTAGAAAGTTCTACTATAATCTCACCCCAATATCCTTGAAGCAACAAAGGCAAACAAGAATAAATAGAATAGAGAAAATAGGCACCCAAGTAATGGAATTCAAACAAACCTTAGAAGAACAAAGCAACTAAGACCCATTTAAAGAAACCACATTGGATTATCCATAAGATTTATAGACTCATTCATAAGGAGGACTAACCCTTAAGCATGGTCTTGAACAAGATGAACAAGGAAGCTAGGGCCTCTCAAAATTCTCTCTCAAATTTGAATTAAAGTGTGTGAATTGCGTTGTCAAATCAATAAAGGTTCTATTTATACTATCCTAACCCTAGCTAAGTAATCCTTGAGGTTCTATTACAGTTTATGGTCTTAATTGTCTTTACAAACACTTAAAATTGGGAAAAACCCAGAGAAAACATAAAAAACACGAGGTAGCCGTCGGCTGCCCAGGTTGCAGCCGGCGCCAATTTGTGCACTACAGTCGGTGTCGGTTGCGAACTATCTTTGGCCGGTCGTGTGTTAGAATGAAGAAGCTGTTGGGCAAGTTGAAGCCGGTGCCGGTTTGGCTGCTTGGAGCCGGCGTCGGCTGTCCGCTCGGAGGCCTCATTTGGTCAAGTTTCGTTCCTTTTGTTGCCGACTTGAGTTCTTGTTGGGGTCCTTCTTAGATTGTCATCAAAATGAACTCTTGGCTAGCTTCCTCAACCTTCCAACCCTCTTCCATCCTCAAGCATGGTTTTATGAGCAATTGGAACTCATCTTGAAGCTTATTGGACCTAGATCTTGTCATCGATCCTTGTTCTTGCATGGTCACGCCTCCCCCTCCTTGATCTTGACCACCATGATGAAGCTGAATCTCATCATCTTCCCTTCCTTGAAAAGGATTCGTCTCCAAATCATTACCATCATCTACATCAAAAGGAGAGAGGTCACTAACATTAAAAATGGCGCTAACATGATACTCACCGGGTAAATCTATCTTATAAGGGTTATCTCCAACTTTGGCGAGAACTTGAAATGGACCATCTCCCATTGGATTTAGTTTACTCCGTCCTTACATGGGGAGTCACTCCTTACGAGGGTGCATCCATACCCAATCGTCCGGCTCAAATGACACCTTTTTCCTTCCTTGATTGCGCTTATAGACGATCTTTTCATTGCGTTTTGCAATGGTTACTTTCACCTTCTCATAGAGTGCCTTTACCATTTTCACCTTCTAAGCTCCATCGAGTTTCAACTGTTCACCTATAAGCAAAGGAACCAAATCTAAAGGAGTTAGAGGATTAAAACCATATACAATTTTCAAAAGGAGAAAAAGAAGTGGTAGAGTGAATAACCCTATTGTAAGCAAACTCAATATGTGGCAAGCACTCTTCCCAATTCTTCAAGTTCTTCTTGATTATGGTCCGCAAGAGTTAGGTGAGTGTTCGGTTGACTACCTCCGTTTATCCGTCCGTTTGAGGATGACAAGCTGGGGAAAACAAGAGATTAGTACCAAGTTTGTTCCATAACACTCTCCAAAAGTGGCTAAGGAATTTTGTATCCCAATCTGAGACAATAGTCCTTGGAATCCTGTACATTCTTACCACTTTCTTAAAGAATAAATCTGCAATATAGGACGCATCATTAGTCTTGGAACAAGCCATAAAATAAGCCATTTTAGAGAATCGATCAACAATCACAAATATGGAGTCCTTACCCCCTTTATACCTGGGCAATCCTAAGATGAAGTCCATTAAAATATCAACCTAAGGCACATTAGGTGTGGGTAAAGGAGTATAAAGACTACGGGGAAGGGATCTAGACTTAGCTTGTCTACAAATAATGCATTGAGAACAATGTCTTTCCACATCCTTTCTCATTTTTGGCCAAAAGAAATGCTCCTTAAGAATGTCTAAGGTCTTTGCAACACCAAAATGCCCTATTAGTCCCCCACTATGGGCCTCCCTAACTAGCAACACCCTAATAGAACCCTTTGGCACACAAAGCCTTACCTCCCTAAACAAGAAGCCATCATGCCAATAATATTTAGCAAATGTACTTTTCTCACAAGCATGAAAAATATCCCCAAACTCCTCATCATCAACATACAAATCTTTCACAAGTTTAAAACCAAGAAGTTTAGCATTCAAAAAGTTTAGTAGTGCATACCTTCAAGAGAGTGCATCCGCTATCACATTTTCTTTACCTTTCTTGTATTGAATGGCATATGGAAATGTCCCAATAAACTCCATCATCTTGCATACCTCTTGTTCAAATTTTATTGGCTCTTGAGGTGTTTAAGGGTCTTATGATCGGTATGAATGACAAACTCTCTTGGCAAAAGGTAATGTTGCGAATATTCTAGGGTCCTCACCAAGGCAAAAAGCTCTTTGTCATAGGTAGAGTAATTGAGGGCGGCTCCGGACAATTTCTCACTAAAGTATACAATGGGTTTTCTATCTTGGGTCAAAACTGCACCTATTCCCACCCCACTTGTATCACACTATATCTTAATGGCCTTCTCAAAATTAGAAAGAATAAGAATTGGGGCTTGGCTCAATTTGTCTTTGAGGGTTTGAAAGGCTTGTTGTTGAGCTTCCTTCCACCTAAATCCTACCTTTTTCTTTATCACTTCGGTTAGAGGGGCTGCTATGGTGTTAAAATTTTGGATGAACCTCCTATAGAAACTAGCTAGCTCATGAAAACTACGGACTTGGGTAATAGTGGTAGGGGTTGGCCAATCTTGGATGGCTTTCACTTTTTCCTCATCAAACTTAATTCTTTTGGCACTCACAATATATCCAAGAAATGTAATCCTTTCCAAATAAAAAAAGCACTTCCCAAGGTTAGCATACAATCTCTCCATTCGGAGGGCAACAAACACACTTTGAACATGATTCAAATGATCCACATATGATTTACTATAGATTAATATATCATCAAAGTACACAACAACAAAATTTTCAATGAATTCCCTCAAAACATGGTGCATTAATTGCATGAAAGTACTAGAAGCATTAGATAATCCAAAGGGCATGACAAGCCACTCATACAACCATTCTTTAATTTTAAAAGTCGTTTTCCATTCATCCCCTTCTCTTATTCTAATTTGGTGATAACCGGATTTCAAATCAATTTTAGAGAAAATGCATGCACCAAATAGCTCATCAAGTAAGTCATCTAGCCTAGGGATGGGATAGCGATATTTTACTGTGATGTTGTTGATAGCGCGACAATCCATACACATACGCCATGTCCCATCCTTTTTGGGCACCAAGAGAACCGGAACCGCACATGGGCTTAGGCTCTCTCTCACATGTCCCTTCTCAAGCAATGCCTCTACTTGCTTTTGCAACTCCTTGGATTCCTCCGGGTTGCTTCTATATACCGGTCGGTTGGGGATGACGGTTCCGGGCACAAAGTCGATTTGATGCTCAATCCTTCTTATGGGTGGTAGTCCTCCGGGCACCTCATTTGGAAAAACGTCTTCAAATTCTTAAAGAATAGCTGCAATTTCATTAGGCAAAGATAATGTAGAATCATTAGTAGAAACATAAAAACCTTTGCATAAAAGAAGAATAACCGGTTCCTTAGCTTCTATAGCTTCTATGACCTCATTTTTTTTTGCAAAGAAATTTACTCTTCTTTTACCTCCACTCTCTTGTTCTTGCTCACTCCTATCCTTAATTGTCAAAGGTACTTGTTTGTTCATTCTCTCTCTCAACTCTTTTTCTCTCATCTCTTGTTCTTTCCTCTCATTTTCTTGTTTTTACTTAACATCTTGCGCTTCCTTCTTCTTTTCTTTCTCCTTCATGATTTTTTTTATCTTTGTTCACCTCACTAGGGGCCATGGGGGTAAAAGTAAACTTAGTTCCCTCCTTGAGTAAGGAATAAGTATTCTTCCTCCCATCATGCTTTACACGCCTATTATATTGACAAGGCCTCCCTAGGAGCAAGTGACCCGCTTGCATGGGTACCACATCATATAGCACATCATCTTTGTATTTTCTCATCTTAAAAGACACAAAAACTTGTTTATTTATTCTCATTTCCCTGCTATCATTTATCCATTGTAATTTGTAGGACTTGGGGTGTTTAATCCAACTCATATCCAATTCTTCAACAAAGTTTGCACTAATCACGTTAGTGCAACTCCTACTATCCACAATGACACTATAAGGGGTCTTGTTGATTAGACACCTAGTGTAGAAAATGTTCTCTCTTTGTTGGTGATCTTGATCCTCAATGGCTTATGCATTCAATGACCTTATTGTGACTCCCACCAAAGAGTATTTTTGATCAACAACTTCCCTTTCATCACTTTCCTCATCTCTATTTCGCTCTTGATCTCCTTGGTATCTTTCTCTCTCTTCTTCTTCATCGATAGAAACCTCACCATAGGGGTTAGTATACATCGTTCTTTTGCTTAGGTACTCATGGGAGGTATGTCCATATCCAAGGCACTTAAAACACTTGATGTCCCTATTCCTTTGTGGCCTCCTATGGCTTTTTCTTTGTCTTTGTTCCAACCTTCCCTAGGTTTTCAATCCTCCCTAGGCTTCCAATCCTCTCTAGATTTCCAAGCCTCCCTTGGTTTGTTGAAGTCCTTTTAGAATAGCTTAGGGGCTTCATCCTTCTTAAATGGTACCTTGCTAGTAGTGTTGAGATTTGAAAGTGATAATCTAGTAAATGCCCTCATTTTTAATTGCCTCTCAATCTTCATAGCGGCATGTACCATATCCTCCAATCGATCATAGGGGTGCAATTTTACCAAATTGGCAATCTCCCTATTTAATTCTCCCAAGAACCTTGTCCTCGTTGTTCTAGGATCCTCAATGATTTGAGCTCTTATCAACATTACTTATGTAACACCCCACTACTACGTACCCTAAAAGTGCGGGGATGTCGCCCCGTCTCGTAGGACAAGGGGTCTTTAAAACGAGGTATAAAATATAAAGACAATCCCTAAAAGAATTAACTTAGATAAATAAAGAAAAATGCTTATTACATTCGGCTCAAATTGGAGCAATACGAAATAAAACAAATATTGTTCAGAAGCTTAAACAACAACTGGCTCCTAGAACAAAATGGGAAAAAAAATAACAAAAGCTTCAACTATCACATGCCCCGCTGGCTCAGCACAATCAATCTCCTAAAAACATGATATAAAATAGTGTGAGATGAAATCTCAGTAAGTCCTATGTGTGCACATAGTATTTCAAACAGTTCGTGTATGCATAGTGGAAAACATTTGCAGAAATATTTGGCAAGTCATAAATACTTTCTTTTTGCAAGGAGTGGATTTTTCTCATAATCACACTCTATACAAAACAAATCATCCACTCGAATAAACAGTCATGTCATCATACGTTGGGCTCTAGAGGACAAGGCACCACACTTTGTGCACCTTGCCGAGACCAGATTACCACACGTTGGGCGTTTTGATCAGGGTGAGTGTACAGCTCACCGGGTGAGATACTTCTCATTCTCTACATCTAACAAAACCATCTGGGTGTCCATGTCGGGAAAATAAATAATACCTTACCTGGTACAAATGCTAGCTCGGACCAACCTAACCAACCAATACTGTCTCCTTTTCAAGCAGAGCTTATCTTCTGGAGGTGGCCACCTGCCAGAAGACTTACTTTAGCCCTCCAAGACTAGTATTGTTAGCCTGCCCTTATTGAGTACTCAACAAACATATCCGTCAATTCCTGATTCAAAATATTTTCATACCTTGGTTGTGTGCAACATGGTTTTCTTTAGAAGAGTTTTCTAAAAATGTAGAAGAAAGAATAGTTTTCTTGATAAAATCGTTAGTTTAACAAAACCATTTAAAGAATAAATATCCATATTTACAACCCAAGCTAACATAGTTTAACAATAGCTTCACAAAACTTTACAACATAGACTTGCCATCACAACATTTAACAAAAGAGTTTATGCAAGGACTTACTTGATATGCCTCAGACAAATGAGATAAAATCACAACCTGTTTTCCTTAAATATCTTCTTGATTTAAAACCATATAATATCATGATCAAGGTCTCAATCGATTCGAATATGCTCTAAACTCATTTATTCCCATAACAATTCACAATCCACTATCTAATTCCTAATAAATTAACCAATCCCCAAAGTTCATATTCTATGACCATATATTTATCAAAGACGTGAATATTATATCAAAAGGCTTGACTTGACCATCATAACTCATATCTATCATTACCACAGTAAAATATGGCATTGCTATGCATCGAATATGCTTAATTAATTACTCGACTCAAAATACTCATTCATCATGCTATTGGACATCATCAACCATATTAAACCTTAATTTCGACATCAAGAGTAAGGATTCCCTTACCTTGCGACAACCGGGTTAACAAGATCTCGATGCTTCTATGGTGTTCGTCCCGAGTTCGTTCGAGTAGAAGAGAAAAGCTACCTTCTTTCCTTCCTTTTGACCGAAAGCAGGTAAAAGGGATGAAATTAGCCTTTAGGTGGCGTGATTCAAGGGAAGAAAATGAGAAGAATTGATGGAAGAAATGAATCAAGAGGTTAAGATGGTTTTTGCTTACCTTAGAGTGTGATCGGTTTCTTGTTAGGAATTGTTCTTGTGATTTTCGAAAATTGTAGGGAGATTCTTGCTGGAATTTTCGTGTAGAATGGAGAGGGTAGTCGGCTACTGTGATTTAGGGTTAGATGGTGGTGTTAAGAAATACTCCTAATGGCTTTAGGTTTCGTGGACAGCAAGGCTGAAAATTGCAGCTTGTTGTGCACCTTGTTTCTGCCGAATTTGGGAGGGTTTATGAGGAGAAAATATTCTGCAATTGCTATCTTATGCTGGCCGAAATATTGCTCAAGAAAAGGGCTGTGTGCGTTCAGAGTTTTTGGCCAAAACAAGGAAGAGTTTAAGTAGGTTTTGAGAACTAAACTTCTGTGCAAGAATGGCTCATGTGCTGTGCGAAAATCACTGAACCAGAGGGGAGAAATTTTGGACTGTTTTAGCTGTTGTTCTACCGCGATTTATAGAGAAAATGTGAGGGTTTTAGGTGCTAAAAATTGGCTTAATCAGCTGAGGATTTTGGTAGGTTTTGGGGTGCAGAATTTTCGTTTGAGTTGGAGTGCAAGCTGGCCGAAATTTCCTGTGCAAGGCTAGCCGAAATTCTGGTTCCTAAGCTGGCCGAATTTCTGGAATTTTGGTGAGTAAAATCTGGTTTTTGTGTGGCTAAAATAATCTGAATTGATGAGGAGTGTTCTAGATGTTTTGAACTAGGATTTGAAGAGTTGGACTGCACTTAGGAGTGCTGGAATTTCGGACAGCTTGTGCTTGCAGAAGGCTGTCGAAATTCTGCTAGAAAAAGGAAGCAAAACCTAGTTGAAGTAGGATTGAAATAAAATCTAATTTGCTAAAGGATTTTGGATAAGATTTCCTAGTGTTGGAAGAGTTTGAGTTGGGCTAAAACTCCTTCAAAAAGTGGCGGCACCTAGCTGAAAAAATTTTCCAGATTTTTAACTAAGGTTCTAGGTTCAAAATCCACAAGGTATCCAACTAGAAAAATAACACTTTAATTCCAACTATCCATTACAAAATCTAGTAAGTTAAAATCAAGTTGGAATTTAGTTATTCAGCTAGGGTTTTTTTCAAAAATCAAAAGGAACAAAAGCTGAAAATAACAGTAACCTTTATTCACATAAAAATCTTTGAATTTAGGAAATAAATATAGAGACTTATTTCCTTAGAACGATGGCGCTGTTTCGGCCAAGACATGTAGAAGTCTAGGGAAAAGAATTTTCAAAAAGAAAACTAAGATTCGCAAGAGGTAAGACTCGAACTTGGGTCACCAAAGGAAATCACCAACCTCCCCGCTATTCCAAACCAACTCCAATGCTAATATTTCTCTAAGAAATTCTTTCCACCCTAATTCTCATCCTTCCATCTCCTCGACTAAACTTCACTTAACCAACTCTTAAACAACACAATTATTTCACACCAAATAAATCAAAAGCAAAAGCAACTTTGAAAATCACATGCACCCATGCAAGAATAATTTTAAGATAACACGTGAAATGCGAAATGCTATGCAATGCATGACTTTTTTTTCCCTATAGTCAAAGGTGGTTTTGGGTGGGGTATTACAACTTCCATCTCTTTATGGTAATCTTCCACTCTCTTGTTCCCTTGCTTGAGTGATTGGAGCCTTTTATAAAGATCATTTTAGTAATGGTGTGGTATAAACCTTGCCCTCATCATATCTTTCAACAAATTCCAACTAGCCACGGTTTAATTCTCATTTGTTTCCTTTGTGCACTAACTTGCTCCCACCAAACCAAAGCATACTCCAAAATTCCCAAAATAGCCAACCTCATCTTTGACCTCTCACTATAGATATGACTTTTTATGATGTTCTCCATCTTGCTTTCCTACTCGAAATATGCTTCAGGGTCACTCTTGCCATATAATGTGGGCACTTTCAATTTGATATGGTTCAATTCCTTTTCCTTATCATTTTCTTCTCTCCTACCTCTTCTATTACCCCATCCTTTATGGTGTTCACCAAAGGCTTCAACTTGTTCCCCCTTATACCATTCATCAACTCCCTCAAGCTCTCTTTCTAACCTCCTTAAGTTTTTCCACCATTTCTTTCTTGACCTCTACTTCGTCCTCCTCTCATACCATGTCTTCCTTCTCTCATAGGAGCTTGTTGGAATCCCCCGATAAAGTGTTCATCCCACTCTTTCCCTTGTTGGGCATGTAACAGAGGGGTATGGATATCACCATCCCTTATCCTAGGGTTAGGTACTTTAAATCGCTCTTGGCCTCTCATTTGTGCATGGTAGAAGATTGTCCAAGATGATTTATCAACTCCCTCGTCATGTTTTGAAACTCACTTTGCATAGTCGTCATCATAGCTTGCAAGTCTTCACGTAAACCCCTAGCATCAATTTGTTCTTCTTGAGGTCTACTAGGGCTACTTGGGTTAGGCCTAGAGATCTCTTGATCATGGGCCACGGTGATGGAATATTTACTTACTTATACCTACAAAACAAAAGAGATTAGGAAGAAAATAATTCCTCACTTCGCTTCCTTGCGTGTTGGCTCTCAAGGATTAGTCATTCCACGCTTGTGTTTGCTCTTTTAGGCTCTTTTAGTAATAGGTTCACCTTCTTGCCTTTTTCTTAATAGTCAAGCCTACTTGTTCAATCCTAATTCTCCCTAATGGCTAAATTTTTAGTCCAATTTAGTGAATCACACAAATCAAAAGAATTTTTCAATTAAGGGGTCTTAGGGAAATTTCAACAAACACTTGTTGGGCACCTCAAGCAAACAAGTTTTAATAAAGAATTTCAAGAAATGTGGACTTAATCAACACAAGAACAAACACTAGATGCACAAAAAAACACTTCTAAGCAAGAAACAAACAAGAATTATCAAGAACAAAGAAACAAGAACAACTAGAACTAGGATTATGAAGGACAAGATGATCACAAGTGTGCACTAGTAAAGTTAAGTTCAATGAGCATGGAATTCAACAATAGAGTGATATACTAAGTCCTAAAATCCCAAGGAATGAAAATCAAGAATCAAAGTTCCTAACTATAGCAAAAAACATTCTCATGGAAAATTTATTAAACACCTTGGCTGTAATCCCGTAATTGAAGAACAACAAACATTTTCATCCATATTCAAACCAAATTTCACCACAAACACAAGAAAATTTTGTTCCCAAGGATTATATTAACATCAAGGAGCAATTTTCCAAAAGAAAATTCAAGACATAACAAAGATTTCATGACCCTTTTGGAGTATGTTTTTAAGTTACGTGATTTTCTCTATTTTCCTTTTCTTCAACTTTGTAGGGCTCCTTTTCTTGCTTTCAAGATTTGATTAGAATCAAGCTTTTCCTTGCTCTGATACCAAACTCTTTGATATGATCTTGTGTGGGATTTTTCTTGGTGTTGTGAGTGGTTTAGTTGGTTTTGTGTTTAGCTCAATCAATGAGATCAAAAATAGAGATTTTACTTAGGACAAAAGGATAAAATGAAATAACAACCTACCTTCTATCAAACCCTTGAAGAACTAAGCTTCAAAGACCCTTAAGACTAGCAAAAAATTCTACTATAATCTCACCCCAATATCCTTGAAGTAACAAAGGCAAATAAGAACAAATAGAATAGAGAAAATAGGCACCCAAGTAATGGAATTCAAACAAACCTTAGAAGAGCAAAGCAACTAAGACCCATTCAAAGAAACCACATTGGATTATCCGTAAGATTTATAGACTCATTCATAAGGAGAACTAACCCTTAAGCATGGTCTTGAACAAGATGAGTAAGGAGGTTAGGGCCTCTTAAGATTCTCTCTCAAATTTGAATTAAAGTGTGTGAATTGTGCTGTCAAATCACTAAAGGTTTTATATATACTACCCTAACCTTAACTAAGTAATCCCTGAG
This sequence comes from Voacanga thouarsii, assembly GCA_026120185.1. Lineage (NCBI taxonomy): Eukaryota > Viridiplantae > Streptophyta > Magnoliopsida > Gentianales > Apocynaceae > Voacanga > Voacanga thouarsii. The sequence continues at coordinate 1,707,993 of JANUWF010001576.1, forward strand.
GTTTTATTACAGTTTAGAGTCTTAATAGCCTTTACAAACACTTAAAATTGGGGAAAAATAGAGAAAACATAAAAAACGCGGGGCAGCTGTCGGCTGCCCAAATTGCAGCTGGCGCCGGTTTGGGCACTACAGTTGGCGCCGGTTGCGAACTGTCTTCGGCCAGTTATGAATGAAGCCGCTGTTGGGCAGGTTGAAGCCGGCGCCGGTTGTCCGCTGGGAGGCCTCCTTTGGTCAAGTTTCGTCCCCTTTGTTGCCGACTTGAGTTCTTGTTGAGGTCATTCTTGGACAGTCATCAAAATGAACTCTTGGCTAGCTTTCTCAACCTTCCAACCCTCTTCCATCCTCAAGCATAGTTTTATGAGTAATTGGAACTCATCTTGAAGCTTATTGGACCTAGATCTTGTCATCGGTCCTTGTCTTTGCATGGTCACGCTTCCCCCTCCTTGATCTTGACCACCATGATAAAGTTGAGTCTCATCACCTTGTAATTGTCTAAGATAATCTAAATAATCCAAAGCCTTCGAAAATATGACTAAGTATGTATACTTTTGAGTAGCTCCTTATGATAAGTGGATACATACTAGTAGTCATGGATTATCAGACTAGCTATCAAGGGATGGTAGATATCATTGAGAAATGTGTTAATGCAATTTCCTATCTCAATGACAGGTGTTACGTAGATGGGTATTTTTGTTATTACATCTGTAGGTTAAAGACACCACAGTTGCAATATTATTCTTAGGATTAATATTTCTATATATTGATAAATGAAATATTTAAAATGATTAAAATACTACTATTTGTTAGTATGGGTATTTTAGTCATTTTAGTAGCAAAAAATAATGTCTTTTGATCCTCAAAGTAGTTCAAATAATCTTAGTAAATTTATTTACTATATAGACTTATTTGGTGAATTTATTATTAAAAAAATTATTCTAGGAAGTCCAATTAATTATTTAATTAGACTAGAATAATTAATTGGGCTAATTTAATTAATTAATTAATTATCTTGGATAATTTTATATTGGGTCTAAGTGAATTAATTAATTAATAAAAGAGCCAATTAATTAGTCTTTGACTAATTAAGAAAAGTCTTGGCCTACCAGGGTTTGTGTATGGCAGCTAATAGGTTTTGGAAACCTAGGTTAGCCGCCACTACATAAGAAATAAGGGGAAAAAAAGGAAAAGGAAAGAAAAGAAAAAAAAAATAGGCTTGTTGGTTGAGTTAGAAAAGGAAAAGGAAAGCTGGGTTTTTTAAATAAGTATCACGTGTGCCAGTAAGTGGGTTGACCGAATTTGAAAAACAAAAACAGCTTTTCGTTTTTTTCCTGAACGAAACCAAGGCTTTTTTTTTTTTTTGTCGTTTTTCTTCATTATTTCCTTTACCATTTTAGCTTTTCTGTTTTCTTTCAATCTTTTTCACCCTAATTCTACTTTCACTAGTAGAAGTCTATGGAGGTTCGAGAATACTCTGGAAGGTCAAGAACTAGCAAACGTAGTAAGTGTTTGATGCAAAGGAGCCAACGGTTAGCTGGTATACCTGCGGAACAAGCTGACGTTCTAGTTCAAGAAGCACCTTCAAACCCGAATTCAACTCTGGTTATTCAAGTAAAATGCCCTAGAAGTAATTATTCCTAGACTTTGGCTCAGAAAAAATTTTAATTTGCTATCTTTCACTGCGTATTTAACTTTCCTGTGGTCCTTCACAGATTATGTCATTCGAAAATGTGTAGATGTTGTTGATTCTTGGGACATTCTCTAACATTGTCATGAAGGACCAGTTGGGGGGCATTATCAAGCAAATGGGACAACCTTTAATATTTAAGGATGCACATAGGTTTGTGACAAATTGTGATAGATGCCAACAGATAGATAATATCTCTAAAGCTCATAAGATGCCCCTTTCCATTTTCTAAGCCTTTGAGATATTTAACTGTTTAGGAATTGATTTTATGGGAACTTTTCCAAGTTTTTTTTGGTAATAAGTATATTTTGGTGGTTGTTGACTATGTATCCAAGTGGGTAGAGGTACAAACATTGCCTACAAATGATGCTCGAGTAGTGGTTAGGTTTCTGAAAAAGCCATTTACTTGTTTTGGTGTGCTTAGAGTACTTATAAGTGATAAAGGAACTCATTTTGTAATAACCAGTTGGAGAGAGTATTGAATAGATTATGTGTTACCCATAAGTTAGCCATCCCCTATCACCCTAAATAAGTGGCCAAGTAGAGGTAGTCAATACAAAGCTAAAAAAAAAAAATCTTAGAAAAGGTGGTGAATCATACTAGGAAAGATTAAAGTGTGAAATTAAATGATGATCTTTAGGCTAATTGAACAACATACAAGACACCTATAGGAATAACTCTATATAGGCTAGTCTATGACAAGTAGTGTCATCTACTTATAGAAGTGAAGCATAAAGTTTTTTGGGCCATTAAATTGGTTAACTTTGATCTTGAATCTGCAGGGACACAAAGGCTTCTCCAATTAAATGAGCTTGAAAAAAAATGGAGGAACATAGCTTATGAGAACTCAATAATCTACAAGGAGAATATGAAAAGGTGGCATAACAAGCACATTATACCGAGTCGTGAATTTAAAAAAGGGTGATCAATTGTTACTATTTAATTCAAGGCTGAGGCTATTCACCAGGAAGCTGCAATCTAGGTGGTCTGGACCATTCTTGGTGACCAAAGTATTCCCCTTCGAAGTAATTGAACTATCTCATCCAAAAAAGGGAGTTTTCAAAGTAAATAGAAATTGGTTGAAGCTTTGTCATGGAGAAAATATTGCAGATATGAAAAGAGTGGACTACATCTTACAAAATGTAGAGGAGTCTTGGATTTTGGTTTTTGAGGACTTTATTTACATTTGCTTTTCTTTTCTTTTCTTTAGACTAAGTTTTGTACTTATTTTTATTTTTTTCTTACATTTGACATTTACTATATTTCATTTCTTTTTGGTAGTTTAGTTTTTCTCTTCTTCTTTTGACAAAAAATATTCTTCTTTAAGGAGCTATGATCACTTGAGGAGTATTGCTAACCCTTTTTCTCTTTGATTCATTTTAGTCCAATTTAGATGTATTTATTGTTATATTTGTAGCCAATGAGGAGATTGTCTAGTTTAAGTGTGGAGAGGGGTAATTTAATATTCTCTTCATGTTTTTATTGTTATTATGAAATTCTCTTACGACTTTTGATTATTTGTGTGCAACTTTGAGACTTTTGATGATTTGTTGTAACTTTGAAAAATGGGCCAAATTTTTTCAATTTTTAGGTATGTTGGGCCATGATGGAATTGTTATTGTATTTCTTTTGGCATAAGAATTAGATTTAAAACCTTGTTAGATGACTTTGTTTTTTAGTAAACTTGTATATTAGGTGTGGAATAGTTAAATATTGAGAATTTGAATTAACCTTATTTGGGCTTTAGTAAAAGTAACATCATGTTGTTTCTTAGGAATTGAGGTAGTGTTTGTGATGAAATATAAGTATGGAATTTTAAGTTAATCTTTACTCTATGATTGCACAACTTATCATTATTCTAGGTTTAAGTAAATATAGATTGGGTTAAAAAAAAAAGAGAGAATAAAATAAAGTAATATAAAAGCTAAAAAATCATTATCCATATCTTTACTAGACATTTGTATTGCTTTGCAAAAAGAACTAAAAGAAAATAGAAAAAAATTTGGAGTAAGGAAACGCAAAAGCTGAAAAATTCTTATTACATATCTTTACTAGGTTTTTGCATTATCTTACTGTAAGAAAAAGAATTGAAAAAAAATGAGGGAATAAAATGAACCTATGGACTAATCTTATATTTATTATTTGGATTATGGTGGTTGGGAGGTCATAGAATTTGAAATTAAGTTATTAAGCTTAGCTTATATAAATCACATCATTTACCTTCGATGTTAGTGTTATGCCCTAGAGGCGATCACTTGCATATTATATATGACACATTTTATTTTAATAAAAGGCGTTATTTATCTTACAGTTTCTTTTGTTTACTTTTGTGTAATATAATTGTCAGATAAAATCCCTAATACAACACTGCATTAAGGAAATCATGATATGAGATTCTTATTACACTGTATAGTATTAGTACTTAAATAGTCCCTAGTCATAGTATTAATGAGACAGGACATCATTAATGCGTTAAGACTAGTATGTATTAGACTTCTTGATTTGATTAGGCGGTGTTTCTTATATCTGTGAGTATTGAAATACTCATAGTTAACACGTGGATGCTTGTTAATAGAACAAGTACATTGGATGACCTAGTTATGAGATAATCACATGGATAACTATTTAGTGCCAGTGATATAATCTCAATATAGTAAACGTGTAAGTATCCTTAAACTTGAGATCTCTAAGGTACTTTGTTTGCTGAGTATTGTGCTTTGATTTCAATCTCTGAAGCCAGATTGAGGGCTGCATATGGGATGGATATTGAGTAGATTGTGAGGTAAACGAAAGTAGTTGAGAGGGTCAATAAAGGATTCACCACTCCTAATAGTACGGGCGAATATCTTATGGCCACTTGTAGGAATTACTACTCAAGAAGTCATTGGCCAAGGCGTTTGTGTATTGGAAACAGTTCCAATTGATATACATCTAGAGTAGTAGGTTCTTTGTACAAGTACTATTATATTCAGGCCAGAATTAATATATATTCTGGAGGGAGTTGGCACTAATTCTATACTTCAAACTGAATGAGATATTGTATAGTGAAAGGAGTTAATTGCACTGTAGTTTGTTATTGAAGGATTCATGTCAAGCCACTTGACTTTTTGGACTCTTAGGTGGTCATGATGTGTTGCTAGATACCGCTCATGATATGGAATATGGGTTTATTAATTAATGAATTAATAAACCAATCTTGATTAGAATTTATATGATTAATTCTAATTAATTATGGATTATTAATCTCAAAGACGTTTGAATTAATTCATGTTCGCTACCAATTGACTGGGAAACCTAATAGGTCACACACAATAGAGGATTATATACTCACGATGTTATTTGATAACATAGTGGGGTTAATTACGAGAAAGGAAAGTTGTTGTGGCCAAATTATAATTAGTTATAATTTATAGTTCAAATTGTAATTGTGAGAACTTGGTGTTTCCAATTACAATTAGGAAATTCTAACTGTTTTAGAATTCTTAGATAGAGTATTTTCAGCAGGAGATTTTCGTGTAATATATGGGATATATGCACGATTCCTACTTGCTATAGAACACACGAAAAACAACAGCCAGAAAAAGCATTTCCTTTTTCTCTCTTTCTCATTTTTTTTTTTTGAAAAACAAGAAGAACCCTAGCCGCCAATTTGTTTTCTGCTAGCATAGAAAAATCTTAGTGCTTGAGTGTGATCCTCCTTGTGGATTTCTGTTAGAGATAATCACACAATATGATTGTAGTGGTTGGACATTCAACTCTCGTGATGTTTGATCAAGAGGATTGCTGGATCGCACCACAATCGTCAGACAAGAAGAAAAATTTTATTTTTCAAACGCACAAAGAAAGGTAAAGTTGTTACCTTTGTTCTCTTTATATCTTATTTTCCACACGTATGCAGATCCTGGGATGGTATCTCATTTTTATTTTTTCGCTGCGTCATATATGATATGGATGAGATACCTAACATTCGAAACTTGAAGAATCAAGAGAGAACACCTTGAACAAGTACGAACTTATTTAATTCAACTTCGATGGATTAGATTATTTTTATCCTAATTATTTGTTTACACAAAATTGGCTTTTAGACTTGATTTTCAAATCAAAGGAGAAATAATACATTTACCGTCTTGGCTAACTTACTTTCAAAAATCTTATCTTATCTTGTTAAAAGCTTTTTGCTTATGGTATTTTGTTGTTTGCTTAAGGACGAGCAAAGGCATTAGTGTGGGGGATGTGATGAGTGCTCGGCATATACATATTTTCTAGTGTTTCTTTAATTGAGTTAAGTTCTTACTCAAATCACTACTCAGCACACCCTTTTCATCTTTTTTTTCTTAAGAAATGAAAAATGCCAATTGGAGATGAATGAAGATGACAAGGAAGAAAATAGAGCAAATGTGAAAAAGCACGTGGACAAAAAGCTGGAGGCTAAGAAAAGTGCTACTTTCCTAGGCTTCTTGGAAGAAAAATGAAGAAGCCAAGGATTGAAGATGGAGGCCCAGGGAAGTGCAACTTACCTAGGATGCATGAAATGAAGCAATTTTTACAAAGCCTTAGCGGCCTAGGGAACTCTAATTTCCCTAAATCGCCTAGTGGTATTTTTTGTACCTTTGTTTCCAGAAACTAGATGGCTAAGGAAAGCTCAACTTCCCTAGGCCACCTAGATGTCTTCAATATTGCCAACCCTCCCTAGTGTTCTTTATATGAGCATATGTCTAGAAAGTTGGTAGCATATCAGGATTTAGAATATCTTGGTGTTAATATATTCCTTTTACCTTTTATTTGGATCCTGGCCACCTGGTTTTTTTTTGTTGGGGCTAAGTTTAAAGAAACTTGGTGGTTGGGGGAAAGTTCTCTAGATCGCCCTATTTCTAGAATAGTCAACTTCCCTGGGCCATCCACAACCGATTTCAGTGTATTCTTTAGCATATTTTCGAAGACCCATGAATCCTTGGCTATATATATTCAAGTTCCTATGCACACCGAGAGGGAGGGGAGTTGGAAAGACTTAGGGTTTTCTCTCAAGAACTACCTAAGTCTTGTGAGTATGCACACAAAAAAGAGTGGAAGACCAAGAAATTTTAAGGATGAAGAAGAGAGAGTTGCTTGAAGATCTCAAGAAGAGGAAAAAAAAGCTTGTCAATGAGTTTTCTTTCTCCCAATTTTGTAATCTAACATTGCAATGTTCATGCTAAGACCCTATTTTTATGCTTGAGAATGATGTATTTTTCTTTGGATCTATGTTTTTTACTCTATGGTAATTGGTTATTAGTGTTTATTGTGTTATCTTAGTTGAGTTGGCTTTTGGTTGATTAGCTACAATTAATTGTTCTTCCTTAGTTTTTTTGAGAGATTGGGTTACGGTTTGAACACCCACTTAGCTAATTTAACATTTGCCGTATTTGATTAACCTGAGAAGGAGAATGAAAATTAGGGCTAATAACAAAAGGATTTGTGAGATTACCTAAAGATAGCAATTTTGTGGCTTCCATATGATTTGGGATTGTGAGTGGTGATTAATGTATCTTTAAGTTTGGTTGATTAGGTAGAGATACTGATTAATCTAATTTGGGGGTAGAAATCTCATAACTCAAGAGAGCTTGATAATTGACTCACTCCAGTGCCTAGAGTTAGAATTTATGGATCCAAGGGATACTCAACTTTTAGGTGTTGAATGGGGGAATTCCTTTTGTTACATAGGTTTATCTCCTTCTGATTCTTTGATGAATTGTGACTCTCTTTTGTGTAAGAACTTAACTTTTCTTCTAGTATAGTTAGTCTTGTATACGTCACACTTTTATTTGGCTAAATAATGAAAAGAGAAGGAAGTAGGGGTAATAGCCACGTTCATTAAGGTTCTTCGATATTTGCTAAAGATACCATTACTACAAGATAGATGCACTTGCCTAGATATGTGTTTTGTGATCTTATTTAACATTTTAATTTGTAAAACTTGAGTGTATGTGGGGCACTTTTGATATGAATTTTATATATGCACAAAATATGCATCAGTCAAGTAGGATACGTGTAGCATCTGAGAGATATAAATTTCTCATAAGTAACCACAATAACTTATTGCTCATAAAGTAAATGAGCATACCACTTATAAGAAAGTTCTAAAATGTTCAGAATCTAATAATGGCTTGAAGCCATGAAGTCAGAAATGGATTGTGTGAACGTATGACAACAAAGTTTGGATATTGGTTTATCCACCTGAAAGGATAAAATTAGGGTATATTCTTTACAAGATCATTTATGGGTTTTATTTATGGTTTGAAAATTGGTTTGTGAAGATTTGAGTTCAATTTTTTCGATTTTTGGCTTATCTTGACCCGTATTTAGAATTACTATTCTTTTTCTCTTGACATGAGTATTTGGAATAAGTTTATTTTGACTAGATATTCTTAGGCAATTATGTATATTTGATGTGATATAAATTAGATCTTGAGAATTTAACTTAACATTGTCTATGTATTAATAAACATAGTGATATTTTATTTCTTAGGATCGGATGCGAAACTTGTGATGAAATTTAAGTAAGGAATTTTGACTTATTTATATTCTATGATCTTCTAGTTGATCCTTGTTTCGAGTTTAAGTAAATGTGGATTAGGAAAAATCATGAAAGAAATGAGTAAAGTAATGTAATTACTGAAAATCTTTTATTATACCTTTATTAAACAATTACATTACATTGCAATAAGAAGAAAATGATATTAGAGGGTAATGTAAAAGCTAAAAAACTTTCATTTTATCTCAATTAGGCAATCGCATTACCCTGTAAAAGTGAGCACATAAACCAATCCTTTATTTACTACTTAGACTGCATGTCCAGAAGTCAGAGAACTAAAGTAACTCATCATTCCTTACTTATATGAATTACTTAAGTCGTATTCTTAACTTGGGAAAAGGAATGACATTTGTTGAATAGATATAGACTTATTAATCCAACTTCAACGTTTTTAGTTTTATCTATTCAAATATATATATTTACACAAGTTTAGCCTTGTTGGATGAACTCGAACTAAATTTTCACCTCAATAGAAAATGAATATCTTTTCCATAATAGTCATTGTTGCCAAGAATCTACTTTTGATATACATGCTTTTTGCTTGGAGCACTTGATGCCACTTAATGGACATGTTTGTGTTGGCAACAAAGGATTTGATTAAAGCTTTAAGTGACATCTCACTAAAAGTGTTAATTCAAGCTTGTAACCTTGCCAACATATCATCATTAAAACCCTTTTGACATTGTGCCCATGAATTAATTGTCTATGATGATGTTTTGAATCTCGCACTCAAAGAAAAATAAAAATCAAATCAAAAATAAAATAAAAATAAACAAAAATAATAGAAAAATAAAAAAAAGAAAATTACACAAGTTAGAAATATTCACAACCTACCTAAATACAAAAGTTAGTGATATTTACAAATATAAAAAAGGCTCAATCAACAAGATTCGAGTATTTCTGATAGTGCCAAGCCCTGACAACAGCGCCAAAAACTTGAAACATGTTTTTTAGTGTAGAAAATATTACCAACAAATTACACAATCAATCAAGCTTTAATTAAAATGTCAACCACTAAAACTACACATACGGGCAAGTATACCCATCGTATAGTATAGAGAATAGCAAGTATCAAATCTACGAGAACTTAGGCTCCCACCTTACTTTACCCAAATCTTTATTATTTAACCAATAAAATAAGAAGAGACTAAAAAGAAAATAAATAAAGATAAAAATATATATAACTCTCAATGATGCAATTTCATGTAACTGGACAATTATCTTAAAAACACAAGATTGAGTCACTTAGCATCCATCACAATTAATTGTCATCTTGGCATTATGAAGGATTTAATATAGACCCACTTTGTTTGCAATATATGGAATCACTATCTTCTAGTTAAATTAGTGAGCATATTCTGTCTCAACTAACTTATCTCAAAGATGCCTTAAAATCAATCCTCATATAAATCTCTATATTCTAGGTGATTTAAAATATGAAATTGGTCAATGAATTCATATTCTAACAATCATTAACCAACCTTTGATTACCAATATTCTAAACAATTAACCCATTTTTCAAGCAAGTTAAGAGATAAAAAATGAAATTAATTAATTGAAGTAATTACCAACCCTTTTTTCAAGTAAGTTAATAACAAAATTCAATCAACCAACTCAGTAAGAAAAACAAGTAATCAAATACAAGAACACAAATCAATTGATCAAAAGTTCCAATTAACTCAAAATCATAATATCCAAAATAATATCCAATTACAATCAAAACATTAAGCACATCATTGTTAAAGAAAAGTAAATAAAGGATAAAAGATAAAACTCATAGACAAGCCCTTCTTTTTCTCTTGAAAACCTTATTTGAACAATACTCCTTTGAGTAGTGATTGAGTATCTAGCTTGGATTCTTCAAATCACACATTTCTCTTGTGTTTTTCTAATATTTATAAGCCTCCTTGATACCAAAATTCATTCCTTGAGAAGTCTAGTCCGAGTAGAATTCAGAAAATACCAAAATTCTTTAGAAAATACCAAATTCGGGCACAACCGTCTCTATACAGAATGGACTTGGTGCTAGGTCCAGTCAGCCGTCCTAGCATCGGGTCTATTCTTTTCTTCTTTGTTTTTGCTATTTAACCAGAATGGACCTGGTGTCTAGTCCCTTGGCTAGGCTTGGCGTCAGGTCTGTTCTGGAATTGTTCATTTTTCATTCGAAATCAACTCAAATTTGCCAAAAATACTTTTTATAAGGAAAATGTCAAATATGAAGGAATATGCATAATTATTACAATAAAAGTATCTCAAAATAACTTCAAATAATTAGTAAAATAATGATAATTTTAGCCCTTGTCACATATTTATATAGTAAATATTTGCTTGAGGACAAGCAAAAGCTTAACTATGGGAGAGTGATGTTTGATCATTACATGTATATTTTACATGGTATTGGAGGTTTAAATTCTTAAAATTAATTATAGATGGCTATTTATCTTTCCTATTTTCTCTTTTCTTGATGTAGATGGAGAGAGTTGAAATAAGAAGAGATTTTAAAGAGGAAAATATTAAAAAAGAACAACTCTAGAAACTTATCGTGTTGTCACCCTCGTCCTGCATGGTGGCACGTAGGACTAGAAGGTCTGGAGTCGAGAATCTGGAGTTTTACGGTGCCATATATCCTATACGGCACACCGCCATGTAAGTGTAGAAATTAGAAATAATGAGGATCCTAAAGCCCAATGGTGTCATACATGTCATAAGCTATGGCGTTGTGCATGTCTCTAGCATATGAAGGACTCAAGAGCCACGACATCATTTCGAATGAGACCTAAAACATCAGAGCATGCACAACGACGTGCAAGCCACCTTTCACAGCACTATGCAACATCAAAGATGACACCCTGTTTTGCATATTTCGAGGGTTTCAACCACCAAACCTATAAATACTCCTTTTCTTTGAAGATAAGAAGAGAGAGGCAAGAGAAAATAGAAGAAAAATTCTGAGAAAATCCCTTGGAACCACAAGTTAAGGATATTATTCGCCAGTGTCATGAAAGGCCAGTAGGTAGGCACCATCAAGCTAATAGGACTGTAAGGAAAGTCTTAGAATCCGGATTCCATTAGCTTACAATTTTCAAGAATGCATACAGGTTTGTAAGAAGTTGTGATAGATGCCAAAGAATAGGTAACATTTCTAAAGCCTATGAAATGCCTTTGTTAATCTTCCAAGCATGTGAGGCATTTAATTGTTGGGGAGTTGACTTTATGGGACCATTCTCTAATTCTTTTAGCTGTAAATATATTTTTGTAGTAGTGGCTTATGTGTCAAAGTGGGTTGAGGCCCAAACATTACCAACCAAATATGCAAGGGTAGTTGTCCATTTTCTTAAAAAAACTTTTTGCTCGATTTGAAGTTTAGATGGTACTAATAAGTGATAAGGGAACATATTTCTGCAATACCCATTTGAAAAAGATACTACTTCGCCTTGGTGTTACCCATAAACTTGTAACTCCATATCACCCTCAAACTAGTGGTTGGGTTGAAGTAGTCAATAGAGAGTTTAAGAGAATTTTGGAGAAGATAGTTCGTCATACAAGGAAGGATTGGAGTAAGAAATTAGATGATGATTTCTGGGCATACAGAACGGCTTATGAGACTTTCCTAAGCACCACCCTATATAGATTGATCTTTGGAAAATCTTGTCAGTTACCTGTAGAGATCGAACACAAGGCATTCTGAGCAATCAAGCCGGTGAATTTTGATCTTGATTCTGTAGGAGTAAAAAGATTTCTTCAAATGAATGAACTAGATGAGTGGAGGAATGAAGTATATGAGAACCATAAGATATATAAGGAAAAAAAAAAAAAAAGCAATGGCATAATAAGCACATTTTACCAAATCGGAAATTCAAGGAGAGTGATCAAGTGTTGGTTTATAATTCAAGACTAAGATTATTCCCTAGGAAGCTGAAATCAAGATGGTCTAGCCCATTCGTGGTGAATAGAGTTTTTCCTTATGGCACTATAGAAATTTCCTATCCAGAAAAAGGACATTTAAAGTAAATGGAAGCAGATTAAAGCTCTATTTTGGAGAGGAAATTAGGGGTTTAGAAAGAGCTTCCTTCATCCTATATGTTGTGGACACTCCAATTGTTTAATCACGTTCTTCTTTGTCTTGTTTTCCCCTTCATTCTAATTTTCAATATTTAGAAAGATAACATTTCAGTATTTTGTTATGTTATTTCACTTTTAGCACTTTAGTTCTTTATTTTGATCTATGTTACTTATTTGGTTATTATCTTTGGATAAATGTAGAGAACTATGAATTTCTTAATGGATAATAATCTTCTCTTCTTGCCAATCACATTGAACATCGAATCACTTGGGGAGTATTACTTTCATTTTTTTCCTCCTTATTATTATTTTCATCCCATTATGTATACATTGCACACTATTTTGGTCAATGAGGACATTGTCCATTTTAACTATGGGGAAAGATTAGGATGTATTCTTTGTAAGATCATTTATAGGTTTTATTTATGGTTTGAAAATTAGTTTGTAAAATTTTGAGCTAATTTTTTTAAAAAATTTTAGACTATCTTGACCCGCCTTTGGAATTACTATTCTAGTTCTCATTACATAAGCATTTAGAATGAGTTTATTTTGACTAGATATTTTTATGTTCTTATGTACATTTGATGTGATATGAATTAGATCTTGAAAATTTGGCTTAACCTTATCTATATTTTAATAAACATGATGATATTCTATTTCTTAGGATCGGATGAAAAACTTGTGATAAAAAGTAAGGAATTTTGACTTATTTATATTCTATGATCTTATAGCTAGCCTTTGTTCAGTTTAAGTAAATATGGATTGGGGCAAACTCATGAGAGAAATGAGCAAAGTAATATAATTGCTGAAAATATTTTAGTATATCTTTATTAACAAAGGAAGAAAATCATATTAGAGGGAAATGTAAAAGCTAAAAATCTTTCATTTTATCTCGATTAGGCAATTACATTACCTTGCAAAAGTGAGCACATAAACTAATCCTCTATTTACTACTTAGACTGCAAGCCCAGAAGTAAGAGAACTTAAGTAACTCATCATTCCATACTTATACGAATCACTTGAGACGTATTCTTGATTTGAGAAATGGGATGACACTTGTTGAATAGATTTAGACTTGTTTAATCCAACTTCGATGGCATTGGTTTTATCTATTGAAATATATATGTTTACACAAGTTTAGCTTTGTTGAATAAACTTGAGCTGAATTTTTATCTCAATAGAAAATGAATATCTTTTTCATAATGGTCATTGTTGTCAAGAATCTACTCTTGATATACATATTTTTTACGTGGAGCATTTTTATGTAGTGAATATTTTCTTGAGGATAAGCAAAGTTTAAGTGTGAGGGAGTGATGTTAATCATTGCATGCACATTTTACATAGCATTGGAGGCTAAAATTCATTATAGATGGCTATTTATCTTCCCCATTTTCTCTTTTCTTGATGTAGATGAAGAGATCGTTGAAATAAGAAGAGATTTCAAGGAGAAAAATACTAAAAAAGAACAACTTTGGAAGCTTATAGCATCGTCACCCTCGTCTTGCACGGTGGCGTGCATGACTAGAAGGTTAGGAGTCAAGAATCTGGAGTTCTACTGTGCAATACATCCCATATGACATGGGGCCATACAAGTCCAGAATTCTAAAATAGTAGGAATTCTAAAACCCGATGGTGCCATGCATGTCATGAGCTATGGCGCCATGCACATTTCTAGCACATGAAAAAATCAAGAGCCACGAAATCATTTCAAATGAGACCTAAAGCATCATAGCATACACGACGACGTGCAAGGCACTTTCCACGGCTTTGTGCAACATCGTAGATAACATCCTGTTTTGCAAATTTTGAGGGTTTCGGCCACCTAACCAATAAATACTCTTTTTCTTTGAAGATAAGAAGAAAGATGCATGAGAAAATAGACGAAAAACTCTAAGAAAACCCCTTGGAACCACAAGAGAAGGCCAAGAAGAGAAGATCTAAAGTGATTTGAAGAGGAAAATTAGGCTATTTAAAATTCATTGTAGATGGTTATTTATCTTCCCTATTTTCTCTTTCTTGATGTAGATGAAAAGAGTTGAAATAAGAAGAGATTTCAAGGAGAAAAAGACTAAAAAAGAACAACTCTAGAAGCTTATGGCATCGTTACCCTTGTCTTGCACGGCGGCGTGCAGGACTAGAAGGTTAGGAGTCGAGAATCTGGAGTTCCACTGTGCAGTTCATCCCATACGGCATGGAGCCATACAAGTAAAAAATTCTAAAATAGTAGAAATCCTAAAATCTAACGGTGCCTGCATGTCATGAGCTATGGCGCCGTGCACATTTCTAGCATATGAAAAAAATCAAGAGCCACGAAGTTGTTTCAAATGAGACCTAAAGCATCATAGCATACATAGTGACATGCAAGGAACCTTCCAATATAAAGTGATTTGTAGATAATATCCTGTTTTGTAGATTTTAAGGTTTTCAGCCACCTAACCAATAAATACTCTTTTTCTTTGAAGATAAGAAGAGAAAGGCATGAGAAAACAGAAGAAAAACTCTAAGAAAACCCCTTGGAATCACAAGAGAAGGCCAAGAAGAGAAGATCTAAAGTAATTTGAAGAGGAAAAATGGGCACCTGAAGGAAGATTGTAAGGAAGAAGAAGGATCATTGTCTATGAGTTCTTCCTTTTAATTCTCTGTAATTTGACTTTGTGGTTACTAGATGTATTTGATATGAGTTGTAATTAAGGGGTTGCACCTTATATTACTCTTGTATTTGATTATTATTTGATCTATTATTATCTATTTTGAGCAATCTATCACTTGGGTTTTGATTGACTAGATTAAATATTTGGATAATACTCTTATATTGAACTTGAGAAAGGATGTATAAGATAAGTTCCCTTATATGTTGATCCAATAGATTTGTTATGCATTGATGAACATGAGAAAGAATTTCAGGGATTTATAACTTGGTGATAGATGAGGTTATGGGGTCACATAAAGATAGAAATTCTATGAATTTTTTGCTTGGGTTTTAATTTTCTTAATTTTATAAATCTTTGGGTTTGATTTATATGAATAGAGATATCTATGGATTAGGCTCAAGGGTGGGACATTCATTACTTGAGAAATAGTGAATTTTAATTTATTTGGGAAATTTTGCTGATGCTTGAATTAGATATTGATTGGTTGAATGATGGTTGATGCTTGGATGTAAATGGGGATTTCTCTTCAACTGCATGACTAATCCCATTTTCTCTACTTTAATTTAGCTTTAGTAATCTCTTAACTTTGTCTTAAAAATTGGATATATTTTTCTTTGTGATATTCTTAACCACTTGACTTGTGATAATTAGTCGTTTATGCTTCTTTATTTTGATTGATTGGATAATGAAACTTTAGAGAAAGTAGTGGTAGTTGGTGTTCTTTTCTTGGGATTTTTGATACTTTCCAACCATACTCTATACTAAATGATGGGTATATTTGCCCAAAATATGTGTGTATGTGAGTTAAATTGGTATTTTTTTAAAAAAAAAAAAAAACTTAGTTGAGTATTGGATCTATCTTATATACATAGTACAAATCACTTATGCACACTAATAATTGCCTACTCAAGGTCTATTCTCTCCGCTAGTGAGTTTTCTTATCTTGTTAAATCCCTGCAAGGAGTTACATATATGGTTAGTTGCTTCAAAATCAATAATCCAAGTAGATGACGATCCAACCATGAAAATAGACTCTAAATAAAAAAAAAAAATACATTATGAGAACTTGGCCAAGAAGTCCGAATAATCTTTCTTAAAGGGTGCCTTCTTACCATACTTGAAACATTTGCCCTTAGGCTTGACGTTGGACTTGGGCGAACCGGGCCTGGTCCCTTTAGGTTGGACCCCTACATTGTTCTAGGCCTTCTTCTTCTTAAACTTCTTGGATTGAACCATAATTTAAGAAGATGAACTAAAACAAATAACTAAAACCTTAGATATATGCTTCATGATTTTCTTAGCAGCCTGAAGTTTTTTCATCAACTCAATCAAAGACATACTTAACTTGTTTATATTATAGTTTAACTTGAATTAAGAGTACGAATCTGGCAAAGTCTCAATAACCATATCGATTTAGCTCTCGAGATTGATTGTTGCCCCTATGACCTCAAGTTTCTTGAAATAAGCAATCATCTTAAACATATGCTCGCGAATCGATGCCCCTCAATCATCTTAATATTTGTGATTACCTTAAGAGCTTCCTGCCATGTGGGGTGGCTCTTATAAGCAAACATGGTGCACAACGGTATATCGATGTCATATGAAGTAGGCATGTTCTCGTGCTTAGACTAAAGAATATTAGACATGGAAACCAACATATAGCATCTAACTATTTCATTGATTTTCTTCCATGCTCTCTCAGCCTCACAATCTTGGTCCGTAGAATCTTCCCCGATTTCAAGACAGGATCGCTCAAAACATACGTGTACTCCTCAACAGTGAGTATTATATTCAAATTCCTTTTCCAATCCACGTAATTTGGTCCAGTTAACTTATTCTCCTTGAGAATAATAGACAAATGACTGAAACTAGACATTTTATTTAGTTGGAAAAAAATTGCATTTAGAAAAATATTTATTTTGAAAAATATATAAAAATGCACATTTAAACATCATATTGTATCTATGATATAGTTAACCTATTAAATCCATTATAAAAAATATGAAGAATTTAGCTCTTAGAAAAATTAACAGAGTTTTATAGGAAGGTTAACAATTTTCTAAGTTAAGTGTATAAGCATCACTAATTAAACTTCCTTAATAGTTAATGATCTAGAGCTAGTTCCATCGATGGGATGGCTATTGGATTTCGATCATGTTATATCAAATATACACGCAATGGAAAATAAAACAAAATTCAAGCAAAGGATCACTTGTATGAAATTAAATGGGTTAAGAGAGGAAAGAAAATTTTAATACCTTGAAATTGCGGCTTTTAAATAATTTTCCTTCTGCATGAATCCCCTTCGAAAGGTGATCAAATCGAGCTACTAAAATTTCAAGAATAAGAATTTCTCTAATCATATCCATACAAAGAATGTACTCAAGAATGCCGCTCAAAACCAATGCTAGTAGATTTTAATTTGGCAGCGTAAGGGATTTATTTATTACGGAGGAGAAGAAAAAAATCTCAAAATAATTTTCTGAGACCAAGAAGAAAAGGCTACGAGTGTTTTTTTTTTCACACACACAATGCAGTAGCTTTTCTTGAATAACCTCACAGAGAACCAATTCTCTATATCTATATCAATCCATCGTACAAAAGACCTTTTCTTTAATAGGCTTGGGTCTTGCAAATTGCGATTAAGCCCTAAAGATTTTAATAATTACAATTTCACTCAAACAATTAAACACTTTATTATTAGCCCAAAATAATTATTTCTTCTCACAAATTAACTCCATAATATTATCAAATACTATTTTGAGTACCAATTCCTCTATTGTGTGTGACATATTAGATTTTCTGGTCTTTTGTAGCAAAATATGAATTAATTCTAATCACTATAGAATTAATAATCCTTAATAATTAGAAATAATTGATTAATTATAATTAGGATTAATTTTTTAATTATTAAATCCATATTTTGCAGGTCATGAGCATCATCTAGCAATGTATCATGGCTACCCAAAAGTCCAAAAAATAAGTGGCTTGATATGAATCTTTTAATAGCAAAATATCCGTATAATAAACTCCTTTTATCATACTATATCTCATTCGGTTTAGAGTATAAAATTAGTGTCAACTCCTTCTAGCATATAAGTAATTCTAACTCGAATTTATTAGTACTTATTCCAAAACCTGTTACTTGACATGTATATCATTTTGGAATAGATCCCAACACATAACTGCCTTGGCTAAGGACTTCTTGAGTAATGATTCCTTATAAGTGGCTCTGAGATATACGCCCCTACTATTAAGAGTGATGAATCATTTATTTGTTAGTTACTCGAACATGCAATTAGATTACACGGCAAAAAAATCTAGAAAGCTACCCAACAAATCAACATATATTCATACTACGGACCAGAGAAAAGGAAAGAAATATTACCTACGATGCCTTTGGTGTCAACTTTAATAATTAAAAATTCTTCTCACAATTTATAGGGACAATTCAGTAGTCGATCCAACGAGAATGTTCTTTTTGTTTTTTGATCACAACTGCTACAAACCAAGAGCAGGTTTGCCTTTAATAGTATCCATACGAGGAGAAATCAAGGGCTACCTAACTTTGGTTCTAGCAAGAAGTATATGGCGGCTAGGGTTTCTGGAAGAAGAAGAAAACACAGCAGAAACTGTTTTTCTGTGTTTCATGTATCTCTATTGAGTTTTTCAATAATAATCACATCGAAACAGAAACCCACGATGTATGTATGTATGTATGTATGTATGTATGTATGTATGTATGTATGTATGTATGTATGTATGTATGTATGTATGTATGTATGTATGTATGTATGTATGTATGTATGTATGTATGTATGTATGTATGTATGTATGTGCGTGTGGTTTCAGATTCCTAAATAAATAGGAATTCCATTAATTATAATTAGAATCCAAAAGTTCTTATAATTATAATTTAGCTCCATGAATTATAACTAATTATAATTCGACCACAATAACTTCTTTTTCTTACAATTAACCTCGTAATGTTATCAAATAACATCTTGGGTTCTCAATCCTCTATTGTGTGTGACCTATTAAGTTTTATGATCTAGTAGTAGCAAAATATGAATTAATCCTAACAACTTTAGGATTAATAATTCTTAATAATTAGAGTTAATTTATTAATTCTAATTAGGACTAATTTATTAATTCTCTAATTAATAAATTCATATTTAGCAGATAATGAGCGATATCCAACAATACATAATGACCACCCATAAGTGTAGAAAGTCAACTGGCTTGACATGAACATTTCAATAGCAGAATGTCAGTGCAATTAATTCCTTTCACCATATAATATTTCATTTGGTCGAGAGTATATAATCAGTACCAACTCTCTCCAGAATATTAATTAATTCTAGCCCAAATATTTTAGTATTTTCTCATAGAATCCATTTACTCAACGTTTGTATCAATTGGAACTACTTCAAACATATAGTTGATTTGGCAAAGGGCTTTTCGAGTAATGATTCCCACAAGCAGCCGCGAGATATACTCTCCTACTACTAAGAGTGGTGAATCCTTTATTAACCCTTCAAACATATGTATGTATGTATGTATGTATGTATGTATGTATGTATGTATGTATGTATGTATGTATGTATGTATGTATGTATGTATGTATGTATGTATGTATGTATGTATGTATGTATGTATGTATGTATGTATGTATGTATGTATGTATGTATGTATGTATGTATGTATGTATGTATGTATGTATGTATACGTGTGGTTTCAGATTCCTAAATAAATAGGAATTCCATTAATTATAATTAGAATCCAAAAGTTCTTATAATTATAATTTAGCTCCATGAATTATAACTAATTATAATTCGACCACAATAACTTCTTTTTCTTACAATTAACCTCGTAATGTTATCAAATAACATCTTGAGTTCTCAATCCTCTATTGTGTGTGACCTATTAAGTTTTATGATCTAGTAGTAGCAAAATATGAATTAATCCTAACAACTTTAGGATTAATAATTCTTAATAATTAGAGTTAATTTATTAATTCTAATTAGGACTAATTTATTAATTCTCTAATTAATAAATTCATATTTAGCAGATAATGAGCGATATCCAACAATACATAATGACCACCCATAAGTGTAGAAAGTCAACTGGCTTGACATGAACATTTCAATAGCAGAATGTCAGTGCAATTAATTCCTTTCACCATATAATATTTCATTTGGTCGAGAGTATATAATTAGTACCAACTCTCTCCATAATATTAATTAATTCTGGCCCAAATATTTTAGTATTTTCTCATAGAATCCATTTACTCAACGTTTGTATCAATTGGAACTACTTCAAACATATAGTTGATTTGGCAAAGGGCTTTTCGAGTAATGATTCCCACAAGCAGCCGCGAGATATACTCTCCTACTACTAAGAGTGGTGAATCCTTTATTAACCCTCTCAACTACTTTCGTTTATATCACGTTATACCTAATGTCCATCCCATAGGCGGTCTTGAAGGGACTCCAGAGACTGAAATTAAAGTACAATGCTTAGTAAACAAGTACATTGGAGATCTCAAATCTAAGAATACTTGCACGAGATTCTATCATTGGTACTAAATAGTTATCCATGTGATTATCTTATAGCTAGGTCATCTAATGAACTTATTCAAATAACAAGCATCCACATGTCAATCCTGAGTACTCCAAAACTCACATATATGAGAACACCGCTTGATCTAATAAAGGGATATTACATATGCCAGTCTTCGTGCATTAATGAAGTTCTATCTCATTAATGCTATGACTAGGGATAGTTTTAAGTACAAACACTATTAGAAAACGGTTGATTACCAACAGACCATTTCCAACAAACTAAGTTCGGCTGGTAATTCCCAATAAATTACCAACAGATTCCCAACAAATATGAAATGTGTTGCATTTTAATTGCTTACCAACAAATTACCAATTGTCTATATTCTGTTAGTGATTTTACTATTGGTAATCAACTGGTAATGTGTTGGTAAATGGGTGGAAAAATATTTACCAACCGATTACCAACAAGATATACGTGGTTGGTAACTGTGTCGGATGGTAATCTGTTGGTAATAGGGAGGGAATGTTGTTCCCACCAATTTACCAACGGAATACTAACATAAGTGAGTAGTTGGTAGCTAATTCAGTTGGTAATATAGTTGGTAATATGATGGTTTATTTTTTACCAACAACATTACCAACCAACATATCCGTTGGAGATATAGTAAATCAATTTCCAATAAACTACAAACAGAATTATCAACTATGCGTATTTAGTTGTTAATATTCGTGTTGGTAATCTGTTGGTAAGCATATAGGAAAATATTTACCAACCAATTACCAATTAAATATACGTAGTTAGTAACTATGTATGATGGGAATTTGTTGGTAAAAGGAAGAGGAATGTTTTTTCCCTGTCAATGTTCCAACGAAATACCAACTGAAGTGGGTAGTAAATAGATTTGTTGAAGATAAGCATGTCAAATTGATGATCTAACTATTAGATTTATTAAAATTGCTAAAAAATATATTGTGACCAAATTTGAAGGTAATCGAATATATTTAGCTATGTAATCTAGCATAATCTCTATATAACGGCCTAAAACCTAACTTGTTCATAAATATAAGCACGTCAAATTGATTATCCAATCGTTAGATTTGTTAAAATTACTAAAAAAAAAAGGTATTATGACCAAATTTGAAGGTAATCGGATATATTTAGCTACACGATGTAGCATAATCTCTATATAAAGACCTAAAACCTAACTCGTTTATAAATATAAGCATGTCAAATTGGTGATCCAACTGTTAGATTTGTTAAAATTGCTAAAAAAAGTATTGCGACCAAATTTGAAGGTAATTGGATATATTTAGTTGCACAATCTAGTATAATCTCTATATAATGGCTTATAACCTAACTCGTTCATAAACATAAGCACATCAAATTTACAATCCAATCGTTAGATTTGTTAAAATCACTAAAAAAGTATTGTGACCAAATTTGAAGGTAATCGGATATATTTAGCTACATAATATAGTATAATCTCTATATAACGGCCTAAAACCTAACTCGTTCATAAAGATAAGCACGTCAAATTGACGATCCAACCGTTATATTTGTTAAAATTACTAAACAAAGTATTGTGACCAAATTTAAAGGTAATCGAATATATTTACCTACACAATATGACATAATCTCTATATAATGGCCTAAAACCTAACTCATTTATAAACATGCTAAATTGACAATCGAACCGTTAGATTTGTTAAAATTGCTAAAAAAAGTATTGTGACTAAATTTGAAGATATGCAGATATATTTTGCTGCATAATCTTGTATAATCTTTATATAACAGCCTAAACTCAAACGCATTTATGAAGATAAGTATGTCAAACTAACGATCCAACCGCTAGATTTGTTAAAATTGTTAAAAAAAAAGTATTGTGACCAAATTTGAAGGTAATCGGATATATTTTACTACATAATATAGTATAGTCTCTATACAACAGCAAAAAAATCTAATGCATTTATGAAAATAAGCATGTCAAATTAACAATCCAACTGTTAGATTTGTTAAAATTGGTAAAAATAGTTTTATGACCAAATTTAAAGGTAATCAGATAAATTTTGCTATATAATCTAGTATAATCTCTATATAATGCGTCAAAATCTAACGCATTTATAAGATTAGTATAATCTCTATATTTTGCTAAATTGTTTTACACTCTCTCAGTTGATTTTTTTTTTTTTTTTAATGAGTAAATTTTTTTGCTTTCTATTTTGATAATGCATGCACTCCTTTTAAAATGGACCTTTCTATTTTACACTCTCTTTTTCAGTATCTTTATAGCCTAAATTTTTTTCTTTATATTTTGATAATGGATAAATAGTAACAAATATCTAAATAATAAAAAAAAATATAAAGAGAATAAACACACACTCTATTTCTATTTTAATAATGAATAATTAGTAACAAAGTGCACATCTAACTTCATTGTATTAAGAAAAAAAATGTGTTACACTTGTGACTAATTTGTTTAACGTAATTCATTATGGATAAACTTGTATTTTTCACCTAAGAACAATCATATAATGTAAATTTACTATACAATATATTTTTTTAATTGTTTTATATAAATGTACTATACAGTGACAAAGAAACTTTTATAGTTCTCAATGTTTTGCAAATTATAGTTTGGAAACTTTTTTTTTTTATAGAAATGTACTATACATTATTTTATAATGTGCACTTTCGTTTTTGTACATCTCAAAATAAAAAATTATTTATTATAGCTTAGAAATATTATTAAATAAATAATATTATTAGATAATTTTTTTATTTTAAAATATTTATATCATTTCAAAAAGATGATATTTTTTTCTCTTTTACATTTGTTTCTTATTCTGAGTTTGAGAACCCGCCCTTCCCTTTTCAGCTTTCCCTTCTCTGCTAAACAATAATCGAGCCTCAGAGTTGCCACCGGTTAACCACCGCTGAAGATCTTAATCTGCTATAGTTGGACCATTGTTGGAGATCTTCTGCCGTTGCTAGACCACGACCAAAGATCTTCTGCCACTGCTAGGTCGTGAGTGGATCTTCTGCCACTTGTGTTTCACTTGAGCGTTTCTAGGGGAGTTGAGTATTGAGACGGAAGCAAGGTGAATTTCTTGCAAACATGGCAAAATCGAGCGTGATGATAAGGAGCTTTGGAAAGCTTATGAAGCTGCCATCGAAGGCACCAAACAGAAGGTCATAATGTTGATCCAAGTGGCTAAGAGCCACGAGACCTGGGGTAAATCGAAAAAATTGGGACGCGGTCAGATGGGCAAACCTAGGGTTCTTGCCATTTCCAGTATGTTCATAATTTCCACAATTACATTTTGCATTTTTGTGTTTCTCGTTTGATTCTAGAAATGCCAAACCTAGGGTTCTTACCATTTTTGATGATGTTTGGGAAACCATTTGTTTCGCCAGTGTGGGAATTCCTCCTGCTGCAAATGTATGTAAGGTCATTTTGACAACTCACACAAAGCAATTACGTGATAAAATCACAATGGCTACGTTGCCTGCTCTTTTACTTTTAATGCATGTTTGCTGTGATAGTGTAGGAAGTGCATGGGAACTATTTGATAAAAATTATGTTAGGAATGTTTATTTTTGGGCTGTAATTATTGCAAGAGCTGATAAATTATCCACTATGCTGATGGAAATTAACAACTTAGTACTAATTTTTGATGATGTTTGGGAGACTATTTGTTTTGCTAGTGTGGGAATTCCTCCTGCTGCAAATGTATGTAAGGTGATTTTGACAACTCGCACAAAGCAATTGTGTGATAAAATCACAATGGCTACGTTGCTTGCTTCTATAATGTTATATTTTGGATGTTGCAATATTAGGAAGATCATGGAATGAAGTCAGATACTGCCAGCATTATATCATCCTACAATTATTGTAGTTAGGAAGACATAAGCTAAATAATTTAGAACATACCACCTATAGTTTTATATCAGTATCATTCTCTTATTTATTATCTTTTTATATTAAAGAAGTCCATTGTGTACATCTGAAGTCTGAACTGTATTTTTCTGATGATTATTGTTCACTTTTTAGTTAATTACAACAATACCAAATTATGCTAACTTGAAGCCATAGGAAAAAGTTTTAAGCAATGGTTTCCGTAAGTCTCAGTCTGAAGTGTTAGAAATAGATGTTTAATATAACACGGAGATATGATTAAGAAATAATAAGAGTGAAGGTCAATGAATTATGTAGAATTGGAAAACTCTCTAATTAGATTATATAAATTGTAAGATTGAAGTATGCTGCTTGTTGATGAGTGCTTAGGGATCTCGGATAATCAGTCTACTCTCAAGAGATAGAAATGAAGTTTAATTATATTAGAGGAGATTGTAGATTGGACACCAGGAATAACATGTGGATAAAAGAAATTTAGTATAGTGAGATAGATAAGATGAATATATTGTGATACAACCAAAAAAAAAAAAAATCTTCATTATGTGGTAAAAATAACATCTCTTGGGGAGAGTTAATTATATGTGATTAAGACAATATGGTCATATTTAAAGATGAATGAGTGTAGCAATCAGGAGTGATGAGATTTGCACCAATTAATCAGAATGATAAAGAGTGATTACTTAGTTGACACCAGATAGTTTGCTGAGTTGAATTGGGAAGTTGCATTGTTGATTTATGTAGCTAGTTTTAGCTGGCATGAATATGGAATTGAAAAGCAAATTCAAATTTCTTGTATTTCTTGTGAAATTGTTAATATTTTAGAGCATTTATGTAGAGCTAGCTGTAAATGAACCGAACGTTTGTGAACAAAAGCTCGTTCGAGCTCGTTCGTGTTCGAATAAACGAACGAACTCGAACACGAATTCGAGCTCGAATAATAAACAAACGAATTCAAACATATTCACGAACATATTCGAACATTCGCAAACATATTATATATATTTAAAAATTAATTAATTATATTAATTATTTTATTTATATTTTATTACATTAAGATTTATTCTTAATAAATCTTATATTATAATTATAATATTAATATTATAATTAATTATATTATTATATATTTATTTAATATTATAATATTCAATTATTTTGATTAAAATTTGAATTATTATTTTTATAAATTTTAAAATAAAAAATATAAAATAAACGAACTCGAACATTAATTGAGTTTTTCAAACTCGAACTTAAACGAACTCAAACATTATCAAACAATAATCGAACGAACTCGAACTCGAATAATAAACGAACAAACTTTAACAGTGTTCGATTATATTCGAACTCGAGCTCGAAAATGTGATGTTCGGTTCATTCGTGTTCAAATACAGCTCTACATTTATGTTTCATTAGTGCTTTAGGAGATGGATGGTGCAATAAGAGTATGGCGAAGCGCATAATAATTTCCTGTTTGAATTTTTCCAAAATCTACAAGTAAAAGAAAGGAGGCAGAAATAAAGAAAGAGCATGTGAAATTAGTAAAAGATACCTTTCATTTTCATTGTTTCCTTCAATTGTTTTTTTTTTTTTTTTGTGGCTCATTTGTCATGCATTTCATGCTTGTTTTGCAGCTGAAAAATGCCAAAAGCTGGTTGGCGAACAAGCTTCATCAAAGAGTGGACAATTCACTTTCTTGAATTGTTTTGATGGGCATTCTGGAACTCTTGCATGTTTAGTAAAGGAGGGTGTAAAACTATATAGTTACAACATCAAATCTATTCATGTTGAAAGAGAAAGGAATAGAGCAATTAAGATTGGTGTTGCTAATGCTCTGTCACAAGGAATGGCCGCCAAAGATGCTGCCAAGCATGCCTAAAAGGAGGGTGCAAAAGCGGCAAAACTGGCTACTCAGCAAGCCAAGTGAATTATAGGTCCTATTATTTCTTTAGGATGGGATTTTTTTTCAAGCACTTTATTTTGGTGGTACAATGACAGCAGGATTTCTTAGGGGCACTGGGACCTTGTTTGGGACCTATTACATGGGTTTTACTGGAGAGCAATCACTTGGGAGGTTTGGTTATTTGCTCGGGAGCCATCTAGGTAGTTGGATTGGGGGAGGAATTGGGCTGATGGTGTATGATGTGGTAAATGGTGCAGAATACTTGCTTCAGGTGTATCAATTAGTAGAAAAAAAAATTGATGAACACTTATCAGATGAAGTTTATGAGAATTCTACTTTTGGAAGTTCAGGAGCTGGTGAAGATTCCTTAGCTTCTTAAACAGGTTCTAAAACTTCTACTCAACCTACATACATAAGCTTTGAAGGTTCTGAAGATGCCAACATTGATGAGGCTTTTGCTCAACCCACATACATAAGTTTTGAAGGTCCTGAAGATGCCAACATTGACGAGGCCTCTACTCAAGAAAGCTTGGAATTTCATGATGAATTATGAAGTTGGTAAACACAACATCCTATTCAGTACATGATTATCTTCTTGAAATTTCTTGTGTGTGTGTGTGTGTGTTTTTTTTTTTTAAATTATAGGTTGCATTTAGTTTTCAC
Organism: Voacanga thouarsii; assembly: GCA_026120185.1. Classification (NCBI taxonomy): domain Eukaryota; kingdom Viridiplantae; phylum Streptophyta; class Magnoliopsida; order Gentianales; family Apocynaceae; genus Voacanga; species Voacanga thouarsii. The sequence continues at coordinate 1,735,002 of JANUWF010001576.1, forward strand.
ACTGATCTCTGGCCAAGACTGTGGGGCTTGTGGTTTCCATCACATCCTAACTGTAGAAATATTGTACATAAATCTCCAAATACTAGCCAGAGAGCAGCGAATGATTTCCATACTCCACCACCTATGTTGCCTGCTCCTGCTGATGGTCACAATGGTAGCAATTCTAGAGAAAGCGTCTAGCAAGAGATTCGTTCTGAGCAAGCCAAGTCATATCAGAGTCATAACAAATTGATTTTATCTATTTTTTGTTCCATACCAGAGTTTAATGCACTTTTATTATGGATATTGATATACTTTCAATATGGATGTATGACTTTTGGTATAAATGTACTTTTAATATTATGTAGGATTACTTTATTAAATATGTGTATGGATTAAATAGTGATAATATAATACTACTTACCAATAAAAAGCTATTAGCACTTACCAACAAAATAATTTGGTGGTACATACCAACTGAAATCTACAGGTGCTTACTAATAAACAATTTGTTGGCATTTACCAATACAAATTTGTAGGTGCTTACCAACAGTAATCTATAAGTGCTTTCCAATAGATTAATGTTGGTAAGTAACAACAACAATTTGCAGCTGCTTACCAACAGATTTATCTATTGGTATATACCAACAAAGTATAATTACAATACCAATTAAATTGTAGTTGGTAAGCTGTAATACCCCGCCCAAAACCACCTTTGACTATGGGGAAAAGTCATGCATTGCATAGCATCTTGCATTTTATGTGGTAGCTAGAATAATTTTATTTGCATGATGCATGTGAATTTTCCCGTTGCTCTTGCATTTGAATTAATTGATGTGAAATAGTTATGTTGTTAAAGACTTGGTTAAGGGAGGTTTGGTCGAAGATTTGGAAGGATGAGTATTGGGGTGGTAAGAACTTCTTGTAGAAAAATTAGTATTGGAGTTGTTTTGGAATAGCGGGGAGGTTGGTGATTTCCTTTGGTGACCTGAGTTCGAATCCTACCTTTTGTGAAGTAAGTTTCTCTTCTTGAAATTCTTTTCTTTAGACCATTTCTTATCTTGGCCAAAAAAGAATCTAGCTATCCTAGATAAATTTTAGTATTTTTACTCCAAGGAAATAAGTCTCTATATTTATTTCCTAAACTCAAGGACTTTGATGTGAATAAAGTTCACCTTTAATTTTCAGTTTGTGTTCCTTAGGATTTTCGAAAAAACCCCTAGCTAGGAGCCACCTTGAAGAATTTCAAGTGGTATAAAACTCTTCTTGATGAATATTAGAGTTAGGGAATATATTAGGGAAAAATCTTATTTTACCTCTTCAAGAATTCTAGCCATAATCCTTTTATTTATTTAATTGTTTTAGAGAAATATTTTAACTAAAGTCTTAGATATTTTCTTTGGGATTAAACGCCACGTCCATAGGAGTAAGACTCTATATTTAACTCCTAAGTTCAAGGATTTTAGCTAAGGATGAAATTTGTTTTATTTTCAGCTTTTGCCCCCTTGAATTTTCGGAAACCATAAGCTGGAAATATTCTGGAAATTTTTCTAGATTTCGACCGCCACCTTGGAGCACCTTTAGCTCAATCCAAACTCTTCTAGGACTAGAGGAAATCTTATCCAAATCCTTGATAAAACCAGATTTTATTTCAATCCAAATTCAACTAGGATTTCTTCCTTTTCCTAGCTGAATTTCGGCAGCTTGTATCTGCATAAACTGTCCGAAATTCCAGCCATCTTTAGCTACAATCCAACTCTGAAAATCCTAGCTCAAAACACCTAGAACACTCCTTAACAATTCAACTACCTTAGCTGCACAAAACCAGAATTTTATTCACACAAAAACACTGAAATTCGTCCAACATATACACAGAAAAATTCAGACAGCTTTGTGCAGGATTTTCGGCCAGCTTTGTGTTCCTACTTCAACCGAAATTCTGCACACATCATTCACTGAAAAACCTCAGCTGAACAAGCTATTTTCAGTGCCTAAAACCCTCAATTTTCCTCTGGAAATTTCGGTAGAATTATAGCAGCCAAACCTGTCCAAAACTTGCTACACTTGCACAGAATTTTCATAGCACTTGCACAGGATTTTTCAGTCATCAAAACTCGCTCAAACTCTTCCTTGTTTGCCCTAAAATTCTGAACACATACAGCCCTTCCTCTGAGCAGTATTTCGGCCAGCATAGAGGAGCAAATTGCAGAATTTTTTCCTCTATAAAACTCCCCTAAAATCGGCAGCAAGGAGACGCGCGCAAGCTGGAAATTCCGCCTTGCTGTCGAAGAAACCTAAAGCCATTAGGAGTCTATCTAAACATCACCATCTAACCCTAAACCAATCTTCTCCAACTTTAAATCATAACAACCGTTTACCCTCTCCATTCTACACGAAAATTTCAGCGACATCTCTCTGCAAATTTTCGAGAATACAAGAGTTATTCTAAGCCAAAAGTCGAACACACCTTAAGGTAAGCACGAATTCTTTCAACCTCTTGATGTCGTTTTCTCTAATGATTCTTTTCTCTTTCTTCTACCCTTAAATCACGCCCTATAGAGACTGATTTCCTCTTCTTCCTAAATTTTCGGTCAACTGAAGCAAAGGAGGTAGCTTCTCTCTTCTTCTCAAGCGAACTCGGGACGATCACTATAGGAGCGTCGAGACCCCATTACCCGGTAGTTGCAAGGTAAGGGAATACCCTCTCTAGATGTTGAAAGTAAAGTTTAATGGTGTTTATTAGCGAGATAAACATGTGGTCGTAGTATTTGATCTTTGGGGATTGAATAGTTTACTTGGAATTAAATAGGAGATTGCGAATTGTTATGAAAATAAATGGGATTAGAGCATGTTTGAATTAATTGAGACCCTGATCATGATATTATATGGTTTAGATCAGGAGGATAATTGAGAAAAGCCAGTTGTGAATTTATCGCATTTATCTGAGGCATATCAAGTAAGTCCTTACATAAACTCTTTTACTAAATGTTGTGATGGTAAGTTCTTTTATAAACTGTTTTGTTAAAGGTTGTGATGGCAAGTCTATGTTGTAAAGCTTTGTAAAGCTATTTTTAAACTATGTTTGCTTGGGTTGTAAACGTGGATATTTATTCTTTAAACGATTTTGTCAAATTAACGGTTTTAGCAAGAAAACTATTATTTTCCTTAAATTTTTAGAAATCTCTTTTAAAGAAAACCACGTTTTACAAAGCCAAGGTTTGAAAATATTTTGAATCAGGAATTGACGGATATGTTCGTTGAGTACTCAATAAGGGTAGGCTAACAATACTAGTCTTGGAGGGCTAGCGTAAGTCTTCTGGCAGGAGGCCACCTCTAGAAGATGAACTCTGCTTGAAAATGTAACAGTGTTGATTGGTCAGGCCAGTCCGAGCTAGCATTATACCTGAAAGGTATTATTTATATTTCCGGCATGGACACCCGGATGGTTTTGTTGGGTGTAGAGATGGAGGAGTATCTCACCCGGTGGGCTGTACACTCACCTTAATCAGAACGCCCAACGTGTGGTAATCTGGTTCGGACAAGGTGTACAAAGTGTGGTGCCTTGGCCAATTTGTTCTCATAGAGCCCAACGTGTGGTGACATGACTTTTATCCGAGTGGAGGATTTATTTTGTACAAAGTGTGACAATGAGAAAAACCCACTCCTTGCGAAAAGAGATTGTTTATGATTTGCCAAATTATTTCTTCGAATGTTTTACACTTTGCATACACGAACTATTTAAAAACACCATGTGCACACACAGGACTTACTGAGATTTATTCTCACACTGTTTTACATCATGTTTTTAGGAGATAGACTGTGCTGAGTCAACGGGGCATGTAATAGTTGAGGCTTTTGCTATTTTCTCTATCCGTTCTAGGAGACATTTATTGCTTATGCTTCTAAACAATATTTTGTTTTATTCCATTTTGCTCCAAGTTGAGCCTGATGTAATAAGAATATTTCTTTATTTATTTAAGTTGATCCTTTTGGAGATTGCCTTTATATTTTTTACCTTGTTCTAAAGACCCCTTGTCCTACGGGACGGGGCGACATCCCCGCCCTTTTAGGGTACGTAGTCGTGGGGTGTTACATAAGCTATCAATAGACATGATATTTTTTGAAATTTACCAACTAAGTACCAACTAAATTATTTGTTAGTAATGAATAATATTTACCAACAACACAACTATACCAACTAAGGAATTAAACAATCAATTGAAAAAACTACCAACAAAATAAACAATTTGAAAATTTCCAATGACTTTACCAACTACGTAGTTAGTTTGTTGGTAACATAATAAAATTACCAATAGAAAATATTTAACCCCAAAGAAATCATTACTAACTGAAATATAATGTTACCAATTGTGAAATCTGTTGGTAATTACCAAAAGACTTAAAAAACTCTTATTGGTAACACTTTTCAACAAACGTTTTACCCATGGACCAAATTCTATTGGCAATCTGTTGGTAAACTAGTATTACTAACAGAAATGGGACAACTACCAATAGAATTTGACAGTTGATAATCAGCCTTTTTCTAGTAGTGAAACACAATCCAATGTAATAAGAATCTTACACCATAATCTCTATCACAATTTTCTTGATATAGTGTTACATTTGGAACTTTATCTAATAGTTACATACACATGAAAGCATAAATAAAATCAGTTGAAAGACAAAGAATGTCTTTTATTATTAAATAAATGTGTAATATACAATATACATATGATTGCCTCTATGACATAACACTAACATTATTGACCCTCTCAATTACTTTTATTTACTTTACATTGTACCTAATATCCATCCTATAGGCGGTCCTAATGAGACTCCAAAGAATAGAATTAGAGTATAACGCTTAGTAAACAAAGTACCTTGGAGCTCTCAAGTGTAAGGATACTTGCACATTTGCTATAATGAGATTCTATCATTGACACTAACTAGTTTTCCATGTGATTATCTCATAGTTAGGTCATTCAATGTACTTGTTTATGTAACAAGCATCCACGTGTTAATTTTGAGTGTCACAATACTTATGGATATAAGAATCACCGCTTGATCTAATCAAAAAGTATAACGCATGCTAGTCTTTGTGCATTAATGATGTTCTATCTCATTAATACTATGACTAGGGATAATTTAAGTACAAGTTATAACACCCCACACCCTAGGTACCTAGATAGAGTAGGATGTCACCCCGTCCAAAGGACCAGGGGTCTTTATAACGAAGTACAAGATAAAACAAAATTGCTAAATAAAATTAAAGGAATAATTTCATTACATCCGAAAACAAAACTTATACAAATCTGGAACTTAAAACTAACAAACATCTCTTGAAACAAACTCAAAAACACAACTAAATAAATAAATTGGAGCTTAACCCTAGCTTGACCTTGCTTAATATAAGCAATCCTCTGAAATTATGATATAAAAAGTATGAGATTGACATCTCAGTAAGTCCCGTGTGTGCAACTTTCAATTGAAACAATTTCATGTTTGCAAGTCAATTTCATCAATAACAAATATACAAATGAGCCTTGCTCAATAAATCTAAAACAGTTCACAATAAATCACTGTTTCATCACATTTATAATTCTTTAAGTAGGGATTAGCAAATGATTCAACAACATAGTAACATAATCCATATCATGGTTACCACCATGATAGCTTCCCAATGTATTTTTTTCAACAATGGGCAGTGGGGGATCCACTCACTGGGTGAGATACTCCTCCATCTCTACACCCAACACTTCGGTTGTCTAATCCGGATCAACAATGTCCAGCTGACCAATATTCTAGCGTGGACGGCCTAACTAAGTAGTACTATCGCCTCTCCAAGTTGAGTTTATCTTCTGGAGGTGGCCACCTGCTAGAAGACTCACTCTTACTCTTCGAAACTAGTACTACTAGTCTACCCTCGCTGAGTACTCAAAGCTCCCCGATTAAGGGCAGAATCATTTTTCCTTTTCGAAAGTCTTTAATTAATTTGATTGCAAAACGTGATTTTTCGTAATATCGTTTTCAAATCGTTTAACAATGGTTTAAGAAATTATTTTTGAAGTTGAACAATTAAAATTTAGTAAATTCGTTTTGAAAATAAAACATCCATGTTTCCAATCCAAGTCTCACAACAATCCAGCATAACTCATCATTTTTAGTCAAGGCTCAATCCTTGTGTCAAAACATCATATTGACATCAATTCCAAATAACATTGTAAAAATTGCTTGCAAACAAGTATTATTTATCAAAACAGTTATGCAGGGACTTATTTGGATAATTCACAGCTAGATCCAACTCAATCGATTGCTCTTATTTCCACCCCTTCCTTATCTAGAGAAAATAATCCCACAATTAGGATTTAATCATTCCACAAATTACTTCATATAACATGACTCCACATGATCTCATTAATTACCTAATTAATCTATATCTCCAAAGGACTTTAATTCATTAAATCACATGCATAACCTCCCCCCCCCCTTTACCATTCTATTGATCATATCCATGCATTGATCTAGATCGATTCACCATATGACAACTCCTGGATTCAACTAGCATAAAATCATCATAAACAGCCCCTCAGTTATCAAAAGATCTCATTTTTAATAAACATGCTGCAGATCTAGACTTTCATAGCAATATTCAATCATGATCAAACACCTACATGCCTAGCTCATTCTATTGAACCCTCCAACTCTTCAATATAGTCTATTCATACTTTCATCTAGCCTCTATCCATAACAACACCACTATAAAAGTAACCTTATTTAAGCAAAAAGGGATCGAGACCAAGAATACCTTTGACGACACACACAATAAGTGCAAAGGTGATGCCTTTGGTGGTAGCTTGGGTTCACTTGAGAAAGATAGGTTGATTGTAGTGCTCTTGGCCTTCTTGTTCGAAAATCTCCAATAAAAGGAGACAAGGATTAGCCCCTTGATAACCGAGATTGAGGAGAAAAGAGAAAGATTATTTGAATGAAAGTTGAAAGGGTTTGAAGGGTTACTCACCTTAGGTTTAGAATTCAAGTTTGGAGATGCTTGGAGGTTGCTAAGGACGAAATCCTTGGAGAGAGTGGTGGCTGGAATTCTTGAGCAGTAGAGGGTGTTTAGGGTTTGATTGTGGCTGGTTTGATGAAGGGAATAGGTTAGGCTGAGGTGTTTTAGGGTTTGGGAGAGGTTCTTCTTGTTTTGGACTCTTGATCACAAGAAGGAAAAGGTGACAGCTTTTGTCCCTATTGCTGTAGGTGAATTCCAGCATGGTTTAAGGGGTTTAGTGCTGATTTTTGGTGGCTGTTTGGTGGCTGTTATTGTGGCCATAATAAGGAAGGAAAAAGAGATGAAAGAAGCTAATTTTCTGGCTTCCCCTTGGACGAGATTAGGAGGAGGAAAGATTAGGGTTTTGTGTAGTTGTTTTTGCCTAAGATAAGAGGAAGTTGAAAGTAATGAAAAGTTGAAATTTTCATGAGAGAGAGAGAGAGAGAGAGAGAGAGAGAGAGAGAGAGAGTGTGTGTGTGTGTGTGTGAACAGTGACGAAATTTTGGAGGCAATGGAGCTGAAATTCTGGTATTCTTTTGGTTAAAATCAAGTCCTAATTGGTTAGGGTTTTCTTAGTTAACCCTAGCTAGGTTTTGGAGTGTTTTAGGTAAGTTATTCTACCCTATGTGTGGCGGTTGTTATGAGGGAATTTTCCAGAAAACCCTAGAAAGGAATTAGGTCATTTATTTAGGGAATAGTTTGATTAATTCCCTATATTAATTTGAGTAATTTTAAATAGTTATTAAACAGTTATTTGGTAAGGAAAATTTTGGTTTCCTAATCTTTGTAGCTATTGAATTTTCCCCTTCCTTTCCCCCCTTCAAAATTTCGAAACCCTTGGCTTAATCCAAGGGACAAACATCTCATTTAAATCCAGCTCTTTGCCTTCTATTTTTTTTTTTTTAAAGATTATGATAGGATATTAGGAACAAAATTTTAATTTACTAATTTTATAACATAATTTCTAAGATAAAGTACACCCCCAATTTTTAGGGAATTGGTCTCCAAAGCCTTATGGATTTCGTCCAAGGCTAGGGAAAATTAGGGTAGAAGGAAAATAAAAGAAAGGAAAGGATTTGAGATAGTTGAGATTCGAACTCAAGCCTACCAAAGAACACACACCAAGCTATATCCACTAAACCGCATTGATTCCTGGCAAATATTCTCCTAATAAATTCCCTTAATTCTTACTCACTTATTCCATCCCTTTTTCTAATAAATTCCTTTCAATAAAATAAAACTCAATTACCTCAAATACCATAACCACTTCACGAACAAATTAATTCATGCAACAACAAACTGATATTTTCATGAAAATAATTCAAATCATCAAATGTGGTATAACACAATATGACATGCATGACTTTTTCCCACTTACTAAAGGCGGTCTAATATGAGGTATTACACAAGTACTACATAATCTAGTAGGAATCTCATATCATAATCTCTATCATTATTTTTTTAACACTGTACATGTGCTAGGGACTATCTATCGGTTTTCCACACATACACAAAGAAATTGAAAAATAAAGAATGCATTTGTTAGCTAAATATGTAAAATACATTATGCAAATGGATTGGTTCTAGGGCATAACTCTAACAATGGCCACTACTCACATTAACTACAGATAATCTAATATTTATAACTTAAACGTAAGCTGGCCGATGCCAATATGTATCCATGGTATTAATTATAATTCTTTTGTTAGTTTTAGATTCTTGTGAAAATTCTTCCTATAAGGGGTCGTGTAACACCCCACTACCTACGCCCCTATTAAGGCTGGGGATGTTGCCCTATCCATAGGACAAGGGGTCTTTATAACTAGGACATACAAAATAAATGAAAGAAGTAATTTAAAATTAAACTTATTACAACCCAAACAATACATGAACAAGTTCTAAAAATAAATAAATGTCTACTAAAGTCTCTCAAAGGGAATGCATCAGAAAAGAAATAAATCTTCAAGACATAGGCAATCTCTAATCAATAACTTTCACAGAGGACTAACCTGAAAACATGGTATAAAAGGTAGTGAGACATAAATCTTAGTAAGCCCGTATGTGCTTTTAGTATTTCAGATAAAACAGTTCATGTATGCAAATTGAGAAATTTTCATAAACGAAAGTTCTAGTAAGCCTCAAATAAATTTCACAAATGAAAAGTAGTGTTTTCCTTTCAAACCATACATGTATACAATAAATACAACCATTCAGAAGAGGTAGTCATGGCACCACACTTTATGCACCATGGCAAATGAACGTTCAGGATGCCACACTTTATGCATATTGACACAAGGTAGGTGTACGGCCTATTGGGTGAGATACTCCTCCATCTCTATACCCAAACTTACCGGTTATCCATTTCGGGAATACACAGTCCACTTGATTAAACTTGCTAGCTCGGACCGGTACGGCCTATAGGACTGGCATTATAACACCCCACTATTACGTACCCTAAACAGGCGGGGATGTCGCCCCGTCCCGTAGGACAAGGGGTCTTTAAAACGAGGTATAAATATAAATGCGACCTCAAAAAAATCAACTTAGATAAATAAAGAAAAACTCTTATTACATCAGGCTTAAATTGGAGCAATACGAAATAAAATAAATATCGTTCAGAAGCTTAAACAACAATTGTCTCCTAGAGCACAATGGAACAAAAAGAACAAAAGCTTCAACTATCACATGCCCCGCTGGCTCAGCACAATCTATCTCCTGAAAACATGATATAAAATAGTGTGAGATTAAATCTCAGTAAGTCCTGTGTGTGCACATGGTGTTTTATACAGTACGTGTATGCATAGTATAAAACATTTGTAGAAACATTTGGCAAGTCATAAATAATCTCTTTTCGCAAAGAGTGGGTTTTCTCATAATCACGCTTTAAACAAAACAAATTATCCACTCGAGTCAACAGTCATGTCACCACACGTTGGGCTCCACGAGAACAAAATGATCAAGGTGCCACACTTTGTTCACCAAGACAGGTCAAGGCACCACACTTTGTGTAGCGAGACAGGATCAGATTACCACACGTTAGGTATTCTGATCAAGGTGAGTATACAGCTCACTGGGTGAGATACTCCTCATTCTCTACATCCAACAAAACCATCTGAGTGTTCATGCCGGGAAAATAAACAATACCTTTCAGGTACAAGTGCTAGCTCGGACTGGCCTGACCAACCAATACTGTCGCCTTTTCAAGCAGAGCTTATCTTCTGGAGGTGGCCTCTTGCCAGAAGACTAACTCAAGCTCTCCAAGACTAGTATTGTTAGCCTACCTTTATTGAGTACTCAACAAACATATCCGTCAATTCCTGATTCACAACATTTCCAAACCTTGGCTTTGTACAACGTGGTTTTTCTCTAAAAGAGTTTTTCTAAAAATTTAGGAAAAGAATAGTTTTCTTGATAAAATTGTTAGTTTGACAAAACCGTTTAAAGAATAAATACCCACGTTTACCACCCAAGAAAACATAGCTCACAATAGCTTCACAAAGCTTTACAACATAGACTTGCCATCACAACAGTTAACAAAAGAGTTTATGCAAGACTTACCATCACAACATTTAACAAAAGAGTATATGCAAGGGCTTACTTGATATGCCTCAGATAAACAAGACAAAATCATAGCTTGCTACCTTCAAATACCCTCCTGATCTAGAATCACATAATATCATGATCAGGGTCTCAATCGATTCAAACATGCATTAAACTCATTTATTCCCATAACAAATCACGATCCATTATCTAACTTCAAATAAATTATCTAATCCTCAAAGTACATACACTATGATCATATATCCATCAAAGACATGAATAATATGTCAAAAAGGTCTCACCTTGACCATCACCACTCATATCCATCATCCACTATATTAAACCTTAATTTTGACATCAAGGGTAAGTATTCCCTTACCTTGTAACAATCGGGTTAGCAAGATCTCAATGCTCCTATGGTGATCGTCCCGAGTTCGCTTGATTGGAAGAGAAAAGCTACCTTCTTTCCTTCCTTTTGACCGAAAATAAATAGAAGGGATGAAATCAGCCTTTAGGTGGCGTGATTCAAAGGAAGAAAAGGAGAAGAATTGATGGAAGCAAGGAATTAAGAGGTTGAGATGGTTTTTGCTTACCTTAGAGGGTGATCGGTTTTTGCTAGGTATTGCTCTTAAGATTTTCGAAAATTGCTGTGGAGTTCTTGCTGGAATTTTTCGTGTAGAATAGAGAGGGTAGTCGGCTACTATGCTTTAGGGTTAGAGAAGATTGGTTTAGGGTTAGATGGTGGTGTTTAGAAAGACTCCTAATGGCATTAGATTTTTTGGACAGCAAGGGCGAAAATTGCAGCTTATGGTGTGCCTTCTTGCTGCCGACTTTGGGAGGGTTTAAGGGAGAAAATATTATGTAATTTGCTTTTTTGTACTGGCCGAAATATTGCTCAAGGGAAGGGCTGAATGTGTTCAGAATTTTGTGCCAAACAAAGAAGAGTTTGAGAAGGTTTGAAGAGCTGAAATTTCGGTGTGCGTGCAGTGGTTTTGCTGTGCGAAATTGCTGAACAATAAGCGAAGAAATTCTGGTATGTTGAAGCTATGGTTCTACCGCAATTTTCAGAGAAAAGATGAGGGTTTTAGGCGCAGAAAATTGGCTTGATCAACTGAGGATTTTGGTGTGTTTTGGTGTGCAGAATTTCGGTTTGTGTAGGAGTGCAAGCTGGCCAAAATTCCTGTGCAAGGCTAGCCAAAAATCTGTAGTTTTTTGGAGATAAAAATCTGGTTTTGTGTAGCTAAGGTAATCTGAATTTATGAGGAGTGTTCTAGATGTTTTGAGCTAGGGTTTGGAGAGTTGGATTGCACCTAAAAGTGCTGGAATTTTCGGACAACTTGTGCTTGCACAAGGCTGCCGAATTTCAGCTAGGAAAAGGTAGCAAAACCTAGTTAAATTAGGATTGAAATAAAATCTGATTTGCTAAAGGATTTAGGATAAGATTTCCTAGCTTTGGAAGAGTTTGAGTTGAGCTAAAATTCTTTCAAGAAGTGGCGGCACTAGCTGGAAAATTTTCCAGATTTTTAGTTAAAGTTCTAGGTTAAAAATCAACAAGGTTTCCTACTAGAAGAATGACTCTTTAATTCCAACTATCTATTGCAAGCTCTAGTAAGTTGAAATCAAACTAAAATTGTAATTATTCAGCTAGAGTTTTCGAAAATCCAAGGGAACAAAAGCTGAAAATACAAGTGAACTTTATTCACATCAAAGCCCTTGATTTTAGGTAATAAATATGGAGACTTATTTCCTTGGAATAATGGCACTAAAATTTCTCTAGGATATCTAGATCCTTTTCGGCCAAGACATGAAAAAGTCTAAGGAAAGGAACTTTCAAGAAGAGAAACTAAGATTCACAAAAGGTAGGATTCGAACTCGGGTCACCAAAGGAAATCACCAACCTCCCGCTATTCCAAAGCTACTCCACATTAATAATTCTCTAAGAAATTCTTTCCACCCTATTCTCATCCTTCCATATCCTCGACCATACCTCACTTAACCAAATCTTTAACAACACCATTATTTCACACCAATCAATTCAAATGCAAGGACAACTTTAAAATTCACATATATCCATGCAAAAAAATTTTTAAGCTACCATGAAAAATGAAAAATGCTATGCAATGCATGACTTTTCCCCATAGTCAAAAGTGGTTTTTAGGTGGGGTATTACAGGCATCCTATCCGAGAAAGACTCACCCCTCAAAGGTGACCACCTACTGAGAGACTTACCTTAACCCTTCAAAGACTAGTCCTAGTAATCTACCCTTGTTGAGTACTCAACGTTGTGTTTGTCCCACTTGGGAAAAGAAAGGTCATTCATCAAAACATCCAAAAAGCTCTTAATCATATTGAACATATAGTGATTCTAAGCATAATCCATAAATCACAACATTTATTCCCATTCTCATGTCTTAAATCTACTCTCTTTTCCAACATACATAACTTCAACCCCTACTTTATTCAATCAACGTATCATCATCTAAGAGTCTTGATTTGAAAATTTAAAGAGGAGATCAAGATAGAAATACTTGATTTGATGAACGTTTGATGAAGGTTTCGCCTTACTTAGTGAAGGTCTTTGAGTGCTTGATGGCTTTTAGTGATCCGAAAATAGTTCATGGTTGTCCATCAACATTTCGACCAAGAGAGAGGGAGAGAGTAAGAGAGGAATGAACGAGAGTAGAAGAGAAGAATAGAAGTTGAATAAAAGAAGAAGAACAAGAAGGTTTTTCTTATTTTACCTTTTTGGTGTTCTTCAAATCTTCAACAAAAAAAAAGGTGGTTTGATCTGTTCAGAGGTTCAACCTTGTGTTTTTTTGGTGTTATAAAGTGCACCAATGAAGAATATAGGTTGAATACTAACGCTCTAGAGTGTTTAGGAGTGATTGAAGATATTTAGAAGTGATTTAGGCTTGAAGATATGAAGTGTGTATTCTTGGTGTTCTCGAGAGAGTTTGAGAAGAGCGGAATTTCGTGTGTGCTAGTGTGAGTGATAGCTGAATGGCTTAGCCTAGGGGGAGCTTTCAATTATCCAAGAATGAGAGAGAGAATTCCAAATTTTTCAAAATTCAAATTGAGGAAAAAGTGGAGTTGTTTAAAGTATAGGATTGGGTAATAGTGTTTGCTCTTGAAAGGTTTCTTGTCCTTCAATAGTGTATGACTGAACTAGCTATATTTTAACTAAAGAATGGAGAGTTGTTTCAGGCTTAGGCTGGCCAAAATTAGCTATGGAATAGCAGAGGATTTTTTGGTTTTATCAACTAGCTAAGTGAGTTTTAATGGAACAAAATCTGGAATGTTAATTTAAAGTTTGAACAAGTTTGGATAGAGTGAAGCTAGGAGCAATTTGAGATATGATAATGGAGTCCTATTATTCAAGATTGATGGAGAAGCTAAGAGGTTCAGTTCATGGCTATACAAGTGCTGAAATTTGGTAAAGTTTGCTGATGAATTTCAGCCTTAGCATGAAGAGGCAAAGCTAGACAAAAATTTCTAAAACTGAAATGGTTTTGGTGCAGAATTTTTGGTCCACTTTGGAATGATTTTGCTGCTGGATTTTAAGGGTGTTTGAAGGTCTATTAATGGTGGTTTTTCAGTCTTCATCTTGAAGAAGAACAGAGAAAGTTCCACCTGTTCATATGTTCTAACAGATGGCTTCAAGTTCAAGATCAATGTTGCTAGTTTGCTGAAAAAAAAATTCTGCTTTGGCATTATTTGTGAAGCTGCGAAAATTCAAGGAATTCTAACCTTCATCCTTACACAAGATAGTTGGTTTCTTGCAAGATTTGGGTAGAAAAGCTTGATGCAATTTTTCAAAAATAGCCTTGAAGGAAATTTGGAAAATTTTCCAATTTTTTTACCAAGCCAAGAACAAGAAGAAGATGATATTGTTGAAGAAATAGCTATGGTGTTTCACTTGAAACCTCAACCTATTTCTCCTTCTCATTTTCGGCCACCCCTATCCCACAAGAGCTGGGATTTTTGAAATTCCTAACAAGGAATTATCCAAGAATTTTATGGATATAAAAATGAATTAAAGATTTAGGAATAGTGTAAATTCAAAGAGGTTAGGATAAAGCTTGCAAGAATAATGGAGACAAGAATTCTTCTAGAATTCTTTTTAGGACAAAACCACATGGTCAAGACATTATCATTGTGTCTTCCTTAAGTTAACATTCTTAACTTTAAGGAATGTAAGAAAAAAGAAAAGTCAAACATGGGTTAAGATAAATATGAATAAAACTTAAGTGATAGGATTTGAACTCATGACTTTAGAGATTAAGCCACAAAGCTCTAATCACTTAATCACATTAAATCTTGTTCTTATTTTCTCAACCAAATATTCTTCTTATTTAAACCTTAAGCTATCTTCCTAGTTCGACCTCCAGCAAAATTACATTTTTACTCTTTCTACTCAACAAGCACAAATAAATCATATAACTTATAAACCACAATTCTAAGGCACACAAAATCATTCACGAGATATATTTTATGCATGATAACATGATACGCATTCTACCCCTCTTACTCTAGGGTAGGTTTAGGTGGGGTTTTACATCCTCCCCTCCTTAAAAGAATTTCGTCCCGAAATTCAGGTGTACCTTTATCTCAAGTTGGGATATTTCCGCTTCACCTATTCTTTCGCTTCTCACGTGGCATATTGAGTGCCATGATGCTCCCATTGTACCTTCACCATAGGAATCTACTTATTTTGGAGAGTCTTGATACTTCAGTCTAAAATTTTCACGAGTTTCTCCACATAGCTCAAGTCGGGTTGCAATACCAATGGCTCATCATTCAAAATATGCATAGGGTCAGTAATGTACTTCTTCAATTGAGACACATGGAATACATTGTGTATTCCTGTCAACCCATCCGAAAAATCTAGTCGAGACGCTACCGGTCCATTTCTTTCCGTTATTGGAAACAGTCCCAAATATCTCGGATTCAGCTTTTTACCTTTCGAATACTTCAAAATTCCTTTACTCGGAGTTTACCTTAAGAACACACTGTCTCCTACTTGAAATTCCAACTCCTTTCGCCTATTATCCACATAACTTTTTTGTTGGCTTTGGGCCATTTTCAACCTTTTTCTGATCATCTTTACCTTATCTGTCATCTCTTGAATGCAGACTTCCCCAGACTTGCTCATATGGCCGTCTTCTGACCAACTCTTGTAGAGCAGTACTTGACACTTACGTCCATACAATGCTTCATATGAGACCATTCCAATCGAAGATTTGTAGCTATTATTGTAAGCCAATTCTGCATACAGTACACGTTCAATCCACTTATCTCCGAAATCCAATACACAAGCTCTTAACATATCTTCCAATATTTGAATAACCCTTTCTGATTGACCATCGATTGGCGGGTGTGTTGTCGTACTGAACTTCAGATTAGAACCCATTGATTCTTAAAACTTGCCAAAAAATTGGGATGTAAACCTCGGGTCTCAGTCGAACACAATACTTGAAAGTACTCTATGTAGTCTAACTATCTCCCGCATATATGTTTGAGCTAACTTCTCTATTGAATCTCTTACGTTCACCGGTATAAAGTGTGATGACTTAGTCAATCTGTCTACCACTACCCATATGGCATCTTTTTGAATCCTTGCTATAGGGAGTCTAGTAACGAAATCTATAGTCACCTCTTCCTATTTCTATTTAGGTATCGGTAATGGTTGCAACAATCCTGTCGACTTTTTGTGCTCTATTTTAACTTTTTGACAAGTCAGGCACATGGAGACATACTTCCATACTCTTCTTCATTCTGGGCTACCAATAAGCCTTTTTCAGGTCTTGATACATTTTTACCTCTCTCAGAGGAATAGCGTACTTGCTTTTATGCGCCTCTTTCAAAATCTTATCCTTCAACTGTTGCACATTAGGTACACACAATGGATCTCGAAAATACATCACTCATGTCTTGTCCTGTCAAAAATCACTGTTTTGCTATTTAAGTTCTTTGTCCTTGAAAATTTGAAACTCCGCATTACCTTGCTGAGCTTTGATGATTTCCCGCCTTAGATCCGATGTTAATCTCAAATTACTGACAATAATCCTCTCTTCTTACACTTCCGTCTTTCTGTCTAACACCTCTTGGATTGCTTGAATCTCTTGCACTCTTAGTTTGGCTATTTTGACTTTACGACTTAGGGCATCAGTAATAACGTTGGCCTTTCCGAGGTGATAGTTGATAGGACAACGATATTCTTCCAAAGATCCCATCCATCTCCACTATCTCAAATTCAAGTCCTTTTGAGTAAAGATATACTTCAAGCTCTTGTGGTCGGTGAACACTTCATACTTGACTCCATACAAGTAATGCCGCAATTTCTTTAAAGCAAATACACTAGCAACCAACTCCAAATCATACGTCGAATAATTGACTTCGTGAGGCTTCAACTTTCGAGAGGCATAGGCTATTACCTTTCTATCTTACATCAATACTGCTCCCAAACCTTCCTTTGAAGCATCAGTATACACAACGTAGAGTTTATCTCCCTCTGGCAAACTCAGCACTGGAGCCATCATTAACCTCCGCTTCAGCTCTTGGAAACTTTTCTCGAATTTCTCACTCCAGACAAAGGGTACATTATTTCTCAACAATTGGGTCATAGGTGATGCTAGCGTTAAGAACCCTTTAATAAACCGCCTCTATTAGTCGGCCAATCCCAAGAAGCTTCTAATCTCAGTGATGTTCTCCGATTGTTTCCAGTTTGAAACTGCTTCAACTTTCGCTAGGTCCACCTTGATTCCATCCTTGGTCACCACATGGACAAGGAATGACACATTTTTCAGTCAAAATTTACACTTGCTAAACTTGGCATAAAGATTGTGCTCTCTTAACTTTTCCAATACTAGCCTTAAATGCTCTGCATGATCCTCTAGACTCTTGGAGTATATGAGTATATCATCGATGAATACCACCATGAACTTATCCAGGTAAGGTTGGAAAACTCAATGCATCAAATCCATAAACACCACCAGTGCATTAGTCACTCCAAAAGGCATCACTACGAACTCGTAGTGACCATATCTCGTGTTGAAGGCTGTCTTGGAAATATCCTCCTCCTTTATCCGCACTTGATAATATCCCTGCCTTAAATCTAGTTTGGAATACAACTGGAGCCTTGCAACTGATCGAACAACTCATCAATTAATGGCAGAGGATACTTATTCTTGATGGTCAGATTGTTCAATCCCCGATAGTCGATACACAACCTCAAGGTCCCGTCCTTCTTCTTCACAAATAATACTAGAGCTCCCCCAAGATAACGTACTAGGTCTTATGTAACCTTACTTCACTAATTCCTCTAGCTGCTTCTTTAACTTCTTCAACTCCTCCAGTGTTATCTGATATGGGTTTGGGATACAAGTTCTGCTCCTGGAATTAGATCTATGGTGAACTTAACTTCTCGGTTAGAAGGAAGAGAAGTAAGTTCCGCAGGAAGTGAGTTCTGCAGGAAACATGTCAGGAAAATCTTTTACCACATCGATATCTTCGAGGGTGCACTGATCCTTTGGCTTGTTTATCACGTAAGTCAAATATCATTGACATCATTGCTTCAACAATTTTCGGGATTTTGCTCCAACTATCAAGAACTTCAACTCTTTTACCCGCTTGTCGTTGAACTCTAGCATATTGCATTCCAGTCTACTGAACTAGATAGACTTATTCTTATAGTCTACTTTGGCTCCATGCTTAGCTAGCCAATCTATACCCAGAATTAGGCCGTAGTCGTCAATAAATAAGACTACCAAATCTCCCTCTAAGCTTTCTTTCCCTACTTCAATCTTACAGTTCTGCACATATCGATCTGCTTGCACTATTTTTCCCAAGGGCATACTCACTAATAAGGTAAAAGGTGGTTCTACTCCATCCCAATCCAAATGATATGCACAATTCTTGTTTAAATAGGAATGGGTAGATCCAGGGTCTATCAATACATTAATGGAACGACCTTGGATAGTAAACATACCTTCCACCACCACTGTATCTGCTCCAACTTCCTCCCGGTTAAGAGCGAAAACCTTCTCTTTCACTTGCGGCTTCTAAGTTCCACTTCTAGAGGCTCCCGCAGTATTGGCTCGATTGACTCCCGCGATTTGGGTTGGGTTTCCTTGCCTGATTTGAAGAAGTTTCGGACAGGCATTTTGTAGATAAGTGGGATCTCCACAATTGTAGTATTTTTGGTCAGCTCCTTTGAACCAACAGTTCCTCTCTACATGACCTTTTTTCCCGCAATATCGGCACAACAGGAGATTCTGTGCAGGACCAGCCGGTGCCATTTGTGCTTGCTTTTCCCAATTCTGCCATTGCTGGATGGCTGGTCGCTTATTGGTTTGCTGCCTCTGGAAGAGTCTCGGTGGTTGCCTCGGTGGCAAGAATAGTTTTGGTACCATCCTGCTTCAATCCTCGTTCTCAGTCCGGGTCACCGCGTCTACTGCCCCCGAATAAGTCATCGGTGGAGAATGTGCCAAAGCCCTTCTCAGCTCTTGCCTTAATTCTTTAACAACTTGCCTTGTTCAGTTCTACTTGGTATTTTCCAACCTCTTGCAGTACTTTGACAATTGGGTGAAACGAGCAGCATATTGAGCCACGATCATACTCCTTTGCTTCAAATTTTGGAACTCGTCCTCCCTTTTTTCTACTATCCACAGGGGGATATATTCTGCTCTAAATGCCTCCATGAAATTGGTCCATGTCTAGTCTTGATCTATCATTTTCCAGTTATCTTGGACTTGCTGCCACCATGCCCGAGTTGGGCCTCCCAACCTAAATGTAGCAAATTTTACCATTCGTTTCTCGGTGTATTAGAGTGTTGCAAAGATGTCCTCTATTTGCTCCACTCACGGCTCTGCTTTCTAGTCTTGCCTGGCTTCTTCCAAGAAAGTGGGAGGTTGGAACTTTAGAAACCTCTCCAAGGCTTCATCTTCCCCATTCGGGTTCCTTCGTTCAGATAAGGTTTGTAGAATCTTTGTCATTTTATAGAATGCTTGCCCCATGGTCAAACTAGCAGGTTCTTCAGATCCCACTTCCTGCTCTGATTCATTCTCATTCCCCTGATTTGGTGATGATAGTTGAGTTGTATCAAACTCTGGAGTCACAAGTTCTGCCTTAGGAACCCTTCTGCTGGATGCTGCTGCATGACGTTTTGGTGTCATTCTAAACCACGTCCCCAGATAATGAGTTTATGCATCAAATTTTGAAATATTTAAATCGAGCATGCATTCACATTCAAACTTTAAGTAAAATCAAATTAGATGCAAGCTTTGCATAAATAATGGCATTTTTCAAGATTAGAGTACATCAAGGTACTCTTATTTGTATAAATTTTGAAATAAAACATTAAACATAAATTAATCCCCTAGCACAGGAGCTTAGTGGAAGCAGTAAATAACAACTTCCTAAGCATGGCAAAACTTATCCCCTAATCCTCATCAGAATCCTCGATGTCAGCATCATACAACCATCCTCCAGCATTCCTAAAAAAGTCTATCCCTGCACTATTCACAAACCCATAGTCTATTGGTTCCTTTCCGGGTCTCCTAGAACTCTCCCCAGTTTCAATATGGTTGGGTGGGGATACAAAAGAAGGTCTAGGTAGAGATTCATAGTCTATCTCTCCTGGGTGGGGCTAGACGAGTTTAGGACATACTCCATGTCAATATCCTCATCCTCACTATCAATGACTAAATCTATTACAGGTATAGGAGGTGGCTCAATAATCTGAACCTCATCATCACTGCTCACGTCCAAAGGAATGACCGGTTGGGGTACAGGTTATGGTGCAGGTTGTGGTACTGATAAGTCTTCTGGGTTGATAGGGATTGGTGGATGCCATTGCTGCCCATTCCTTACGGTTCTAATCATTCTAACCATCCTATATCATAAACAACCCAGATTAGTCAAAAGAGTTTAATCTTAATAAAATAAAGCAAATACTATTAATAATTATCTAAACATTGTCTTTGATACCACTTGTAACACCCCACTACCTACGCCCCTATTAGGGCTGGGGATATCACTTCATCCATAGGATAAAGGGGTCTTTATAACTAGGACACACAAAATAAATGAAAGAAACAATTCAAAATTAAACTTATTACAACCCAAGCAATACATGAATAAGTTCTAAAAATAAATAAATGCCTACTAAAATCTCTCAAATGGAATACATCAGAAAAGAAATAAATCTTCAAGACATAGGTAATCTCTAATAAAAAACCTTCACAACAGGACCGACTTGAAAATATGGTATAAAAGGTTGTGAGACATAAATCTCAGTAAGCCCATGTATGCTTTCAATGTTTTAGGTAAAACAGTTCATGTATGCAAGTTGAGAAATTTTCATAAATGAAAGTGTTGGAAACCTCAAATAAATTTCACAAATGAAGAGTGGAGTTTTCCTTTCAAACCATACATGTATACAATAAATACAACTACTCAAAAGAGTTAGCAATGTCACCGCACTTTGTGCACCATGACAAAAGAACGTTCAGGATGCCACGCTTTGTGTATACTGACACAAGATAGGTGTACAGCCTACCGGGTGAGATACTCCTCCATCTTTACACCCAAACTTACCAGTTGTTCATTCCGAGAATACATAGTCCATTTGATTGAACTTGCTAGCTTGGATTTGTACGACTTACAGGATTGACATCCTATTTGGGAAGGACTTATCCCTCAAAGGTGGCCGCCTACTAAAAGACTTACCCTAACCCTTCAAAGACTAGTCCTAGTAGTCTACCCTTATTGAGTACCCAATGTTGTGTTCGTCCCACTTGGGAAAAGAAAGATCATGCATTGCTTCTCTTTGAAATAACAATTATGGTTTCCAAAATTCTTGTCAAAGTTGATTTTTAGGAAAAGTTTGGCATCTTGTATAAAATTTCTTGTTTAACTTTAAATGGTTTGCTTGACTGAAAAGAAAAGAAAAATTATCCATAATTGTATTTACAGTGCAAATACTCGTATACATTGAGTTTGACTTGTCAATGTAACTTTGGTCTTTAAACAGCTTTATGTAGGAACTTGCTTGATCTTTTGCTCTTCTTGAATACAAAAGTCTTCCAAGGTAATTCCGGTCAACCTAACCCCGCCTGGGATAAATACAAAGTATAAGACAAACATCCAGACAATACTTGCCTTAAATAAATAATTCTTGTGTCAACTAACCACAACAATATCTAACCATGACAACAATGCCTTAAGCTTTAATATTAGTTGATAAAGTATTTTATAAAATAAAATTAGTTTGATAAGTTAAAATAAATAAGTGTTATAAATAATAAATAATAAATAATAAATTATAATTTTAACTATTTATTATCAAATAATAAATAATGAGTAATATTGATAATAAATAAAATTAGTAATAAATAATGGGTAATAATAAATCTTAAATAATATTGGTAATAAATAATATTTAAATAGTATTATTATAAATAATAAGTTATACTTAATCATAATTAATAAATAATAAATAACAAATAAAATTAATAATAAATAAATTATTATAATATACATAATATTTATGTAGATAAAAATTTTAGTAAGGCTAATTAATAATAATATGATTTTAAAAGTCATTTGATAATAATTAATTCCAATATTTTATTGATTATATTTTATGAAAAAATTTTATTTATTTAACTAATAAAATAATAATATTTAAATCATCTTCTATTTTGAACCTACTTAATATTTTTCGAATTTTGTAAATTAAATAAAATGATAATATTACCTATATTAATAATAATAATAGTAAGAATAATTTTAAAAATAATAAAAATAATTCTTACAATATTTTTTATTGCTAGAGAAAATTCATACACATACTCATATATATATATATATAGATTCAACAAATAACATGTTAATCTATTCAAGAATATAGACTTGAATTAACATATACTACAACAATTTAGATAGATTATGCCCTAAAAATCGAATTTCTATTTGAGATAGATTTTATTTTTTTAACACTAACTGCTAGACCATTACTTTTAACTATCTCAAAGAATTTTTGTAAAGGTTTAAAATGTTGATCAAAATTTTCAAAATAAACTAACGCATAATCTATATATCTAATTGTACAAATACTATAAGGATTAAATATTTTCATTTATCACATTTTGAAATGTTGATAAAGATTTTTTTTTAAAATCCAAATGACATTACATTCCATTCATATTATCTAAATAGTACATTAATTTAGTCTTATGACTGTCCTTTTTATCTATTTGTATATGCTAAAATCCTGACATTATGTCGAAATTGCTATAAATAACAGATTTGTAAGTGCATTTTAGAAGATCTTCGGTTAAACTATAGGATATCCAGTCTAATTTATAAAGAAATTAAAAATTTAAATATAAATATTGCAATTTATTTAGTGTGAATAATAAAATTGTTAATATTTTATAAGTAAAATCTATTTATCATCAAAATATAAAATAATATTTTTTTGAAAAACAAGCGCTAGTAAATAAGGACACCAAGGTTTTTATTTATATTCTCTTCATATGAACAAAAAGATGGTAGAGGAGAAAATTTTGGACTTATCCAAACCGGTTTTCCCAAGCCGCAATTGCAGTCATAGTTTTTAATAAAATATGTTGGATTGATAAAAAGATTAAAATATATGGTGCGTATATGATAATTTTTAAAAAATAAAAAATATATAAAATAATATATTTAAATTAAAAAACTTTTGATTTGTAATGGAATTGGCCTTACCGCATGTTTGGTTCGCAAGGGGGGGGGGAATGGGTTCATTTACTTCCACCAATGGAAGTAAATAAATTTACATTAATTTATTTGGTGCGAATGAAAAAAAAGTAAATGAAAAATACATTCTCTTGTTTGATTCTATTAAAAAGTGAAAGAGAAAGAAAAAATAATTTATTAAATTTACCTTTCTATCTATACAATATCAACCAATATATTTTACTTTTTTATACTAGTTTGAAGCCTTTATCACTTGATGCAACCATATTAAAGCATTTGGAAGGCATTATCAATCAAGCTCCCATCGCAAAACTTCCATTAAGGCTAATAAAATTCTTTATCACAGTGTTTGATGCTTCATCAATTAAATTCTAGTGCAGCTTGCCAAAGACATTTCAGTGGCCGTAGAAAGTAGAAATTTTGGATATTTCAAACAATATGCTAATAGGGTTGGTTTCTGATACAATTTGTAGTACCTAAATTCAAATTTTCATCCTTGTACTACGCAGTACAAATCCGATTCAAGACATGACCCTTGAGAATCCCACTTACAGAAAGCATTTTCTTTGATTCCTCCTCCTCCTCATCTTTCTCTTCAATTGAAATTTCACCATATGGAAATTTCACTGATGCTCTAGGCTGCAGCAAAATAATAGAATAACATAATCAGAAAGTTCTATAATTCCATTATTATGGGGGGGAAGACATAGAATGCAAATATAAATCAAGAAATTTAGCCTAATATCAGACTGTTTATCTAATGGCACAGTAGAAACGTGTAATATTGTATTTGAAGTAAGCAAATCAAGAGTTCAATTGGCAATATTAGTAAGTTCTGACATGTGTTAATGATTTCATTGCTTGAGAATGTTACCAACAATTTATTCTAATAGTAACTAAAAACACAAACTGGCTAAATCATCCATTATATAGTATCCTAAAAACTCCATAAGCGCCAACAAATGGAACAGCAGAGGATAGCTCAAGTTTCAAAACTAGACCAACAAGATCTGCAAAAACCAGTAGCAAAATACCAGCAGCAAAATACCAAGATGTGAGACAAGTTCCAAAAAAAATGGGAGTCTCTACCTATGTCAAGTCCTGCACTGAAGCCATATACAAAACCAGAACTTCCGAAGCCAAAGCATAATACTCCACCAGTTGAAAAATCTCCATCTCTACCAAATCCTCCAGTACCAACACCCAAATCATCTCCAGAGTTGGAGCAAAAACCAGTAGCAAAATACTAGGCTAGTAATAGTAGAAAACCACAAAAAATTTTGATACTAAATCAAACACAATACTTTGTATTCAATAACTTGTACAATAGCTCCAAGCGCATGTTACTAGGCATAGCAAAGAATGCTCTTAAATCAACCTGATTTTTTATTAGATGAAGAAGATCATCCACCGTTATACCTCTAGGCACACCAATATTTTGTAACTCAGCACATACCTCTTCTTCGGTGTAAACTTTAGGACGACTTTTTTCAATAAGAGCAAATTGCCTTTTTGCAATCTTCTCAACAATAATATTTGTCTCCTTCGTAGCTTCAGGTACTCCATTTAATCCACCATTGATCACCTCAACTTGTTTTTCAATTAAATCCACCATTGCAACCTTTCTTTTCCCTTCTCCCTTTGGTGTATCAATATCAATTTGGTTATTTTCAGGCAAACCAATAGTTTCAAAAGGGGTGAAAGTAGAATCAACAACAAAGGGTTCATCCAAATTAATTGGATTTTCCTCCCTAGCCTATTGACATAGTCTTTCCTTAGCACTTATACACCTTTCCCATTTGCTCAGTCTTTGGCGAAAAGCATCTCCATTTTGTCATAGTGGGAAATTGGAGCGTACCTCCATTTTTCAATTTCAGGTTTAGCCTACAAAAAGAAATGAAAATTTAATAAACTTATTTTAGGAATTATAAGTTAACAATGAAATCAAGATAAATAAAAAAATAATTAAGGAAAACTTCACCTCTATTTTTTCCTTCCATACTTGTTGCTCAGCTTCAAACATTCTTGATTCTTGACTCCTATCAAAGCCACTCAATCCATGAAAGAGATTGTAGCAAATCCCAAAATTAGCTTTTAGTGTCCTCAAACGATTTTTAACATGATTTTTGTCTATAGGATACCCAAAATTTTCACTACAATACTTCACTATATTGGCATGTGCTTGGGTTGTCCATGTTCCATCAACTCTATTTCCTTTCTCTTGCTCAAGTATAAATGCATCAAGGAGGATCTCATCAATCTCATCCTTCCAAGTCATTTTGGTACATTTAGAACTTTCCTCCTCAACTCTTTGTTTTTTGGCCTCCCCATCAACTCCTAGAATATTAATTTCAGTGCATGGAGTGGTATATTTAACATTATGATATATACACATATAATATATGAACAAAGTAATTCCACTAGACCAGTTTATACTGTTTCTCAAGCAGCCTTCAACAAACGGTTTCCAGCAGCACCGATGTAGCAACCTTTAAGAGAGATATATTTATAAAAAAAAAAAAAGAGATAGAGAGAAGGATGCATAAGTGGCAATCAGATGTTAGTTTCTATAAGAGAGGAAAAAAAAACTCAACAACAAAAGATCAAGAAGAATGTTGAATTAAAAAAACAGTAGCAACAGTTAAATCAAATCTAGAAAGATAGACAATAAAAAGCTAAAAAAATATTAAGAATACTGGACAAAAAAAAAAAAAAAACAGTGAGCAAAGTTAATTCAATTTTTGAAAGATAAATAATACATCTTCACCTTCAATCATCCATCACTTCCATTGTAATAAACATTACAAAATAGAGAAAAAGCAAGTTTGATACATTTAACAGGATAAGAAAATGAATTGAGGACATTTTAACTCTCATTTACATAATCTGCCCACATTTTATTTTTAATATCATCTCTTATCTTTAGTCATCAGTCATAATCTGCACCATGAGTAGTTTCATTATTGTACTCCATATCAGGCACTTGTTCCTCTAATTCACGACCCACTTCAGCTAAGATTTGACAATCCGAGTCAACCCCTAACAAATAGTTGTGAAGTATGCAACATGCCAGAATGATATTTGTGAGAGTGTCAACATTATATGTGGCAACTTCTCCTCCACTAATGATTGGAAAACGCTTCTTAAGTACTCCGAATGCTCTTTCAATAACATTACGAAGGGAGGCATGATACAAGTTAAACAACTCCTCAGCATTTTCTGGAGGACGTGTGAAGTATTCTTTTTAAGTGGTAGCGCACCCCTTTGAATGGTGTAATAAGTTCACTCCTTAGCATAAAACACGCATCTACTAAATAATATTTTCATATAATATTATTAAACAAAAAAGATAGATCATGAGATGGAACTATATTGTAATTTTATATCCTAAAAAATATGTATAATAAGTTTTAACTCCAGGTATTTTAAGGCTATCTTCCCTACTTAAAGCATTTTTTATTATGCGTGAATCAAATGCAGTCGCCTCCCACCCTAGTACCACGTAAGTAAATTTCATATCAAAATCACAAGCTGCTAAAACATTCTGGATTGGCCATTCTTTTCTTCCACGATATCTAGGTGCATCATACTAAGATACTTTTACACGAATGTGTGTCCCATCTATTGCATCTACACAATTCTGAATATACAACATGTTATATTAAGTTATATAATAGGGATAGAATTTGAAGTAGTAAAGTATTATTTTTTACCTCGAAATATGGATAAAACCTTCCATTATTCTAGATTTGAGATGGAACTTTTGTTCCTGTCAATTGTCTAAAATACACATCCTCTAAAGAAATGACAGCCCTCAAGACATTATGAAACTGACGACTTATGGTCTCAGATATCTACGGAAGAAAATTCGAATACTTCTATTCTTTGTATGATGCCCTAACAACCACAAAAATTTAGCTACTTGCTCTTTAATAAATGAATTTCTATTATCATGTAGTCGGCCTGTACCACGAAGTAGCTCACATATTCTTAGAAATGCATGTGGAATCATTCTTATTACATCTTTTGCATACTTATTAGTACTTAATTGGTGTAACAACTTAGTGCGGATTTTTGCTCTCTTTATATTTGTTGAATCAACTTTTGGTTCTCATTCTATAAGTATTAAATAGGTTGTCGCTCCTAGTAAATAAATTGTGTGGACGACATAGCAAAGAACTTGAACTGCTGCTAATCGATGATGTCGTTCCCAATCATTCAAAAACTTAAAAACATTAAATTTGTCATTATCACCATCCAAAGTCTCATCAAATCCATCCCAAGTCAATGACATATCCATCAATTACATAAGGCAAAGTAACATGAGAAAAAGTAACAATAAACTGACCAGATAAAAATTCTCAATAATATTTAAAGTTTTCAATTCCCAAGGTAAGGCTTTCAGCTTTCAATTTTTAAATTCTTTTTCTTCAAGGTTTTAAAGCTTTGAGAGGTAGAAAAGTCCTCTCTAAATTGGGAAAGGAAAATAGATAATAGTTTAACACCCTCCAGCTTATTAGGATTTCCATTGAAACTGACCCTCTTGGGGGGAGAGATGGGGCAAGGGGAGGAGGGGGGGGGAGGATGGCTGCAGAATATAGAAACCTTAATTTGCATTGATTCTCCCCTTTTTAAGAGAAAAATAAAATGTATATTGTGCATTGGTTTCTTACTCTTCCCGTTCCCACTATTTTCCAAATGAATATGTTGCTCATATTCATGCTGGCGCTTCTCCACATTCTAAGTGCCAAAAAGATGGAGAAATTCAGTGTAGTTGTTTCCAAAATCAATCAAGTATAGTTGACTCTCCAAAGTGAAAAGGATACCAAGAACTTAGAATGATAAAGCTTATAAGGTAAATGATAAAAACATCAAGTTCACAACCAAATTCTCAAGAAGGTATTGTAATAATGTGGGAGTTGTATACCTGAAGTTGTCAACAAGGATAAGCACTTCAAATGCTAACAGGCGAAGGAAGACAATTTTTTAAGTTCACAGCCGTAGAACCATTGACTGCATCAAAATTAGCATTAATTAGGCCCAGAATGGGGAATAATCCTTATCACGAGAATAGAACTTTTCCTCAAGCAAAAGATTCATCTTAGCCTATCAATAGATCTTAGCTTATCAATAGGTAAACTACTATTGGCAGCATCCACTGTTACATGTCTGTTTCCAAATTTTGGAGATCCAAGAAGGCTTATTGAATTGAAATGTCAAAGAAGCAATGTGACCCCGTTATTACCCTATTTTCACAAAAGGGGAATTTTCCCATTTTTGAATAAATATTGTGGTACACCATTATAAATGTTTAATAAAAATGACATGAAGTGGTTGTGGCCTGCAGAGTTCTGTTAGAAGCACAGAAACATGCAAGTCGAAATGCCCTCGGGTTGTAATCACTTTAAGACAAAAATCACAAACAATTGTTAGAAGATTTTTGCAGGTTTCCTGCAGAGTTCTGTTATGAGTACAGAAAAATTCAAGTTGTTGTACCATCTGGGTGTAATTACTAGGGAAAACTCACCAATGGCCGTTTGTCTAGTGTTTATATAGGTTTAAAAAAGAAGTCCAACTTTACAAAGCCAGAAACATTAATCTGTTTGCATATGTTACAGTCTTCCTGGTCAAGGTGTTAACACTTGTTCCCAAAAAAAAAAAAGAAATTACTAGCAACAATGCCTACTTTGGGAGATATACAGGTCAAGACACAAAGAAAGCAACTATGGATTTTTTTTATTTATTTATCTTTTTTTTTGTTCCTATCAAAAGTAAAACACCATTATAAATTTCTGATTTTTTTTTTCTTTTTTGGATTCCAAAAGTAGTATTAGAAGATACAAAGATTTGATTCAGAATATATATATATATATATATATATATATATATATATATATATAGTCATCAACCTGCAAAATTATAATGTCATTAAATTCCCTAAACTGAAGAAATTTACCATAATCTAATGCTAAACAGAAAAAATCAAAACCTATATAATGTCGGAAACTTTTGAATCTTAATGGCACTGAAGTATTCATTAAATCCATAAGAACATGAATGACTGCCACTCGATGCACATAAGATCTAGTTAATGGTCATAGAGTTCAAAATGACAAAATCAAAACAACGACTATTTACACAGCGTACATTTTGTACCATGGAGGACCTGCCTATTTTCTCCAAAAGGTCATCAGTTTCCCCAATGTCTGCTGTGCCAAGAATTGTTGTGGAACTAGCCAATCGAACATGCAGTCTGGAAAGATCAGTTTTCTACCCTTAAAGAAAACTAGAGTTCTATTTCCTTGCCATCTAACAGAGCAATGCTTATGGGCAAGAAAAGGAAAAAGAAAAGGAGAGAAAAAAATCACCTTTGGTTCGGCAAAGCTGATCAAGATCCACAAAAGTACTAATCTTTTCTAAAGACCCACAAAAGTAGAAGATTTGCAAAGCTGATCAAGATCCATAAAAACAAAGAAATTTCTTTCAATAAACGAATAAAATAGAGGAATAAAAGATCCATAAAAATCACGAAAATAGAGTAAACGAAGAAAAATGTATAGATTTGTGCATACCTTAAATCTGCAAATTATTTCTACAAATTTGCATAAAAAAGATGGGAACTATAGAAACACACCTTGTGCTTGGAGAATCAAGTATACAGCCTGCAACGGGAGTCAAAGAGAGAAAGAGAGAAAGAAAATATGGAGGAAAGATTGGGGAAGAAGACGCGGGAAGAAGATGAAATAGGGCGGGAGAATCAGAAGACTTTGAAGCGTCGGGTACAAGGACAGTTTTGTCAATTAACAAAAAGTATCGGCACCATCCGTTCAAAATTGGAAGGAAAAAAATTTTTATTTACTTCCAGCCCTCCTTCTCACCCAGCCAGACAAAAACAAGGGCTTAAGCTCTTTATGTTAAACACTACTCACTCCCCTTGCTGTCCAGAACTCTTTGGCTGATCCAAACCCGTTTTTCCAAGTTGCAGCTCCGCTTGCAGTCTTAAGCCCTAAGCTTCCCTTTATTTCATACCGCACTTTTGTGTATCCGTTATTATTCTTAAGCTGACTAAGCAAAATGGAGGCGAAAGTTGGGAAATTCTTCGATTCAGTGGGGAGCTTCTTCTCCGGCGGTGATCACATCCCGTGGTGCGATTCAGACATCGTCGCTGTAAGTGTTATTATATTGATCAGCATGTTATGCTTGAATTTTATGGGTTCTTCCTTGGAAAATTTAGAAGAATTTTATCCATCGCTGTAAGTATTATAGGTGAGTTTTTGAATATGGAGCTTTGACTTTTTTTTTTTTATTTCAAAGAGGGAGAGCTTTGATCTGTTACCTCTGCTGCTGCTTCTTCATTTTAACTTTTTGTTCAACATGCTGAGGTAGGAGCTTGTGAATTGTATAGGTAAAACTAGCGGGAACAGAGAAATGAAGAGCAGTATATCAGATTAATTATAATAAAAACCCTATTTTGATTTATTTGAAATCTAGATATCTACTATCAAATTTTCTCATAATTATATACCCGCAATTTCATTTCAGCATATCGTCGTTATGGTAACTCGACTTTTTTGGGTGGAGCTATGAGACTGACTGGTATAAATAGAGGGGCTTCTCGAATTTTAGTTTCTTTGTAATTGTCTATCGCTTAGGATAAATGGGTTACCATATTTTGGTGTAAGAGATTAGTAGATGATATACCCAAAAAAAAAAAAAAATCAATTAAATAAAAGGGAGAAAAAGTTTATAGTAGATAATAAGGTTGTTATCCACTAGTTCGTGAATTGTTTGTACCCAAATTCTCTTTTAATTGAAATCTAGTTGAATGCAATCATGCCAAGACACCACCTCACTTGCTTCTGTTGACCCAATTTGCCAGTCCATTAGACTGATGTAGAGGCATTGGATTTCTTCTAAAACTTCTAGGGTATCATAAGCACTTTGTAGTCTTCAATCGGCTTCCTGCTCTTCTGTATCTGAAGACAATTTTTTTGCTAGATATTATTAGGAAAACTGTAATCATACATTTGTCAAGAGTTATTTTAAGAGGTACTGCATTCTGTCTCTTCTTTCTGTCTCTACAATACATGGGTTATACGTACTTCGACTAGTGGTGTCATGAATTTGGGTGTGGATTCTTCTGTTTAATTTAAAAGGATATGAGGCACTACGTATCTAAGTTTGACATTCTTGACAAAAATTTTACCGTTGCACTAGGTGGTGCCATTTGTCTAAATATTTTAATGTTGCGGCTAACAAAGTTTATTTGCTTCGTGCTTCCTGTTGGATCTACCTATTGCTTAGTAATTTAGTCTACGAATCTGACTATTTTGGACGTATACATTGATTATCTTGGTGCAATGTCTGGGTGCCATATATGAATTGATTCTTGTTATCTAAACTATCACATGGCTTGTGCTAGACGGACATCCTATCTTGGCACTCGGTGGGATCAAACAGATGTACTTTATTCTCTAAGCCACTCTTTTTTATTTTTGAATTTGAATTTTGATCCAAGAAATGACTCTTGTTTTAAATGATTTAGAGAAATGTTGCTAAAAGTTTTGCAGACCCTTGCCTCCCCACATTTTTCCTACAATGCTCTGGGGCCTTTTGTGCAAGTTGGGTTCTGTTAGGTGTAAAAAACATGGGGTATAAAGTGGTGGAGGGAAACACCACTTTATAGTGTCTGAAAAGAGAATTTACAATTGTAAAAGAATTCTCTTATAATATTCTATTGATTTGGGTGTCAAATATATACACTTTATGGGGCTATAAACTGGCAAGAATGGAAAAGGAAACAATTCCTAAGAATTAGCCTAATTGATTTACAATAAATCAGGAAGTCAAAGATCCTCAAGAAAAGGAAAAACAATCATTTACACAGTAACGGAATCCCTCGTAATCAGCCAACTAATAATATGCTAGAATCTCCAACACTCATCCTCAAGCTTAGGAATAGATATTTCGTATTCCAAGCTTGCAAAGGAGATTCTCGTGGCTGGACTTCAAGAGACTTTTAGTGAGGGTATTAGCTTCCTGCTCCCGAGTAGGAATGTAGCATAGATTGATTCCCCTTCAATTTCAGTTTTGATCAAATTCCGGTCTTTTCTGACGTGCTTCATTCGATTGTGTTGAACCGGATTGTTGACTATGATGATGGCAGATTTACTGTCAATGAACAACTTTGAGGAAACCACACCCAATTTCAGGTCTTGCATTAGTTGTTCTAGCCAAATTACTTCACAAACTCCTTGTGCAATTGCCCTAAATTCAACCTCTGCACTACTCCTTGCCACTACAGTTTGCTTTTTACTCCTCCATGTCACCTAGTTACCCCACAACTTCGTACAATACCCAGAAGTAGATTTACAATCTTCACTTCCTACCCAATCTGCATTGACATAACCTTCTATGGCCCTATTCTTATTTTTCAAAAACATCAGCCCATTTCTGACGGTTCCCTTAACATACCTCAAAATATGATTCACTACTCCAAAGTCTTTCTGAGTAGGAAAATGCATGTGTTGACTTACGGTACGCACAGTATAAGCTATATCATCATGTCAAAAACAAGTAAATCAATCTTCCAACTAAGCGTTGATGTCTGCATATGTCTACAGGAGCATCCTTCCTTGAGACACTATTCTTCCATGACTTCTTAAGTGGCGTCCCTACAGGCTTACAGACTAGCTTTCCTGTTTCTTTCAACAACTCAAGGGTGTATTTTCTTTGAGAAATGAATATGCCTTCTCTGCTCCTGGCAACTTCCGTTCCCAGAAAAAACTTTAATGGCCCCAAAATCTTTAACCTCGAACTCCTCCTTCAACTTGGTCTTAAGATTTCCAATCTCGATCTCATCATCTTCTGTAAGTATTATGTCATTTACATGTACTATGCGAATGGCTCTCTTGCCTGAGTCACCCATTTTGATGAACAGAGTATGATCCTTCCAAGATCGACTCCTTGGTTGAACAATTGATCTTGCTGAGAAGCTTTAGGCCTGCATGAATATACTTGTAAGGGTTTTTCTGTTCTTGGTGCTGGCTTAGGACTAGGTTCAAAATCTACCAGACAGGATTGACTCACTGTCTGGTGTTAGCTGGTTGTTTTGGGGACGCGGATAAGAAGGGAGTATTTGGGCTTTCTGTGGGTGGCACAGGAAAAATGGCTTGATTTACTGGTCAGGACACCTTGGGATTCCAAGCTGCATCCTAGTGATTTTCTCCATTTGGGTGTTCTTCTATGGGGAATATCTTTGAGTAGTAGGGTCGTTCCTCAAAGAATGTGACATCACAAGATACAAAGAATTTCCAAAGGACAGGGGAATAACACTTGTACCCCTTTTTGGTTGGTGAATAGCCTACAAAGACAAACTTAAAGGCTTTGGGATCAAGTTTACTCTTGTCAGGTTGTTTGTTGTGTACAAATACAGTACATCCAAAAACCTTAGGAGGCAAAGCATTAAACATGTCAGTATTAGGAAAACACTCACGAAAAACACTCAGCTGGGTCCTAAAATTTAAGGTTTTTGCAGGTAGTCGGTGTATCAAATGAGTCATTGTGAGAACAGCTTCTCCCCGTAGGAGTTAGGAAGAGACCTTGAAAACACGATGGATCGTGCGACCTCTAGTAAATGACAGTTCTTTCGCTTAGCTACCCCATTTTGTTCAGGTGTATCCACACAAGAGCATTGGTGGTGTATTCCATTCTCCCCCAGGTATTGGCCAAACTGGTTCGAAAAATCCCCCCCCCCCCTCCCTCCCCACCACCACCACCACATTCTCAGTCCTAAGTATCTGAATTTTGGATTCAAACACGTTTTGGACAAACCGATGAAACTGTTTAAACTAGAAACAAGCTTTTGATTTTTCCTTCATTAAATACACCCAACAAATGCTTGTATGATCGTCAATAAAGGTGATAACCACTGGGTTGTTGTTAAACTCACTGTCCTTGAGGGACTCCAAATATCACTGTGGATCAATTGAAAAGGTTTTGTTGGTAAGTGTGCGCGAATTGGGTAAGGGACACAAGTTTGTTTAGCAAAGACACAGTGCTCACAATAAACATAAGACTTTTCTTTATTAATAAAAAGACTTGGATACAAAACTTTCATATAAGGGAAACTTGGGTGACCAAGATGTTGGTGCCTTAACATGATTGCAGACTCTGAAATGACAGACAAGGACCTTTTTTCAGACTTTCTAGCTTTGATGAGACAGTACATACCATTCTTCTTCTCAGCAATGCCAATCGTCTTCCCCGAAGAATGGTCCTGAAATTCACAATGAGTAGGGAAAAACGTTACCACACAGTTCATATCCTTTGTTAACCTACTAACAGACAAGAAGTTATAAGCCAACTGAGGAACATGTAGAACAAAATTCAAAACCATATTGGGCAGGCAAACCGTCCCTTTCCCTATAGCATGTGACATCTTCCCATCAGTGACCCAAGCTTTAATTTTATCGCCATTCTCACCATATTCGTCAAACGCTTCTCTTGATCCAATCATATGATCTGAGGCACCTGCATCAATAATCCAAGTTTCCTCACAGAGAGATTTTACCTGCTTGTGCCATGGCCATCGTGGTGTGTTGATTTTCAGGCCCTCCAGTCTTGGTCTAACTAAGGAGTTGTCGTAGCATTTCCATTTGGGAGGCTGGAAGGTTGAAACTCGAGGATTGTGAGGCCTGTCTGCGTGATGTCTCAGCAACATGTGCTGTGTGGTTCTGCTGTCCTCCACGCTGCCCTCGCTAAGATTGTGGCTTCCAATCAGCGGGTTTTCCGTGCAACTCCCAGCAGACGTCCCGTGTATGGTACGGCTTGTTGCAATGATCGCACCAAGCCTTATCCCTGGACTGATCTTTGGGCAGAGGATTTTCTCTGGTAGGTTGGCTTCTGCCTCCCCTTTGCTTGTTCACCATCAGTGCCGAACCTTGGGATTCCACAGATGCTGTTGTGCCTGAGAGTGCTGAACCCAGCATGACTCGTTCCTGTTTCTTCCCTCCGGACTTCAGCAAACGAGTCTTGTAGTGTGGGAAAAGTTTCATCCCTAGCAGCCATCCTCGAACCTCATCCAACTCAGGATTTAGCAAATCAAATGTTCGCTCCTTTTCCAGCATTTTCTTGTATTTGGTAGTGTCATTTGTACACTCCCATCCAAGTTCATAAAAAAGGTCCATCTCCTGCCACAATTCAACTAATGAATTATAATAGTCTGTAACAGAGAGATTTCCTTGCTTTATATTTCAGATTTTCGACCTAATCTTAAAACACTGAGAAGTATTTTCTAGTTCAGAATAAATGTCTTGTACTGCGTCCCATATCTCTTTGTCTGTCTTTTAGAAGAGATATGTCCTTCCAATGTTTGGCTCCATGAAATTGATCAACCACGCCATAACAATGGAGTTCTCCGTTTCCCAAGTGCCATAAGTCGGTGAAGTGTCTGGTGGTGCTGTAACCGTGCCAGTTAGATATCCTGCTTTGCCTCCACCCCGGATAACCAGCATCACGGATTGGAACCATTCCTTTAAATTTTGGCCATTCAGTTTGTGCTGAGTAATTTGTAGGGATTGGTTCTCCAAAGGTGTTGGGTTTGCCGCAGGGATGCTGGCCATCATTGACGAGGAGGTGAGGTGACCTGGTGCAGATGTAGCTTCCGAGGCAGGAGTCTGGTATTCTTCAGACATTATTTCAGCAAGGCAGTGGAAAAAGAAGAGTTTTTGGTTTACCAAGGCCGGAGTGGCTTTGATACCATGAAAAGAGAATCTACAATTGTAAAAGAATTCTCTAATAATGTTCTATTGATTTGGGTGTCAAATATATACACTTATGGAGCTATAAATTGGCAAGAATGGAAAAGGAAACAATCCTTAAGAATTAGCCTTATTGATTTACAATAAATTAGGAAAGTCAAAGATCCTCAAGAAAAGGAAAAACAATCATTTACACAGTAATAGAAGCCCTCATAATCAACCAACTAATAATATGCTAGAATCTCCAACAGTGTCTACATGCAGTGGTTCTGTTCATTCTATGGTTATGAGCTATTGTAGGACATATGTAGTTTTTAAATGAATCTTATGTTCTTTATTCTTTACTTTCCTTTTTGCAGTATTTTTCAAGAAGTCCTTGAATCCAAGATTTGATTAGCTTGTGTTAGGGTCAGTCCTCTAGTAATTTAAATTGTTCAATGTTTGATAAACATTGCTTCATTATTTAAGTTTCTAGCAGAAACTTCAGTTTGCATTGTGCCATCCCCCCTTTCTATGTTCTCCTTTGTGGATGTAACCTACCGTTCCAGATCATGAAATGCAATTATTGTGATTCCACTTTCCTGACCTACTGCATGAGTCACGTCTTCTTTCTTTTTAATGTATACTGGATTAAGAAATGTTTACTGAGAGTGACCGTATGACTTGCATTGTACTTTTTCCTTTTTTCTGATGGTGTATTTTTTTCAACTTTATCTTCTGCCACACTTTATTGCTGGCTTTTATTGTATTGTCTAATAAAAGTTTTATCTAGTTTGCAAAGTGTAAAGTGTAAGTTCTGGTCACTTCAAATATGCTTATTTGGTCAATTTATAACTCAAGTATTTAAATGTGAGTTGAACTTATTAGAAATCATAGATGATCTTGCTCATAATTTCATTTTTATTGCTTGTGGTGACATTAATTGAAAGAGTGTGATAGAATTGATCAATTTTCATGGTTCAGCCACTGACCTTGGTTTGGTATTCTCATTTATATCCAGATCCTTCCACACTTATGACATAAATTCATTTACAATTCCGAGTGTATTGATCTAAGTTAGTTTTGTTAGTTTTACCATTGTGTATTAAATTGTATTTTTCTTGCACTGTATTCATGCCACCCTATCTAGGTTATCCTTGCTTTGTTCGTCATGATGCATTCGCTGCTGTAATGGTACAATATATTTACAGGGTTGTGAACGCGAAGTTGCTGAAGCTGAGAAAGGTTCCTCCGATACACTTAAGAGTGAATGCATCATGCGGCTGTCTTGGGCTCTTGTTCATTCAAAACGACCAGAGGATGTACAACGAGGAATAGCAATGCTTGAAGGTGTGCAGAATGAGAAAACTTGGCTTCTTGTCTATTCTTAATCTCCTCCTGTGAGTCTGTGGATCTCTGTGATTGGACGTGCACTAATACACCTCTGAGAGTGCATTTATGTGTGTGAACCCCACCTTCGCCTTTTTTTCTGCAGGGGCTGGGGGAGGGTTGGTTCGACAAGGATGAGAGAATTTCCTTTCCTTTATTTTCCCACTTTTGGGTTCTTGGTAAGGGGCGAGTTGGATGTCTTCAGCTTCCTGTTTGCGTATTATTCCATTTTCTTTTCTTTTATCTCTTTGTGCCTTCTCTCACATCTTTCAGTTTTGCTCTGATGTATTTTATGTTATTTCTACTTGCAGTGTTTCTATCTTATTCTGCTGACTTTGTTTCCTCTTTCTACTTTTCTCTGCTCAAAGTTTCTTGTATAGAGATGTTTGATGTCGTTTGTTCTCATTTTCTCTCTTCTCGAGCTATGAAGTAGTTTGTCATTTCTGAAACTATAAATGTGGCTAGTGCAGCTTCGTTGAGCGGCAGTGGTAGCCCCTTGCAGATGAGGGAAAAGATCTATCTCCTAGCTGTTGGATACTATAGAAGTGGTGACTATTCAAAAAGCAGGCAGCTTGTTGAGCGCTGTTTGGAGGTCTGATTTACGCATTTGTTATTCTGGCACTTGTGTATTACTACACGTATATACTAATTGTCATGACCTTGGAATAAAGCCCATGACATTTTTGACTTGTAGGAAGGGAGCAGGTGACAGGTGTACAGTATATATAATCAATTACAAGGAGATTTCTTACGGAAGCTTTTTTTTTTTTTTTTTTTTTTGTTAAAAAAATTAAGTTCTCTATTGGCTATTTTTCTTGCGTATCTGTAGATTGCACCGGATTGGAGGCAGGCGTTGACCCTCAAGAAAACCATTGAAGATAAAATTACAAAAGGTAAAAATCTTAATTCTCTTTTCGTTTGTTGGTGAGAATCTTTATTCTTGTTTCGTTTGTTAACTCATATTGGTGTACAAGTTTTTGTCTAATTTTGAGGCATGACATAACTAGAGTTGCATGTGGTTAAGGAAACGGCAAACAAATAATGATCATGATTCTAGGAGACCAGTGTTAAAGGTTTATTGTTTGTAACGCAGATGGAGTAATTGGAATTGGCATTGCTACTGCTGCTGTTGGACTTTTGGCGGGTGGAATTGCTGCAGCACTCTCGCGCAAGAAATGATTTCAACCCTAGACCTCCACCTGAAGGAATTACCAGATGGAAAAACTTCTGTGTAAAAGTTAAATGCACAGTTATCTTGGTCTACTCAATATCTTATTATTTTTGTATGTGTGTCTGTGTTTTCCTGTGTTTCAGAATATCCTATTAGTACTCTTTTGAGTATTTTGCTTTTTTTTTTAAAAAAAAAAATTATTTGAGCAATACGTCTAAATGGTCTTCAACGTTTTTGAATTATTGTTCTTATTCGCAATATTATTTATTTTCCGATGTATTATCATTCTTTAAGCTGGTGCCATTTTCGCCATTATTATTATTTTTAACTAATTATCATCCTTGAACTATGTTTTTAACGTAAAAAATTTGAGGGGTAAAACATCTGCACAAACAATTACCACCTCGTACCGACATCTGGCATTGTAGCTGGTGGTTATGGCATTAGCCATCATTACCCCTTCATATCTCGTCTTCATTATCTTGGCCAATTCTTAATCCTGACAGAAGGAGGAAGGGAAAGCGTGCTAAATTATTATGTGTTAAATCATTCATATCTTGTGTTAAATCATTCATATCTCGTCTTCGTAATCTTAGCTGGTGGTTATGGCATTAGCATCATTACCCCTTCATATCTCGTCTTCGTAATCTTGGCCAATTCCTAATCTTGACTAAAGGAGGAAGGGAAAGCGTGCTAAATTATTATGTGTTAAATCATTCTTTTCTCAACCTTGATCGGGTGAGAAGAATAAAGTGTGTTAAATTATTTATTTTAATATTAACAAGAGTAAATTATTCTGGGTAAATTCAGCACATTTTTTCTTCCATTTGACCAAAATTAAGGGAATTGTGATAAATATTTCATAACTTTGACAATTTGTTAAATTATTCTTTTCTTAATCTTGATCCGACAGGGTGGCGGGTGGGAGGAGGGAGGAAATGTTTAAATTTCTTAATCCTGACCAAGAGGGGGAAGTATATCAAATTATGCTATTTTGATATTTTTGTAAGATCAAAACTTTCTTGTGAGGTGATTCTCCTAGCTTCTTCCTTGACAAGTCAAGACTTCTTGGGATCTTAATTCTTGCCATGGATCAATTCTCTAAACAATCTAAGGATAAAATCAATTGAAACTCTTGTTAGAGTCTTAGTTCCAATACCATCCTTTGGGGGTTCTTTTCCAATTGAATTCCGTGACTCAAAACAAGGTATAATTCAAGGCCAATTTACATCACAAAAATAGGGATTGATTGATGAAAATTGAAGACCAAACAAATACCCAATCCAAAGTCTACAATCTTAGGACAACAAAGGTGCCTACAACCGTAGATCTATTTTGATTTAGTCTTCCAATTCGATACTCAAGAACTCTCAATTCAACAAAGAATTAGGAACTAATAGGATAGAGAGAATTGGGCAATCAATTTAGAGCCAATACTAGAACTTAGGAACAACTAAGGAACCATGACGCTAGCAAGAGCTTCAATTGATATATCATTAGATTGTTTAGAGACTTGATCAAAGGTAATGATTAAGATCCGAAGAAGAAATCTTGATTTTTTAGGGAAGAACCCTAGAGGTATCACCTCACAAGAGAGTTTTGATCTCACAAAAAATATTCAAAGTTTCAAAGTTGTATTTATAATGTTATAAAAGCCTATTTATAGGCTTCTTAACATAGTTGATGTGAGCATAGCAGGATGATTCAATGGTGATTTTTATGGCTTAATCTAAAGGAAATACAAGACCTAAAAGATTAACTAAAATAGAGATTTTTTGCTAGAAGTATGAAGAACACAAAATATCTAATTCAAATACTAGAGCCTTAGGTCAAGTAAAGACCTTAGAACTCTAAAAATCATGAATCAAGTCTACTAAAGCACACCCAAAGACCTTAACCCAACTAGGAGTTAAGAACAATTGAAGTGAGTGATTTAGGTAACCAATGAAACTCCTACAAGAACCTTAGACGAATCAAGAATCTAAGACCTTTGTAGAAAGTTAAATTGATCTATCCTTAAAGGTTTATATACTTAATTTAAAGGTAAGGAATGAAACCTTTAGAATGGCCTTGGCATTCATGGGAAGAACCTAAGAGAAAACATTCAAAAGAGCCTTTTTGATTCAATCTCAAATATCCAAGTTACATTATAAGTGTTATAATGACTATATAGCCAACTTAACCTAACTAAAAATGAGATCAAATCTGAATCATTCAAGCCTTAAATATGTCTTAAATATCCCTCTTACATTAGAAAAGTTGTTGAAGTTAAATTGAGAACAAAACAAAGCATAATAATAAGAAAACTCAAAATAGGGCATGTTGCCCGATCTTGGCCTACACTGGCTAGCTTAGAACAGCCAGCACTCATTGTGTGAAGGCAGCAATTTGCTGTGATGGGCCAGCACTAGTTGCCTTGGAGGAATATGTAACACTCCACATTTTCAGTCGTAGTGGGTCTTGTCTTTGTGGGATGTCGCCTCGTCTAATCTCTCAAGCAATGGGTCTTTATAATGGATCAATAACTTAATGTATAATAGAATGATACTATAACTTCAAAATAAGGAATTTATTCATAGGAAAATCTCATAATACATGGGCT
Source organism: Voacanga thouarsii (assembly GCA_026120185.1). Lineage (NCBI taxonomy): Eukaryota > Viridiplantae > Streptophyta > Magnoliopsida > Gentianales > Apocynaceae > Voacanga > Voacanga thouarsii. The sequence continues at coordinate 1,776,212 of JANUWF010001576.1, forward strand.
TTGAATCCTTCATACAATATTCTAAACTTATAATATAGCATATAATATATCATATTGCCTATTTCTTTTATCATCACGCTTCATTTGCGCACTCTAATCACCAACCTGTACCATAGAGCCTAAAGACATATAGAAGAATGTACGAGTGTAAAACACTCAATAAGTCATGTGTGTGTTCATGATTTTCAAATAAAACAGGTTTCATGGTATTTTCTCAATAATACAACTTACAAATAGCACATGAGATCTCATAATTTGCACACAACAAATATTTTCTTCACATGGAGTTTAATAGTCCAACTATCTTTCAAATTCATATTGCAATCACCTCCAAAAGGAACATTAGTCCAACTGGTAACATTAAAACCATATGACCATTAGTCCTATGAACATAAACATAACACATTTCACAAGGAGAATGAATTCAATGGGACACACAATATGTATATTCATAAAATACTCATTTTCATATATTTTAGAAAATCACTTGCGAAAACAGTTTACATAAAATAAATGGGACTCACCTTATCTTTGCTTATTCCTCAAGCAATCAATCCTTTAAAATTCTAATCTCTTTCCCTCTTCTCTTTCTTTCTTGCTCTCCTCTCTTTTTCCTTTCTTTCTTGTTCCGACTCACACTTTCTCTCTTTTTTTTTTCTTCTTTCCTTTCCTTCTTTCTTTTTCTCTTCTCTTTTCCTCTATTTCGCCACCCTCTCTCTTTCTTAACTTGTTCTTCTCCCTTCTTCTATTTATAGGTGTTCCAAAAGCTTATGTTAGAAGCTTTAAGTGATGACTCATCACTTTTAGAAGGTTATGGAAGCTTTTGGAAGGTGATGACTCAACCTATCTCTAGAATTCTTTAGAAGCTCAAGAAGGATGACTCATCTTCTAGAAACCTTTAGAATCTAATCACATTGAATATTTAATATTACAAAGTATTAGCTCATTAACTAGTTATAAAAAATAGTATAGCTATTATGCAAGAGCTTAATTCAATAGCATTATCATATAAGTATCAAAGTACTACATTAATCACCATATAACATTCTTATATCAATATTTTAAGAAATTAAATTGATATATTGAAGATGTTATAGATAGATCATACTTTTCCTATTGCATTATCAAAATAATGATTTAGTGAAAATAGGACAGAACAGAGTATAATTTGTGGCAATCAGACCACTAAAGAAATCAACGCAAAATCTAATGACAATTTACTACATATAACTCCAATATGTAGGGAAGATATTGTAAAAATTTTATCAAAATATCAGGTGTCTAAGTATGTTATTTTGAAGCTCAAAGTTGATGCAATGCTACAGCAACTCTTAAATTCTGGTTTGGTAGTGATTTCACAAAACTTATTGAGAATGATTTATAAGGCCAAATCAAGTTATTATAGTTGTTGTTTACTCCTAAGATAATATAGTTTCTTGTATAAAAATTTCAGAACAAGAATCAAAGGGAAGGGGTTCAATTGGGGGGTCCAAAATCATAACAAATTCGGATTTTATCACATAGAAAATAGAGCATCTTCAAAAATTCATATAAAGTAAAAAAAACATGCAAATTTAGTGATTCTAATGGATAATTACTCCAAGACATAGGTAGAATCATGTAGAATCAAATCACAACAAAATAACTCAAAATTTTAGTACAGAGGTCATAATCTCACAAATCTAATACACCCAACACGTAATCCTCCTTCACAAGCAAATTTTCACCATCAAATATTCTTTAATACATCCCAAATCACCCAAATAATTATGCAAGGATTCTTGAATTCATGCAAAGAAAATCGAAGAAAAAAGCAGAGAGAGGAGGTGGCAGTAGAGAGGGGAGTGATTAGAGAGCAAAATGAAAATTTTCTAAGTATGGGATTGAGGGTGGCCGAAAATGAGAGATTTAGGTTTTAGAAAATTTCATTTTAAGTGTTAAATAAGAGATTTTCTAATTTTAGATGGCTAAGATTTAATATAATTAGAGGGTGGAGATTAAACCAATTCAATGGATGTGATCAAAGGAGAGCACACGTAAGGGGCATTAAGGGAATTTCACACATTTTAGTCATACTAGGATTTAATGAAATAAAATAAAATTAATAAAAATTACTCTTGTGCAAAAATTATGAGCATAAGAATTATGAGCTTGAGGGAGGAAGTATTTCTAGATCTAAAAGTGGCTTTTGTGTGGACTTGATCAAAGTAGAAGGATTTCAAGACAAGCATAACAAACAAGAAAAGGACATAAAGAGATCAAGAAAAGTAACAAAGAAACACCTTTTTTCACAAATAAAGAACCCTAAAAGAACTAACCTTTAGAACCCCAAATTTAGTAGGAAAGGTCTACCACAACAACACCTTAAAACCTTTGACTTAGCAAGAAATCAAGAACTAAAAGGATAGGGAATTATAGGCATTCAATCAAGAAATAACAAGAATCCTAACTGACATACAAGAAGAACCTTTGTTGATTTCCTAGTTGAATTATCCTTAGAGTTTATAGACACTTACTCAAGGGTGGACTAAGCCCTTAGATTGGTTTTGGATTGAAGTTGAACAAGGAATCTCCCCATTACTTCAAGCCTTCAAGGTGAATGCTTCATTCATGATAAAAATGTGTAATATATTATTGTTGTTCTTACAATACAAGCATTATATAATGGTACTATATTCTTGACCTAAAATACTTTAAAATATTACAAAATGACTCCAAAAATAGCTGAAAAACGTCAGGAGTTCGGATCCAGAGTAGGGCCAGCACCGGATACATTCTGGAGGAACAGTACCCATTCACAAAAGTTGGAATTAAAACGAGGCCTTTTCCAGTACTTAGCTGGCACCGAGTCGGGCTAGTAAGGTCAGCACCGGGTCCATTCTGCTGGAATAGTACCCATTCACAAAAGTCAAAATCAAAATGTGGTCTTTTCCAGTACTTAATAGGCATCGGGTCGAGATAGTAGGGCCGGCGCTGGGTCCATTCTGGACGACGTTTCTTTGCGAACTGCTTCCGGTTGACACCGTTCATTCACCAGCAATATGGTCCATTCTTGATCCTTTTTCGGTAATGTCCATATGCTATCCCACTTGAAATGAGCATGTAGATATGCCTGGAAATTGTGTTGGAATTATTTGAAACGGGCTCTCATCAGCAGACCGGGTAAGCTCGGCTTTGTTTCAGTTTCGTCCTCTCCCCCTTCTTGAGCTTGATCCCAAGGCTAGATTGATTCCTATCATTTCTTTCTTCTTAGAATGGATTCGTCCTTGAATTATAACATACATCATAAGGAGAAAGATCAGCTATATTGAAGATAGCACTTACATTATACTCACCTGATAGATTAATCTTGTAGGCGTTGTCTCCATATCGTTCAAGAACTTGAAATGGGCCATCTCATTGAGGTTTGAGCTTTGATTTGCGTTCGGTGAAAAATCTCTCCTTACGCAAAAATGTACCCAAACCCAGTCTCTGGGCTCGAATATCACCTGCTTTCTTCCTTGGTTGCGCTTGCTTGCAACGGCCTCATTCCGTTTTTCGATTAGAGATTTAACTTTCTCGCGCATGGACTTACCATTTCGGCCTTCTTTTTGCCATCAAGACTCAATCTTTCATCTACAGGTAAAGGAGATAAATCTAAAAGGGTTAATGGATTAAACCCATAAATAATTTGAAAAGGAGAATATGTAGTAATAGAATGGACAGTTCTATTTTAGACAAACTCTATATGTGGACGACATTCTTCCCAATTCTTCAAGTTCCTCTTAATGATTGTTCGTAGTAGTTGCGTGAGGGTCTGGTTAACAACCTCCGTTTATGGGTGACAAGTTGTAGAAAAAAACAAGTTAGTTCTAAGTTTTGCCCACAATATTCTCCAAAAATGACTTAAAAATTTAGTATCCCTATCCGACACTATTCTCCGTGGTAACCCATGCAATCTTACCACTTCCTTCAAAAATATACCTGCAATGTGAGTAACATCATTAGTTTTTGCATAAGGAATAAAATGAGCCATCTTAGAAAATCGATTAACAAATACAAAGATGGAATCCTTTTGCCCCTTAGTCCGTGGCAATTGCAATATGAAATCCATTGAAATATCTAATCAAGATGCATTAGGGACGGGTAAAGGAGTATATAAACCCTGGGATAATGTTTTAGATTTAGCCCTTTTACATGTTATGCATGAATTACAATGCCTCTCTACATCTCCTCCTATTTTTGGCCAATAAAAATGCTTTTGCAAAATACTTAAATTTTTTGAATTTCCAAAATGTCCCATTAAACCTCCTCTATGAGCTTTCTTCACTAACAATTCCCTCAATGATGCTTTTGGTATGCAAAGTCTACCCTCTTTAAACAAAAATCCATTATGCCTATAAAATTTTTGGAAAGCATATTTTTTACAAGCATGATAAATCTCTCCCAATTCATCATCCTTTGCATATAAATCCTTAATAAGCTCAAAACCAAGTAATTTTACATCCAAAGAATTTAAAATCACATACCTGCGAGATAATGCATTGGTTACTACATTATCCTTCAATGATCTTCTTTCTACACCAAGTAATGCGCACACTTACCTAACTTCTTCACCTTCTTCGATCAAAATTTCTTCTTCCTTTTGAATTTCCTCCAATTTCTCATGTTCCTCTTCCTCGGATGAAATCTCACCATAGGCATTTGTGTACATCACTCTCTAGCTTGGGCATTCATGTTCTGTGTGTCCATATCCCAAACAATGAAAGCATTTGATATCCCAGCTCCTTAGCTTCTCAATAGCCTTTCCTTTATTTCTATTCCCTTCTTCCTTTGATTTATTAAACTCCCTAGGTAGCGGCCTTAGAACTCCTTCCTTTTTAGGTATTGGCTTAGGGAATTCCTTAGGAGATAAAATTGGTTGGCCTACTCTCCTCTCAAATGGCCTTATCTTCAACTGTTTTTCTACCTTCATAGTCATGTGCACCATTTCTTTCAAGGTTTCATAAGAATGCAACTCGACTACATTGGCTATCTCCCAGTTTAATCCACTTAGAAATCTCGCTTTAGTGGCATGTGGATCTTTATTAATTAAAGTCCTCATCATTAGCACTTCAAGTTTTTTGTGAAAATCTTCAACACTTCTATTCCCTATCTTAGCACTTGAAGCCTTTGATGTAGCTCGTTGTAGTAGTGGTGCAATACAAACTTCGCCCTCATGAGATTTTTCATCAATTCCCATGTACCAATGGCATTTTCTCCCATTCTCTTTCTATTAGCCATAACCTACTCCCATCATACCAATGTATAGTTTGAAAATTCCAATACTGCAAATTTCACCTTATTTCTCTCACTATAATCTTGGCAATCAAATAGAATTTCCATTTTCTATTCCCATTCAAAATATGCCTCGGGATCACTTTTCCCCGAGAATTGTGGTACATTCATTTTGATATTTTTCAATTCCTGCACTGCCTCATTTTCATCTCTCCTCTTACCTCTCATCACATTACCCTAATATTGTTCTCCATAGTCTTCCTCTGGGTATCCCTCTTTCCACTCAAATTCTCTCTCAATATTTCTTTCAACTCCCCTAATAGGATTCTCTCCAAATCTCCCTCAACCTCTTCCTCTACCTCCTCTCAACCCGTTTCTCCCTCCTCTCATAGGAACTTGTTGATATCCACCAATTGAATATTTATCCCATTCTTCTCCTGGTTGGGTATTCACGGGAGGTGTGTTGTAGGCTTCCGGTAGCTTTTGTCCTCTCCTTTGACCAGCAGTAGATGTTTGGCTTTGTTGAGCTTGTAGTTTGGTCATCTCCCTTCAAATGCCCTCCATACTCCTTTGCAATAAAATAAGGGTCTCACGAAGATCTCCCGGATCCTTTTGTGGTCTACTTGTTCCACTAAGATTTAGCCTAGCCGGTTCCTCTTCTTACGTCATTGTTGGAGTTTTAGATTGATATTCCTATAAAAGAGTTAAGTGGATAACAATAGAAATTGTTTTCCTCACTCACTCCCTAAGTGTTTGCACTCCACTTTCGTGTTTGCGCTCTTTGGCTTTTCAAATAATAATCTTTCTCTCTTGCCTTTTTCGTTCACTCATTGTCTCTCTTATTCAACCAATTTCCTTCCCAACTTTAAAGGGTTTAGTTCACCTTAGTTTATTAGCTCTTAGGATACTTCTGTTAGGATTCATGGACTCCTAAACGCGGAAAACATCCACGAATCCCTTCCGAGGATCCAAGTAAACGATTAAGAAGATCATAGGTTTGTAGAATTACCTTTGTTTGGTATAATTGATATCCTTCGATTCCGATTCTGTTACTGTACATGCAACCCGAACGATCACCAGACGTTGCAGTGTGCGAACGTCCTCTATCGGATACACACCGCGAACTCACTCGTTACCCGAGGAGTGCTAGCGCCTAGGGTTTGAGAGTTTTTTTTTTTTTTCTGATCAATGGAGGCACGAATATTCTCAACAGAAATTGGCACACTCAAGAAGACGGCTAAGGTTTTCCTAAAAACCCACTTCGAACCTCTTAGAGTCCAACCCTAATAATATCTTATCGTATTTTAATTTAAATTCAAATTAAATTAAAATTGATATCATAAGATTCTGCCATTATCTCGGTAATTTAACTAATTAATTTACCGAATAAGATTCTTATAATCTGGACATCATCCAGATACATCGAATGTGGACATATTTCCAAATTCATTGTATTTGGTAAATTTTCTAAGTTCGATTAATTTAGACATATTTCCAGATTCATTAAATTTAGTCACCAGAAAAATAACCTAACAAGTTCGCTTATTATGTGACCCTATAAGTTCATTTAATACTGGCAGTGTGCTTAAATCATATTTAAATGGCCCACAAGTTATAAGTGGTTTCTAGCAAAACATTATAACTATTCAGATTAAATGAAAATCGGTGATCTCTTCGAACCAAACCATGGTTTTATATTTAGTCCTTTTGTCACACGATATCCAGATTAAGCATAAGGCACGGAGCATGTCATCCTTATTAAGTTTAATCAATTATTTCTTGATTTCATAGTAGATTGTTCAAACAAATGATATCAATATCTTAGATTGATATATTTGAGCACGGCCATGCATTTTAACAGTCTAACTTATCAAGGGGCCTATGGATATCTCTCTCATAATTGAGAGGGACAAATTCCTTCACTATCAATCATATTCCTCTCATTGATTTATTCTATATCCAACAGTAGTCCAATTTATTATTTGGTTAAAGACAACTTTAGACAACGTCAAAATACAGAATTTATCAAGTAGGAAACTGTGATGAATTTAGGTCAAAGGACTTTTAATATTATTATGGCTAGAAAGTACTTATGACATGTTCCATGAAGTACTCTCACAGTGGGTCATGTCCAATACAATATTCTCTAACATTTATTTACGTTTTGATTTGATATCACAAATATCCATGACCAGTAAAACATAGCCATTCAATCACAAACATACTAATCTTAATTTAGTATTGTTCCAATAATAATAAATGATCAGGGATAGATTTAGAATAGTCATTGTATTCATTGTTGGGTTTTACTATCAAGTCACGTACTTGATGACCACAAAACAAAATGCACTATTAATGGAAAGGAAAGCCTCATATTATTATATAAAACATAACGACAATAGTATAAGTACAAATTGACTCTAGGGCATATCCCCAACAACTTCAACACATAAGGGTCTTAGGATGACAATTTTAGTGAACACTTAGAGGGCAAGAAACAAGTAAAAGACAAGGTGTTCACAACACATAACAAAGAAAAGATAGTTTGAAGAATACAATGAAATGATTATAGGAATATTACTATTGTTCAAGCCACATTCTTTCTTTGAGACATTTCAACAAACACATGGTGTTTATAGGGATATGGTCATTGAGAACTTTTATTAAACATCTTATGTGCAAGAATTTCCTATAGAACTTTGCAAACAAATTTCTTCCCAAACAAGCCCCATATAATCACAACAACAAAAATCAATGTATTCCCAAGAATCTTTCTTCAACAAGTCATTCTCATTCATTTTCTTTTTATCCAAGAAACTCAAGATCAAACAACACTATAGATTTGATAGATCCATGCTAAGATAGAGATCTAAGTTTATCCTTACTCTGATACCAAATTTAATATAAGCTTGAGGGAGGAAGTATTTCTAGATCTAAAAGTAGCTTTTGTGTGGACTTGATCAAAGTAGAAGGATTTCAATACAAGCATAACAAACAAGAAAAAGACACAAAGAGATCACGAAAAGTAACAAAGAAATACCTTTTTCTACAAACAAAGAACCCTAAAATAACTTACTTTTAGAACCCCAAATTTAGTAGGAAAGGTCTACCACAACAACACCTTAGAACCCTTAACTTAGCAAGAAATCAAGAACTAAAAGGATAAGGAATTGTGGGCATTCAATCAAGAAACAACAAGAACCCTAAATGACATACAAGAAGAACCCTTGTTGATTTCCTAGTTGAATTATCCTTAGAGTTTATAGACATTCACTCAAAGGTGGACTAAGCCTTTAGGTTGGTCTTGGATTGAAGTTGAACAAGGAATCTCTCCATTGCTTCAAGCCTTCAAGGTGAATGCTTCATTCATGATAAAAATGTGTAATATATTATTATTGTTCTTATAATACAAGAAATATATAATGGTACTCTATTCCTGACCTAAAATACTTTAAAATATTACAAAATGAACCCAAAAATAGCTGAAAAACGTCATGGGTTTGGATCCAGAGTAGGGCCGGCACCGGGTAGGTCTCTTAGGGGTGGCGCTGGGTACATTCTGGAGGAATAGTACCCGTTCATAAAAATCCGAATCAAAACAAGGCATTTTCTGGTACTCAGCCAGTGCTGGGTCGAGCTAGTAGGGTCGATGTCGTGTCCATTCTGCTAAAATAGTACCCGTTCACAAAGTTAGAATCAAAATATGGTCTTTTCCAATACTTAGCCGACACCGGGTCGGGCTAGTAGGGCTGGCACCAGGTTCATTCTGGGTGATGTTTCTTTGCGAACTGCTTCCGGTTGACGTCATTCGTTCACCAGCAGTATGGTCCGTTTTCGATCCTCTTCTAGCAATGTCTATATGCTATTCCACTTGAAATGAGCTTATAAATATGCCTGAAGATTGTGCTGAATTATTTGAAATGGGCTCCTGTCAATGGACCGGGCAAGCTCGGCTTTGTTTCAGTTTCGTCCTCTCCCGTTTCTTGAGCTCGATCCCCGTGGTTAGATTGATTCCTATCAATAAGTTCAAAAGGTTCACATATAGCTCAAAAAGTTCAAAGAGGAGTAAAAAAGGTTCAAAGAGTTTAAAGTCTTGATCAATTAAGAGTCAAAATTAACTAAAGTAAAAAATTAAAGTAGTCAAAATATTGAAATAGGGTTTTTATTTAAATAAAATTAACATTGAGACCCTTGAAAAATGATTTATCAAATTGGCCCCAAAAACATTATTTTTCACTAAATAAATGCATAAAATATTTTAATTTCTTATTCTAGACATGAAATTAATCACTATAAAGTATCATAATATATTTGCATAAATGTGCATAAATTTCCTACATAGAAATTTCATCCATAAACAATTAGCATAAAAAGTAGTCATGTAATTTATTCAAAGAAATACTCATAAAAATATGCAACTATATTTGTTAGTGTTGTGCCATAGAGGCAATAACTTGGACCATGTATATTGCATAATAATTAATAAAAGAGGCATTTTTTATCTTTCAATTTGATTGTTATATTTTAATATGCATATAAATTATTTGATAAAGTCCCTAGTACAACACAGTTTAAGAAAATTATGATAGAGATCATGATGTGAGATTCCTACTACACTATGTAGTGTTTGTACTTGAATAATCCCTAATCATAGTATTAATGAGATGAGACATTATTAATATGCCAAGACTAGCACATGTTATATCCCTTAATTAGATTAAGCGGTGGTTTTCATAACCGTGAGTATTGTGATACTCAGGAAGAAATATGTGGATGCTTGTTATATGAACAAGTTCATTAGATGACCTAGTTATGAGATAATCACTTGGATAGCAATTGAGTGTTAGTGATAGAATCTCATTCTAGCAAGTGTGCAAGTATCTTTAGGCTTGAGATCTCCAAGGTATTTTATTTATCAAGCATTGTACTTTGATTCTAATATTTGGAGTCTTACAAGGATTGCCTCTGTGATGGACATTGGGTACAATGTAAAGTAAACAAAAGTAGTTGAGAGAGTCAATAAAGGATGCACCACTCCTAATAATAGGAGAGTATATCTTAAGGCCATTTGTAGAAATCATTACTCATGAAATCCTTGGCCAAGGCGACTATGTGTTGGAAATAGTTCCAAATTGATACACATATCAAGTAATGAATTTCTTGAACAAGTACTAAAATATTTAGGCCATAATTATTAATATTCTGGAAAGAGTTGGCACTAATTCCATACTCTAGATAGAATGAAATATAGTATAATAAAAGGAGTTTATTGCACTGGTTATTTGCCATTGAAAGGTTCATGTCAAGCCACTTGACTTTCTGGACTTTTGGGTGATCAAGAGTCATTGCTAGATGTTGCTCTTGATATGCTAAATGTGAATTTATTAATTAGAGAATTAATAAATTAATCTTATATTTTATTTAGGATTATTAATTCTAAAGCTGTTAGAATTAATTCATATTATGCTACCAATAAAACCAGGAAACCTAATGGGTCACACAAAATAAAGGTTTGAATGCTTAATATATATTATTTGATAATATTGTGGTGTTAATTAAGAGAAAAAAATATATTTATAGGTGAATTATAAGTTTGTTATAATTCATGGGACTTGGTTGCAATTATATAAATTTCAAGGGTTCAATTGTAGACACTGGATCTTGGAGGACTTAATTGTAATTAATACAAATCTTAAAAATTATAAATATAGAAATCGTTCCCTTTTGCAGAATGGATTCTGAGAAATCATTTCTTCATCCCTATTCTTCTCCAATAAAAACCTAACCGCTCCTCTTCTATTAGCATAGTTTTGAGTGGGTTTTTGTGAGCTATTCCATCTTGTGTGGATTACTGCTAGAGGTAATCCTACTCTTGAATTGTAGTGAGGCGATTGGACGATCAAAACATAGGGAATTGGTTCCTCGGTTGCTGATCAAATTTCTGTCTGCAAGAAAAATTTTGTTTTTCTACTACAGAAGGTGATCTCCATTTCCTTCCTCTATTCCTGTTTTCATTACAAACACGTGATCCTTTGGCATGGATTTTATGATTATTTTCGCTACATTCTTATTTGATAAGCATGATGAAATCTAACAATATTCCCTATTATATTCACATAATTACTCATCTACTAATATGCCTATGAAATGCCATTTTGTTTATATTTGAATGCAGGGATATGAGAGGCGTTATAAGAGGTGTCGGTGTCGGCCTCTTTCTGTCATTCAACAAGCATTTTTCTTGCACATTCTTGGCTTTCCATATAAGTTGTTGTCTATGCTTGGGTCCTTTTGGTCCTCTTTTAATTTTCCATTGCTTGTCAACTTTCTTGATCCTTGGCTTGTTATCTTGAAATTCACCTTGAAACTTTTTGAAATTTGAAATTCCTCAAGGATTCTTGAATGGGGTCTTGGTATTGACAAGTTCTCTCTCTCCCCTCTCTTCAATATTAGAGTAAGTAAAGTCTACTACCTCTTGGAATTTACTCCTTTCTTGCTACTTTTTGTCTTTTCTCTGGTAGAGGAGTCACTGCCTCCGCCGCAGCCTCCACCCCTAGGTGGGGATTGGGGGAACGGTTTTTTGCCTCACTTTTTGCAATACTGATTCTAGTGCAAATTCAATTTTTGGTGCAAAATCTGTCTGTAACACTTCGCTACCTACGTACCTTGAAAGGCGGGGGTGTCGCCCTGTCCAAAGGACCAGGGGTATTTATAATGAGGTAAAATGATAAAGTAAAACAAAATCAAAATAAAAGTCTATCATTTATTACAATGGAAAACTAGTACAAGCCTTATCAAATCCAACAATTGTCTTAAAAGAAAAAAAAAAAATACAAAACAATACTTAAAATAAAGTTCAGCCCTCAAAGCTGATAACAACCTTTAACACTGATAACCTAAAAACATGTTATAAAAGGCATGAGATTCATATCTCAATATGTCCCCTGTGTGCTTATGACACTTTGAACATTTCATATATGCAAATTCAAAATATTTACAAACGTGTTTGCAAGTCAAAGTTCAACAAGGGCTAATATCTGAATGGAACTACACAAAGCACACCCAAAATATTTCTCAGAAAACTATCCACTCATCCAAATCATAAAAGGGATTAGGTGATTCAGCAATAAAAATTCCCATATCATGAATCCCATCATGATTGCTTCCCAGTGAAACCGTTCACTACTAGGCAGTGGGTGATCCACCCACTAGGGTGAGATTCTCCTCCATCTCTACACCCATCACACCGGTTGTCCAACTCGGATACTAGTGTACCTGGACTAATACGCTAGCTCAGACTGGCCTGACTAACTAGTACTGTTGCCCTGTTAAGCAGATTTTATTCTCTGGAGGTGGCCTCCTACTAAAAGACTCATTCTAACTCTCTAAGACTAGTACTATTAGCCTATTCTTATTGTGTACTCAACATTCATTATTATATTCAGTAGTAGTCAATCCCTTAATAAAAAATTTTGAATACCTTGGCTTTGCAAAACCTAGTTTCATAAAGAATGCTTGCGAATTGTATAGTGCATGAAAGAAAAATAGCTTTTAATTAAGGTGTAGTTTGGTAAAACCATGTAGAGAATAAAATGACCACGTTCACAACCCAATTAAACTCAACTCAACAATAGCATTTCAATATGTGACTTGCAAACAAGGGTTTCATTTAGCAAAGCAGTTGCGTAGGGACTTACTTGGAATCTCTCAGATAGCTATGCTGAAAACTAACTGCCTGCTTTCACCTCAAATTCCTCCATTACCTAAAGTCATATAATTCTACCATTAGAATCCCAATATTACTTTATTGGATAGCAACTATTATTTCATGCAGACTTAAAACCAATAAATCATTCAAGGCATTTAAACTGAGTAATTTATTGAACTACATCATAATCTTCCCTTGACATGCTATTCATCACCAAATATATACATCCAATTTACACCACCAATATGTTAACTCTGATATACAGTGATCATGAAATCATCACAGTAAGCCCAATTGAATAAAAAAGGTCTCAACTTAACTAATATAGTATAGATCTAGATTCATCATGGAAAAATATAATATTGCTTTATTTCATACATGCCTAGATCAATACTTGCACAATTGTATCATCAATCTCCTATGTTCATGCTCATAAAGCCAAAGTCCATAAGTAACATTGTTATAGCAGCTAGCATGAATATCAATCTTATTAATGCTGCAAAAGTTAGATGTCTTAAATACCTCCTAGTAGCGTAGATAAAAAGATGATAAGGTAAATCCTTTGGTGACCAGCTTGAGCCCACGTGAGAGAGAAGGTGTCACCTTACCTAGATCTTCTAGGTTGGCCGTGAGTCACAAGGGAAAGAGGGAAAATCAGTCCCTTTAATTGGCATGGACTAGGAGGAGAAGAAAAGAAAAATAGATAGAAAAAGAGAGTTAAGAAATAAAAGAGAGTTTGAGTTACCTTGAGAGAGTGTGATTTCAGTTTTGTTTGGTTATGTTTGTGTGCTGGCCGAAAGCTATGAGGGGAGTGAGATCTTGCTTGTTTTCGTTTGCTTGAGAGGTTTAAAGGTTGATGTAGTACTGGTTTGATAGAGGGAATGAAATAGGTTTGAGTGTTTGATGTGAAGGTCCCCTTCTTGTTTTTGACTACTTGAATATGCCAAGAAAGAAATGGTAGATTTGCTCTTCCTTGTTGACCGAAAATGAGTGATGTTTGAGAAAGAACTATAGCTGTAGTTTGGGTTCTAAAGTAGGCTGAAAAATAGGAAGAAAAGAGAGATTTTGCGCATCTTGATTTTTGGTTAAAACAAAGAAGTATTGAGAGTGTTTTGCTTGGGAATTTCATGCATGAGTGTGTGTGTGTGTGTGGAGTAGTGGCCGAAAATTGAGAGATGGCTAGGGTGTGTTTTGGTTTTGCTAGAGTTTAGGCCGTCCAAGGTCTTTTGAATTGATTGGGCAACATTGGATAAAAATATGGAAATTATTTGATAAATAATATCTATTATCTCTAGATTTATCTAGTAATTAAGTTAAAGAAAACCATAACTAATTTAAGTAAAAAAAATAGGGTAGTAAACCCTTATTAGACAGCTAAGGCCTTTTCCCAAGAATTAATTTAATTTGATACACTAAATTACCTGAAATAAGTTTAAATAATAATGGGATATATATATATATATATATATATATATAGAGAGAGAGAGAGAGAGAGAGAGAGAGAGAGAGAGAGAGAGAGAGATCTGATTTCATTAAAGATAAAGCTGGAATTTTATCCCATCCCTATATCATTTTTGAAAATCATAAAATCAAAAGAGATATTTGATTAAAAATTAAAATCATCTTTATCCTTCTATTTATTTAAAGCTTTTAAAAATTGAAACGTGGAGATTTATCTCCTAGAAAAGTGGCAGCCACCTTAATTAATTAAACAATATATATATATATATATATATTAATTCTTAACAAGCTACTTAAATAATAACTTTAAAATTCAGATTTTTTTAGTATTTGGAATTCTTTAAAAGATAAAGATAAGATGTTAAAAGCTAACTAATAATAGAAATTTAATTTGCATTTAATTCTTTTCCTCATAAAATAATTTCTATTATTTATCAAATATACCTAAGATAATAACACTTCCAGCTTTTAGGAGTTGGAAGCTTGAAGATGGCGGCTAACCTAGGGGATTTCGGCCAAGGTATAGAGAGAGTAGGAGAAAAATAAATTAAGGGAAAAGAAAGGAAAGGATTTGGAAGAGTTGGAATTTGAATATAAGTCACCAAGACATAATTCTCAAACCTTAACTACTAAACTACAATAACTCTTGTGTAAATATTTCTCCAGCAAATTCCCTTAACTCTCACTCAACTCACTTCATTTGCTTCTATTAAATTCTGCTCAATAAAATAAAAGCTCAACCAACTCATCTAACACAATTATATCACAATAAATAAATTCATATGATAGTATACACAAAGATCACACGTACTCATAAAATGTCTTAAATTACCATATGCACTACATGATGCCATGCAATGTCTCTCCCTTATAAGAACTAAAGGTACCTATGGGTAGGGTATTACATCCTCTTCCCCTTAAAAGAATTTCGTCCCAAAATTCAGATCATTGTACCTTTATAATAGGTCGGGGTATTTCTGTCTCACCCAATCTTCAGTTTCCCACGTCGTATCTAGGGTACCATGATGTTCCCATAGAACCTTCACTATTGGTAGCTTCTTATTCCACAATGTCTTGACTTTTTGGTCTATAATCTTGATCGGTTTCTCAACGTAGATTAGATTAGGTTGCAATACTAACTGTTTTTCGTTCAGGACGTGATCTGGATCGGGGTTGTATTTCTTTAGCCGTGATACGTGGAAGACATCATGAATTCTCACTAATCCTTCAAGTAAATCCAATTGGTATAGGCCCAATTCTTTCAATCACTTGAAACAGTCCTAAATACCTAGGACTCAACTTCCCTTTAAAATCCCTCTACTAGGCGATATTTTTAAAAAAGTCCAATCTCCCACTTGAAACTCCAGTTCTCTTCTTCTGTTATCTGCATAGCTTTTCTGTCAGCTCTGAGCTGTGTTCAGCCTTTCCCTTATCAACCTTACTTTATCTGCCATCTCTTGAATATTCACCTCACTAGACTTGTTGATTTGTCCATCTTCTGTCCAACCCCAATACAATGGCACTTGACACTTCTATTCGTATAATGCTTTATAGGGAGTCATACCAATTGATGCCTAATGGCCATTGTTGTATGCCAATTCAGCATAAGGTAGGCAATCAAACCACTTGTCACCAAAATCTAACACACAAGCCCTAAGCGCATCTTCTAATATTTATATGACTCTTTCAGATTGTCCATCGGTCTACGAATGAGTAGAAGTGCTGAGTTTTAGAGTTGTTCCCATTGACTCCTGAAACTTAGTTCAAAACCTTAAAGTGAATCTGGGATCCTTATCGGACATGATACTCGAGGGTACCCCATGAAGTCTAATGATTTCTCATGTATACATTTTGGTCAGTTTCTCCATCGAATCCCTAACGATTACAGGAATGAAATGTGCAATCTTGGTCAACCTGTCAACCACTACCCAAACAACATCTTTCAAAGTCTTCGACATAAGTAGTCCAGTAACAAAGCCATGGTCACTTCCTGCCACTTTCACTCAAGAATTGGTAATACCTGTAGTAGCCTTGCAGCTTTCTTGTGTTTTGCCTTTACTTTCTAACAGGTCAGGCAAGTTGAGACGTATTGCGTCACATCCCTCTTCACCCCTGACCACCAGTACGTCCTTTTCAAGTCTTGATACATTTTCACCTTCCAGGATAATATCATTCTTTCTTTTGTGTGCCTCGTCATTATCTTCTTCTTCAATATCCGATCATCCGGTACGTATATCCGTTCTCAAAAATTAACACTCCCACTTTGTTGATTAGAAATTCTTGACTTCCTCTCTTGACTTCCTTTTCCTTAAATGTTTGAAATTATGGATTATTCTGCTGCATTTCCCAGATCTCTTGCCTCAGCTCAAGTTCCAACTTTAGGTTGCACAAGCTGATTTTCCCTTCTTTTATCTCCGCCTTTCACATTAGAAGTTCTTGCACTATCTGAATTTCTTGAATTCTCATAACAGCCATTTTCATCTTTCGACTCAGTGCGTCGGCTACCACATTAGCTTTTCCTGGATAGTAGTTAATGAGACACCTGTATTCTTCCAAAAACTCTATCCACCTACGTTGCTTTAAGTTTAAATCCTTATAAGTGAAGATGTACTTTAAGCTCTTATGATCTGTGAGAACCACATATTCATTCCATATAAGTAATGCCGCCACTTCTTCAAGGTAAACACTATCACAGCTAACTCTAGGTCGTGTGTCGGGTAGTTAACCTTATGTGGCTTCAATTTCCTTGAGGCATAGGCTATAACCTTTCTTTTTTGCATCAATATCGACCCTAATCCTTCCTTGGAGGTGTCTATGTACAAAGCATAAGGTTTACTCTCCTCAGGTAGACTCAACACTGGCACAGTCATCAATCTTCTTTTGAGCTCTTGAAAAATCTTTTCACATTTATCGCTCCAAACATACAGTATGTCCTTCCTCAGCAACCGGGTCATTAGTGTGGCTAGTGTAGAGAAGTTCTTGATAAACCGACGATAGTACCCAACCAATCCAAGAAAACTCTGAACTTCCGTTACGCTCTTCGGTTGTTTCTAATTTGAGGCAGTTTTGACTTTTGCTGGATCTACTTTAGTAGCATCTTTAGACACCACGTGCCCAAGAAATGCCACTGAATCTAGCCAAAACTCATATTTGCTAAATTTAGCAAATAGTTTATGCTCTCTCAACTTCTCTAGTACTAACTTCAAATGCTCCGCATGCTCTTCGGGACTTTTAAAGTAGACCAGAATATCGTTAATAAACACCACTACAAACTTATCTAGGTAAGGTTGAAAGACCATATGCATGAGATCCTTAAAGATAGCAGGTGCATTGGTTACTCCAAATGGCATCACTACAAACTCGTAGTGACTATACCTAGTGTTGAAAGCTGTCTTGGGTATGTCCTCCTTAATCTACACTTGATAGTAACCTTGTAGGAGATCCAACTTGGAATAATAGCAGAAACTTTGTAACTAATCAAACAACTCATTAGTTAAAGGCAAGGGATACTTATTCTTAATCGTGAGATTATTCAAGCTTCTATAATCTATGCACAACCTCAATATTCCATCCTTCTTTTTTACAAACAACATAGGTGTTCCCCAAGGTGAAGTACTTGACCTTATATATCCTTGTCTTTCTAGTTCTTCTAACTACTTCTTCAATTCCTTTAATTCTGCCTGCGCCATACGATAAGAAGTCTTAGATATAGGTTCAGCTCTAAGAACTAAATCTATGGTGAACTCAACTTCCCATGGAGGTGGAAGGGAAGTGAGCTCAGTGAAAAAACATCTATAAAGTCTTTTAGCATGTCGGTACTTTCCAAGGTACATTAATCATTTGGCTTATTGATTAGATAAGTTAGGTATCCTACACAACC
The DNA here is from genome assembly GCA_026120185.1 of Voacanga thouarsii. NCBI lineage: Eukaryota > Viridiplantae > Streptophyta > Magnoliopsida > Gentianales > Apocynaceae > Voacanga > Voacanga thouarsii. The sequence continues at coordinate 1,794,517 of JANUWF010001576.1, forward strand.
CTTCTTTAGCATCTTCTACACCTTCATCCTTGCTATTAGGAATTTTAGTTCTTTTACCCTCTTTCCATTAAATTCTAGTACATCATATCTTAGTTTGATAAATTGTATTGCCTTTATCTTGTAATCTATTCTTGCTCCATGTTTCACTAACCAATATATACCTAAAATTAGGTCGTAGTCATCGATAGGCAAAATTATAAGATCAGCCTTCAAAGTCTATTCCCCAACTATAATATCACACCCTTACACCACCTTACTCGCGTCTCTCTATCTTCCCAATAGAGTACTTACTAGCATTGTTGTGAAACTCCACCTAAAGCTAACCCTAGAGTAAGGGGGTTGGGATACATATCATATTATTTTGCATGAATATATATATATATATATATATATATATATATTTGAATGATTTTATGTGCTTTAGAATTATGATTTATAGGTTAAAATGCTTAGTTATGCTTATTGAGTAGGAATGGTAAAATGGTAATTTTGCTTGGGGTCAAAATAGGAAAATAGCTTGAGGATTAAATAAGAAGAATATTTGGGTGAGAAAATAAAAACAAGAGTTAGTGTGGTTAAGTGGTTAGAGCTTTGTGATTTAATCTCTAAGGTCATGAGTTCAAATCCCATCACTTAAGTTTTATTCATGATTATCTTAGTTAAGTTTGAAAATTTTGTTTTTTTATATTCCTTAAAGATAGGAATGTTGTCTTAGGGAAGACATGAAGAGAATGTCTTAATCCTATCATGTTCTAAAAAGAATTCTAGACGAATTCTTGTCCTTTTATTACCTCTAACTTATCCTAACATCTTCACAAATTAAATTTGTTCAAAATTCATCAAAATTCATCTTTTAATTCCAAAAAATTTTGTGAGGATTTCTTGGCTTTGAATTTCGAAAATTGATATTGGAAGATGGAGGGTTGACCGAAAATAGGAGAGGAGTTAGGAAGGGTTCCTAAGAGAAATCAATCATCATGGTTGAACCTTCAAACTCATCTTCATAGTGTTCATGTTCTTGATGAAGGAAACTTGGAAATTTTTTAGATTTTTGAGCAGTCAAGCTTCTGAAAAACTCAGCTAAGTTCCTTGCTCATTTGCTACCAGAAAAATGATAGATTCATATAGCATGAAGACTGAAATTTTAGTGAAAATTTGGACTGCACAAAACTACTCAAAACTAGGAAAAAATTCTGGGCAGTTTCGCTGCACAGCAACTGGAAAATGCAGTTGTTTTTCCTATCTTCAATCCAACAAAACTCCTCTGCTTTTTCTCCAGAAAGAAGGCTGGAAACCAGCCTTAAAAGACCCTCAAAAACCTCTCAAAATTCCCTGCAAACTGAGTTGAAGAATTGCAGAAATACTGCACAGAAATTCAGCAAGCCATTTGAAGCATTGAGTACCATGAAACCAAAAAATTCGCAGTTTGTCTCCTTAGGCCTAGACTGAAGAAACCACCCTCAAACCTCTATAAAATGAACCTTGTTCAGCCATGAACTGAACACCATTAATCTCTCCATTTACCTTGAACACTTGGACTCTATAGCCACACTTCAAATATCTCCTAAGATCACTCCATTCAAACTACATTTGAACTTAAAAAATTTTCAAAATTTTGCTCCATGAAAACACCCTTGTATTAAGCTACACAGCCAGAAATTCTTCTACCATTAAACTCTGAATTTCAGACGGCCTTAAAGCCTTATCAGTCTTCATTCATTTAAGCAAAATAAACCAGTCCAGCCAGCTCCATTGAAGCTAAAAAATCCTCTATCAATCAAACACCATTAACATATCCTATACCTCAAACCACTCCTCAATTCCCTCCATTCGAATTTCAAACAAAATCAGCTTATTCTCTTCTCTCCTAGCTGAAAACCGAGACTCCCAATTCCCCTAAACCATTCGGCCAGCACTCTCTCAGATTTCGTGCACACTTTTTCTCAAATTTTCTCAATTTTCACCAAGAACACACATTGCATTTCTTCATGCCAAAACCCACCCTAATCACCTCCAATCCCTCTCAAATACTCCAGATTACTCCTACATACTCCCTATTGTTCATTTCTGGTATTTATAACATAAAATCTTGCAAACAAGAAATTGCATTCGGATCAAAAACCAGTTTTTTTCTTGAAGGTCTCAAGAATATCATCAAGGTAACAAAAAACAACTCATTTGTTCATCTTCTTCCCTTCAACCTTCAATGCACCATACTAATGTTCTCTCTCCCTCTCTCTCTCTCTCTCTCTCGGCCAAAATGGTTGATCAACAACCATGGCTATTTTTTTGGTTCTCTTAGACAATTCAAGACTCTCAATCGCGTGGACCTTTCTAAGTCTTCATCGAAGTAATCATCAATCAAGTATTTCTCCTTAATCATCCTTTTTAATTCTACATTCATGTCTCCTAGATGTTGACAGGAAGAATAGAATATGAATGGGGGATTGAGTGTATGCATGTGAATGAAGGGATTTGGATTAGGATATGAGCATGTTTGTACATGATTAAGCTATATGGATTTTCTTGAGAATCAATGTATGTTTATCATGTCTTAGGAGAATTATGGATGTTTAAAGCATGTTAGATGTTATGACACCTATGGTGAATAGGATTTTTATGTTCTTTTTTCCATTGAAGCCATGATTGATGATTATGCCTAGTAGGGATTTGGCTATGTGATAGTATGTGTTGATTTAAGTCTATATTCATGAATGGACTCCTTTATTGTTTGATGTTGGGGAATGTGTTCATGAATCTTGTTTAGCAATAGGAAAATCATGATTATTTTCTTGTTAATCCTAGGTTATTTTTAGTAACAAATTTTATTACCTTAATTAAAATTATTACTATATATATATTTTTTAAAGGTTTCGAAATTCCTAGGAAGTTTTGGAGTTGGAATATTAAATGAAATATTGATATTTTATTAGTCCAATAAATAATATCTTTTAAAATAATATGTGTGTATGTGTAATAATAAATAAGATCTTTTATATAAATAATAATAATAAATAAAATATTAATGACCTTGTAGACCATAGTTTAAACTTTTGCCTATATTATTTATATTGAAGTTTATTTGTTATCTATTAATAAAAAATTTAATATGATTCATTTATTATTAATTACTAATTATTTATTATCTATTAAATATTAATTAATTATTCATAATAATACTATTTAAAAATTACCATTTATTAATATTATTTAGGACTTGGTATTATTCAATATTCAAACACTAGTTTATTTATTAATAATAACACTTAAGATTTATTATTTGAACATATAACTTATTAGTAATTATTTTACAACCCCTAGTTATTTTAACTTATCAAGCTAGACTTATTTTATAAAATTCTTTATCATCCAGCCTTAAAGCTTAGGACATTAAGGTCATGATTGTAATTAGTTGAACTAGGGATTATTTATGTAAGCAAGTATAGTTTGAGTATAATTTTATGCCTTGTGTTTACCCCAGACGGGGTTCGGTTAGTCTCGGAGAATTTTTGAATTCGAGCAATCAAAGAATCAAGTAAGCTCGTGTATGGAATTATTTGATGACCAAAATTAATGTGGCAAGCCAAATGCGATGTGTATGGACATTCATTTTGTAAAGGCAATTAAGGACTGATTTTCCTTTTTATTTCAGTCAAGCAAATCATTTGAAAATTAAACAAGCAGTTTTACACAAAATGCTAAACTCTTTCTAAAACCCAACTTTGACAAGAATTTTAGAAACCCTTAATTGCTATTTCTGTAACACCCCACACCCTAGGTACCTAGATAGGGTAGGATGTCGCCCCCTCCAAAGGACTAGGGGTCTTTATAACGAGGTATAAATAAAAAAAAAATTGCTAAATAAAATTAAAGGAAAAATTTCATTACATCTGGAAGCAAAACTTATACAAGTCTAGAAAATCAAAACTAACAAATGTCTCTTGAAATAAATTCAAAACATAAATAAATAAATAAATAAATGGAGTTCATCTCTTAATGCTTCACCCTGCTCAGTATAAGCAATCCCCTGAAATCATGATATAAAAGGTGTGAGATTGACATCTTAGTAAGTCCCGTGTGTGCAAGTGTCAATTGAAACCATTTTGTGTATGCAAGTTTATCCAAATCACAAAATCGTGTTTGCAAGTCAATCTCATCAATAACAGTCATACAAAGGTGAGGGAACGAGAAACAGAGGGAACATACTCTGTACGTTAAAAAATTTCGGAGAAAAAATAAAACCAAGCCTTAAAGGCCATGTGGAAGTGTGAAGATCATAACTTTGCGCTCCTTAACCCTTCTAGGTTGAGTAAGAGCGGATTGAATGACTGGAATCGCCTCGCTTTGTCCACTTGAAGAAGCTTCTGATTGAACACCCGCTAGCCTTTTACTCTGCCTTGTTTGCATGAACGCCTGGCTTTCCAGCTCTCGAGATATTCCTCAGCCTAACCTCTAGTCGGTGAACACTATGGTAAAGAGGAACGGTCTCAATTCTCCTTGGTTCACTCGCTATTGATTAGCAAAGAACAAGGAGAAAACAAGAGGAAAGATACGTGAGCAAGAGTAGAGAGAGAGACGTTCAGTGAGAGAGCTTCACGTGAGACTCTTTCTTGTGTTTTGAAGATTAGGGTTTTTTCCTACCAGAGAGTAGTTTATTAGTTAGCCAAAACTGGATCTCTCATTATCTGATAAACATATCCCCGAGATATCATATTTCAAACACCCGGATGTTATTCTGAGAATCTGTTTGGCCTAACCCTAAACTCCTTTTAACCGTATTTGGAAAAAATCCTAAGGTCTAAGCTATTGGGCCAGAAAAATATTTATTATTTCCTTGGACCCAAAAGGCCCAAAATAATAAAAAATTAATTATTTATTTCCTGGGCTTATATAAACAACTCAATAAATAATTAAGAAGCCCAAATAAGCCATAATAATTAATCTTTAATTATTTATTTCTTGGGCCTATATAAATAACCCAATAAATAATTAAATATAAATTATTTTCCCTAGTTTAAGCCCAGGTTAATTTCTTAATTATTCATACTGGACCTAGGCCTTGAATAATTAATTAACCAATTAAACTAGATAATTAATTTCTTTCAACTCCTATTTTAATTAATTTATTTATTTTATTCCAGTCCAACAATAAATTAGACTTCCTGAATAAAATAAAATAAAATAAAATCCTCTTCATACGAGACCAATTCCTCAACCCAAAAGTAGTTAGGACTTACGGGTTATCCCGAGGACCAAAAAGACACATCGCCTTGGCAGCTAAAATGACCAAAATACCCCTGCTATAGAAATAGCTGTATTTTACATTTTAAATATTTCCTAATATCACCATAAGAAAATATTGACCTCAAGGACAATGCTGCATTCGCAAAGTCTCCGACCTACAGGTGAAATGACTAAAATACCCCTCTACACATCGCCGTACATTTAGAGAGGAAGAAGTGTACTAACACCCCTCTAAAAGACATCTACCATCCTTAGGCTTCTAGTTCAATCATCCACGACTTCCTGGAGTGTTTCCACTTTCCAAGGGAGCTACCCTAAAGCAAACATCCATGTCATGTTTCCCAGGGCCCTGGACATTTTAGACCATTCGGACAACCACAAGGGGCGATATAGTGCAGAAACTATCTTGTATAAGTTTGTCTTAACTAACTAGTCACACATACCCAACATGCGAGTATATTGGCCCTACGATAGAACCTCAACTATAGCAAATCAAAGTATATGCTCCCAGCTTCGCCAGACCACCAACTCATACTCAAGTCGTAGAGTACTAGTCCACGCTGTAGCGGTAGTAGTCTAGGCTTCTATCATATAGTACTTTTAGAAACCACTACTACAGGTCTTGTCCTACGTATTCAAAATACGCTTATGTCATGAAGTGAGCGGATTACTTACTGGCTAAAGGTAAGCCATTCCCCATTTGGAATTCATAACATAATAACCTAAATATGATGAGGTTCCCAGTCTCATCAATAGGTTAAGAACAAATGTTTATGTGTTAAATAACCCGTGATCCATACCTTACTGTGAAAGACCACCATTCACATGGATCACTTATTTAAACACAATAGGTCTATTCCAAACAAAAATCGTGCACAAACAAAAAGTAAATTCACAAACAATTTCTGAAAATAAATTCTTTTATTAAAATATTCGATTTTACATCAGAAACCTAGTCTAAGAGGGCATACAATCCAATAATCTCCCATTTGCCCTCTAAGACTAGGTAAGTCCATAGGTGCCCACCCCTATGGCGTCTAAGTGTCTCTTGAAGACTCTCTCAGCCAAAGGCTTGGTGAATGGATCTGCTAGATTGTTTTCCGAGGCAATATGCTCCACCACGACTTCCCGTCTCTGGATGAAATCCCGGATCAGGTGGTACTTCCTCTCGATGTGTTTCCCCTTCTTGTGGTTCCGAGGTTCCTTAGATTGCGATACTGCTCCAGTGTTGTCGTAATACATCACAACCGGCCTGTCCATATGTGGTACGACTCCAAGTTCTGAAAGAAACTTCCGGAGCCAGACTACTTCCTTGGATGCCTCCGAAGCAGCCACATACTCAGCTTCCATGGTTGAGTCAGCAATACAAGATTACTTGATACTCCTCTATGAAATTGCTCCTCCAGACAAGGTGAAGACATATCCACTAGTGGATTTTTTCTCATCCTTATCCGCCTAGAAGTCTGAGTCTGTGTTTCCTGTAGGAACCAAATCATCAGCCCTGTAAACTAGCATATAATCTCTCGTTCCCTTGAGGTACTTGAGAATATGTTTTACAGCTTGCCAATGAACCTCCCCTGGGTTTGACTGATATCTGCTAACTAAGCCCACGGCAAAGCAGATATCTGGCCTAGTACACAACATGGCGTACATGAGACTTCCCACAGCCGAAGCGTAGGGAATCTTACTCATTTTGTCCTTTTCTTCTTGAGACTTAGGACAGTCCTTCGAAGAAAATGACAACCCATGTCTGCAAGGGATTAGAGCTCCCTTGCATGAGTCCATGCTGTACTTGGCCAACATCTTGTCAATGTATGTCGCTTGGGATAACCCTAACATTCTCTGCTTCCTATTTCTAAGAAGCCTAATCCCGAGAATGTAGTTGGCTTCTCCCAAGTCCTTCATACTGAATCGACTAGACAGCCAAACCTTTGTAGATGACAATGTCCCTACATCATTCCCAATGAGTAGAATGTCATCCACATACAGAACAAGAAAAACCACATTAATGCCTTCAAGTTTCCTGTACACGTATGGTTCATCTTCGTTTTGAATAAAACCATAAGACTTTACAGTCTCATCAAAACGAATGTTCCATGCTCTCGATGCCTGCTTAAGTCCATGAATGGACTTCTTAAGCTTGCAAACCATATGTTCCTGGCCTTCAGCAATGAAGCCTTCCGGTTGGGACATATAGATGTCTTCACTAAGATGGCCATTTAAAAATACCGTCTTGACATCCATTTGCCATATCTCGTAGTCATAGTGACATGCGATGGCAAGGAGGATGCGGATGGATTTAAGCATGGCTACCGGGGAAAAGGTTTCCTCATAGTCGATTCCCTCTTTCTGAGTATACCCTTTCGCCACAAGCCTAGCTTTGAAGGTTTCCGCCTTCCCATCCGCTCCTCTCTTTCTCTTGTATACCCACTTGCACCCAATGGGTTTTATCCCTTCAGGTGAAGCTACAAGATTCCAAACCTGATTGAGGTACATAGACTCAATCTCGGCTTTCATTGTTTCATGCCACAGATTTGCATCGGCATCAGCAATAGCCTCCTCGTATCTAGTGGCGTCTTGTTCCTGATGGTCGGAGACCAGCTCAAAGGCTTCTCCAGTCCATCTATTCGGAACCCTAGACACTCTCCCACTACGACGAGGCTCCATTTGCACAGGCTCTTGAGGCTGTGCCTTTTCTTGTTCCCCAATCGGGTCAGAAGAAGTTAATTCCGTAGATAACTTCTCCTCAAGTTCCAACCTCGTTGAACCTTTAGTGGAAGTACTTTGATCATCTTCCAAGTATCTAGCATTGGTACTGACTAGTACCTTCTACTCCTTAGGATGATAAAAGTAGCCTCCTTTTGTCCCTTTTGGATACCCAATAAGATAGCATAATTCTGATCTTGGTTCCAACTTGTCTCCCTTGATTAGTACATAAGCTGGACAACCCCAAATCCTAAGATGATTCAGACTTGGCTTACGCCCAGTCTACATCTCATAGGGAGTCCTAGGTACTGACTTGGAAGGCACCAAGTTCAGAATATATGCCGCTGTCTCCAGGGTATATCCCCAAAATGACACTGGAAGAGTAGCATGAGCCATCATGCTTCGGACCATTTCCATCAATGTCCTGTTCCTTCTCTCAGTTACTCCATTCTGCTAGGGTGTTCCTGGCGCAGAGAGCTAAGATACTATCCCATGATGTACCATGTAGTCCTTGAATTCACCTAGGAGGTACTCTCCACTACGATCCGATCGTAAGGTTTTGATTAATTTACCTGTCCGACGCTCCACTTCAGCCTTAAACTCTTTGAACTTGTCAAAAGAGTCAGACTTACGTCTCATCAGGTAAATGTAACCATACCTCGTACAATCATCCGTGAACGTGATGAAGTACTCAAAACCTCCCCTATCTGGTGTAGACAATGGACCACACACATTAGTGTGAATAAGACTCAACACCTCCTTGGCTCTATCCGCCTTTGGTGTAAAAGACCTTTTGGTCATTTTTCCCATCAGGCAGGATTCACACTGAGGCCAACTTTCCAATCTCAATGAGCCCAAAGGCCCATCATGGATTAGCCTTTGAATCCTGGTTGAGTTAATATGACCCAACCTTAGATGCCAAAGGTATGAATCATTGATATTGGTCTTTCTCTTCCTAGTTAAAGGTTCAAACTGAGCGTTATTTGATTGGTTATTAATAGGGTTTAAAAAGAATAGATTTCCATACATGTGCCCAGTACATAAAATTTCTCCATCTCTACTGATAGAAATACCAGAATGGAAAGATACAAAATATCCTTGATTAATAAGTTTTGCAACTGAAATCAAATTCTAACGAAAACCAGGTACATATAAAATGTCTTTTAAAACCACTATCTTATTACAATAAAAAATAAGATCCAGCTCTCCCACTGCAAGGGCCCAGACTTGTGCTCCATTACCCACTTGAAGCCCATGTTCGCCCTTCTTGAGTCTTCTTATCTTCCTAAACCCCTGCAAGGAGTTACAGATATGATCAGTGGCTCCTGAATCAACAATCCAAGTGGAAGTTGATCCTACCATTGATATGGACTCTAGATAGTAAACATTACCTGTGGGGTTTTTCTTGGCCTGAAGATCTGGACACTCTTTTTTCCAATGTCCCTTCTTCCCACACTTGAAGCACTTGCCCTTTAGTTTATCCTTGGGCTGGTTCTTGGGCTAGGCTGCTGCATTCCCCTTCTTCCTCTTGAACTTTCTGGGTTTAGGCCCAGTTCTTGAAGAAGAAGCCCTAGCAATCATGGCCTTAGACTGCGGCTTCATGACCTTCACCGCCATCTGGAGCTCCTTCATCAGTTCAGTTAAACTCATGTTCAACTTGTTCATGTTATAGTTTAACTTGAACTGAGTGAAAGAGCCCGGTAGAGATTCGAGAACCATGTCCACTTGGCTCTCGGAGTCAATGACATCCCCTAAGATTTCTGCCTCCTCGAAAGCAGCAATCATCTTGAGCATATGCTCTCGGACTGATGCTCCCTCAGCCATCTTAGTGTTCACAATAGTTCGAAGAGCCTCCTGCCTTGCGGGCCGGCTCTTGTCTGCGAACATCGTAGCCAATGATTGACTAATGTCATATGCAGAAGCCATGTGCTCGTGTTTTGACTGGAGCAAATTAGACATGGAAGCTAACATATAGCAATGTGCTATTTCGTCAGCTTTCTTCCATGCCTTTTCAACCTCTCGCTCTTTAGCGGTGGAACCTTCCCTGATAACAGGGTAGGTCTCGTAAAGGACATACTTATACTCCTCAGCTGTGAGTATTATGTCCAGGTTCATTTTCCAGTCCACATAGTTTGGACCCGTTAACTTATTCTCCCTGAGAATAACGGCCAACGGACTAAAAGAACCTCCCACCATTTCTGAAAATCGAAAATAAAAGAAAGAATTTAGTTTGTGAAAACAAAATAAAATTTGTGCACTGAAAATAATTTGGCTCTTAGGAAAAACTGACATAGCTTCTTGGGAAGATTAACAGTTTCCTAAGCTAAGTGTATTAACCACCACAAATTAATTTCCCTTCTAGGTAATGGTCTAGAGAATAACTCCATCGTGGGATAGCCGTTTCCTCTCATTTCCTATGGACATACCTCGCACTATAACCTCCAACGTGGGCTGGCCGATCATAGTACGTGCCCCGGGTTATTAATTACATCATTCCATTAGATCTAGATCCTTGTGGTATCCCCATCCTATACGGGTTCACTCCCAGGGTGACGCGAGGGGACCCACGATCTCTAATGAGGATCGTGATGGAAGCCGTGGGGCCGTTGGAACCCCTTTCCCACTTAGTCTTTTAAAGTAAAGGTTTTCTGAAAAATATCCTTTTGAAATTTCTATTAAGTTTTTCTTAACTCAAAAATAAAATATCTAAATCCAATAAAATCTCTATGTCAAGGCTTATATCCTTTGAGATATTTCCTCCATGGACTAATTTTATTTAAGTTAAAACTTAATGATTTCAAAAATTTTCCAATTAAAACTTTCTAGAGACTTTGGTCTCAAGCTTATTTGACAAAATCATTTTTCTAGTCTAAAACAAAACAAAATGGCTCTCCATTTTAATTTACAAAAATATTTAAATCCAATATATTTTCTATGTCAAGGATTAAATCATTTGAGAAAATATTCAAGGATTAATTTTTGTACCAATTAAAATAACCATTTAGTTTTTAAAGAAAAATATTTTTTCTTGCCAAAACAAAAAGTTCCCAAAGACTTTGGTCTTTGAGAAAAAGCACACATAGGTACATAAAAAAAATAGCATGCTAGAAAACAATAAACGTTTTTATGCTTTTCTATTTTTTAAACCTAAGTGCCCAAATAATAGAATTAAACACATTGATTAATTAATTAATGATCTTGTTTAATCCTAAAATCCCTTACAAATATTTTTCATGCAAATATATTCCAAGAATATAAAAATTGGCAAAATATTAACTTCGCCTGGTATGGGACCCAAAACGAAAAAGAAAAAATAATAATAAAAAACGCTGGCGGTCCACTGCACCGCGCCGCACCGGATCCGTGCCCGCGTGGCCTGCGGTCCACCGCGACGCACCAGATCTCCAATTGCAATTCAATTGCAAATTCCAAATGCGAATCGGCTTGAATTCTATGCAATCGACTTGGCTTACGCGGCTCCAGCAGCACGGCTCCACTCACAGAATTTGCGGTTCGGCTGCGGCTGCGCGGCTTATGAACAGTTATCTTCTTCTTCGTTTTTCACCCGCGCGAATTTTTTTTGCAGTTCATCTCTGGTTCGATTTTTTCTTGCCTTCTTTGGCTTCTTTGGACATTTTTACTTATAAAAACTCATCCAAAATAAAACCACAACTGCCTATACCCATTTAAATTGGGTTTACACGATTAAAATACCAAAGCCAAAAAAATTACAGAGGGATCCTATGCTTCAACGATGAAGCTCACATCAAGCCTATCCCACACCAAAACAGCGAAGGATCACAGGTATAATCATCTTCTCTATTTTTATTAACTACCATGCTCCCTATATTAATAAAAAAACCAGTGTCTCTGATACCACATTGAGGGAACGAGAAACAGAGGGAACCTGCTCTGTACATTAAAAAATTTCGGAGAAAAAATAAAACCAAGCCTTAAAGGCCATGCGGAAGCGTGAAGATCATACCTTTGCACTCCTTAACCCTTCTAGGTTGAGTAAGAGCGGATTGAACGACTGGAATCACCTCACTTTGTCCACTTGAAGAAGCTTCCGGTTGAACACCCGCTAGCCTTCTACTCCACCTTGTTTGCATGAACGCCTAGCTTTCCAGCTCTCGGGATATTCCTCAACCTAACCTCTAGTCGGTGAACACTATGGTAAAGAGGAACAATCTCAATTCTCCTTGGTTCACTCGCTATTGATTAGCAAAGAACAAGGAGAAAACAAGAGGAAAGATACGTGAGCAAGAGCAGAAAGAGAGACGTTCAGTGAGAGAGCTTCACGTGAGACTCTTTCTTGTGTTTTGAAGATTAGGGTTTTTTCCTACCAGAGAGTAGTTTATTAGTTAGCCAAAACTGGGTCTCTTATTATCTGATAAACATATCCCCAGGATATCATATTTCAAACACCCGAATGTTATCCTGAGAATCTATTTGGCCTAACCCTAAACTCCTTTTAACCGTATCTGGAAAAAACCCTAAGGTCTAAGCTATTGGACCAGAAAAATATTTATTATTTCCTTGGACCCAAAAGGCCCAAACTAATAAAAAATTAATTATTTATTTCCTGGGCTTATATAAACAACCTAATAAATAATTAAGAAGCCCAAATGAACCATAATAATTAATTTTTAATTATTTATTTCTTGGGCCTATATAAATAACCCAATAAATAATTAAATATTAATTATTTTCCCTAGTTTAAGCCCAGGTTAATTTCTTAATTATTCATACTGGACCTAGGCCCTGAATAATTAATTAACCAATTAAACTAGATAATTAATTTCTCTCAACTCCTATTTTAATTAATTTATTTATTTTATTCCAGTCCAATAATAAATTAGACTTCCTGAATAAAATAAAATAAAATAAAATAAAATAAAATCCTCTTCATACGAGACCAATTCCTCAACCTAAAAGTAATTAGGACTTACGGGCTATCCCGAGGACCAAAAAGACACATCGCCTTGGCAGCTAAAATGACCAAAATACCCCTGCTATATAAATAGCTGTATTTTGCATTTTAAATATTTCCTAATATCACCATAAGGAAATATTGACCCCAAGGACAATGCTGCATTCGCAAAGTCTCCGACCTACAGGTGAAATGACTAAAATACCCCTCTACATATTGCCGTACATTTAGAGAGGAAGAAGTGTACTAACACCCATCTAAAAGACATCTACCATCCTTAGGCTTCTAGTCTAATGATCCACGACTTCCTGGAGTGTTTCCGCTTTCCAAGGGAGCTACCCTAAAGCAAACATCCAAGTCATGTTTCCCAGGGCCCTGGACATTTTAGACCATTCGGACAACCACAAGGGGCGATATAGTGCATAAACTATCTTGTATAAGTTTGTCTTAACTAACTAGTCACACATACCCAACATGCGAGTATATTGGCCCTACGATAGAACCTCAACTATAGCAAATCAAAATATATGCTCCCAGCTTCGCCAGACCACCAACTCATACTCAAGTCGTAGAGTACTAGTCCACGCTGTAGCGGTAGTAGTCTAGGCTTCTATCATATAGTACTTTTAGAAACCACTACTACAGGTCTTGTCCTACGTATTCGAAATACGCTTATGTCATGAAGTGAGCGGATTACTTACTGGCTAAAGGTAAGCCATTCCCCATTTGGAATTCATAACATAATAACCTAAATATGATGAGGTTCCCAGTCTCATCAATAGGTTAAGAACAAATGTTTATGTGTTAAATAACCCGTGATCCATACCTTACTGTGAAAGACCACCATTCACATGGATCACTTATTTAAACACTATGGGTCTGTTCCAAATGAAAATCGTGCACAAACAAAAAGTAAATTCACAAACAATTTTTGAAAATAAATTCTTTTATTAAAATATTCGATTTTACATCAGAAACCTAGTCTAAGAGGGCATACAATCTAACAAACGGAGCTTTGCTTAATAAATCCAAAATAGTTTACAATCAATTACTGTTTCATCATAATCATAATTTATTAAAAAGGATTAGCAAATAATTCAACAATATAGTAACACAATCCTTACCATGGTTACTACCATGATAGCTCCTAAATGTATTCTTTCAACAAAGGGGTAGTGGGGAATTCACCCACTAGGTGAGATACTCCTCCATCTCTACACCCAACATTCCAGTTGTCCAATCCGGATCAACAATGTTCACATGGACCAATATGCTAGCTCGGACTGGCCTGACTAAGTAGTACTGTCGCCTCTCCAAGTTGAGTTTATCTTCTGGAGGTGGCCTCCTGCCAGAAGACTCACTTTTGCTCTTCGAAACTAGTACTACTAGCCTACCCTCGCTGAGTACTCAATGCTCCCCGATTAAGGGCAGAATCATTTTTCCTTTTTCGAAAGTCTTTGATTAGTTTGATTGCAAAACGTGATTTTCGTAACAACATTTTCAAATCGTTTGGCAATAGTGTAAGAAATCGCTTTTGAGTTTGAATAAATACAATTTAGTAAACTCATTTTGAAAATAAAACATCCACATTCCCAATCCAAGTCTCACAACAATCCAATATAACTCATCATTTTTAGTCAAGGCTCAATCTTTGTGTCAAAACATCATATGAATATCAATTCCAAATAATATTATAAAAATTGCTTGCAAACAAGTAACATTTATCAAAACAGTTATGTAGGGACTTATTTGAATATACTCAGCAATCAACTACAGCAATGTTTGCCCCTTACTTCAAATCTCTTCCTTATCTAAAATTAATAATTCTCTAATTAGAATCCAAATATTAACCCTCTATCATCATGCATCATGAATCCCTATGATCATATTACTCATCTAATTCATCCATGGCATCTAGATGGATTAATTCATCAAATCATCTCTATAGCTTTCCATGATCATGCATCTCATCATTATGCATGCTTAAAATCAAATCAACTCATCTAGGCCATGATCTCCAATATTCACCCACTCTTAATATCATATAATGAACATATTTGCTTCAAAATGTCTCATCTTTAATCACCATGCAATAGATCTAGGTCATCATAGCATTATTTAACCATGTTCAAGCCATACATGCCTCGTTCATTCCATTGCTCTTTCGAACTCATCAATCTAGTCTATTTATGCTTTTCGTGCTAATTCCATGCATAATAATACCACCATAAAATCAACCTTATGCAAGACAAAAGAGATTGAGACCAAAAATACCTCTTGGCGGGACACACTAAGAGCAAAGGTGATGCCTTTGGTGGTTGCTTGAATTTACTTTGAAAGGAAGAGTTGATTGGTGGCTCTTGGACCTTTGTTCGGAAATTTCCAACAATAGAAGAGAAGAATCAGCCCCATTGATGACCGAGTTTTAGGAGAAAAGAGGAAGATTAATTGAATACGAGTTGAAAGGGTTGAAGGGTTACTCACCTTAGGTTTAGATTTCAAGCTTGGAGATGCTTGGAGGTTTGGAAAGAGTGGCGGCTGAAATTCTGCAGCAGCAGAGGATGTTTTAGGGTTTGATGGTGGCTAGTTTGATGAAGAGAATAGGCTAGGCTAAGGTGTTTTAGGGTTTAGTAGAGTTTGATCTTGCTTTGGGTTTCTTGATCACAAGAAGGAAAGGTGACAGCTTTTGTCTCCTTGGTTTGGACGAGATTGAGTAGGGTTTTGGGAGGTTTTCGGTGATTGTTTCTGGTTGCTATGGTGGCCGAAAGTAGGAGGGAAAAGAGAGTGAGGAAGCTGATTTCCTGGTTGCTCTTGGACCAGATCAGGAGAGGAAAGATTAGGGTTTTGTTTAGCTGTTTTTGCTGGACTGCTAGAGGGGTTTTTGGTGCAGGCTTTGGGCTGAAAATTTCATGAGAGTGTGTGTGTGTGTGTGAACAGTGACGAAATTCTGGAGGCAATGGAGCTGAAATTTTGGTATTCTTTTGGCTAAATTCAAGTCCTAATTGATTAGGGTTTCCTTAGCCAACCCTAGCTAGGTTTTGGGAGTGTTTTAGGTAAGTTGTCTTTACCTTATGTGGCGGCTACTAGGAGGGAGTTTTCCAGAAAACCCTAGAGAGGAATTAGGTTATCTATTTAGAGAATAGATTAATTAATCCCCTACATTAATTTGAGTACTTTTTAAACAACTATTAAAGAGCTATTTGGTAAGGAAATTTCTGGTTTGCTAATCCTTATAGCTACTAAATTTTCCCTTCCTTTTCCCCCCTTCAACATTTCGAAACCCTTGCTCAATCCAAGGCCCAAACATCTCATTTAAATCCAGCTTTTAAAAATCTAATCTAGTAATATTTAAAATTCTCTACAAGATTATGATAGGATATCAGGAACAAAAATTTAATTTACTAATTTTATAAAGTAATTTCCAAGTTAAAGTACACCCCTAATTCTTAGGAAATTGGTCTCCAAACCCTTAAGGATTTCGACCAAGGCTAGGGAAATTAGAGTAGATGGAAAATAAAAGAAATGAGAGAATTTTGAGATAGCTAGGATTCGAACTCAAGCCCACCAAAGAAAACACACCAAGCTCTATCCACTAAATCACATTAATTCCTAGCAAATATTCTCCTAATAAATTATTTTAATTCTTACTCACTTACTCCATCTATTTTTCTAATAAATCCCCATCAATAAAATAAAACTCAACTACCTCAACTACCACAACCACTTCAAGAGCAAATTAATTCATGCAACAACAAATTAATATTTTCATGAAAATAATTCAAATAATTAAATGTGGTATAACTCAATATGACATGCATGACTTTTTTCCACTTACTAAATGTGGTCTAATATGGGGTATTACAATTTCTAAGTAAATCAATGTATGATCAATTTTCTCCCGAGTGGGACAAACAACGTTGAGTACTCAATAAGAGTAGATTACTAGGACTAGTCTTTGAAGGGTTAGGGTAAGTCTCTCACTAGGTGGCCATCTCTGAGGGGTGAGTCCTTCCCGGATAGGATGCCAGTCCGATAGGTCATGTCGGTCTGAGCTATCAAGTTTCAGTCATGTGGACTGTGTGTTTTCGAAGTGGACAACCGGTAAGTTTGGGTGTAAAGATGGAGAAGTATCTCACCCGGTAGGCCGTACACCTACCTTTTTGTCAGCATGCTCAATATGCGGCATTTTGACCGTTATATGGTCATGGGGCCCAACGTGTGGTAACCCATGGCTACCTCTTCGAGTGGTTGTATTTATTGTGCACATGTATGGTTTGAAAAGCAAAACACCACTCTTTATTTTAACATTTATGTAAAGCTTGCCATCACTTTCTTTTATGAAATTTTTACAACTTGCATACATGAACTATTTTCTTGAAACACTCAAAGTACACACGGGCTTATTGAAATTCTTATCTCACCACATTTTATGCCATGTTTTCAGGATGGTCCTGTTGTAGAGGTCATTAGCTAGATTGTTGCCTATGATTTTGAAGACTCTTTATTATTTCCCTTATGTGATGTTTTGAGAGATTGTTGCAAACGAATTATTTTGGATTTGTTCATGTATTTTGGGATGTAATAAGTTTAAATTTTAAAGTATTTCTTTTATTTTAATTTGTATGACCTAGTTATAAAGACCCCTTGTCCTATAGACGGGGTGACATCCCCGGCCCTATTGGGCTTAGGTAGTGGGGTGTTACAATTGTATAAGGTAATTCCATTCCATCCCAACCCAAATGATATGCACACCTCTCATTCATATAAGAATGGGTCGATTCGGGGTCTATCAATATAGTAATAGAATGACCTTGAACAGAAAGCGTACCTTCTACCACCACTACATTAGATCCAACTTCCTCATGGTTTAAAGCGAATACTTTGGCCTTCACTTGAGGCTTTGCTTCTCTGCTTCCTGAGGCTTCAGTAGTATTTCCCTAGTTAGTGACAGCAGTATAAGTTGAACCTCATGATCTATCTAATCCTCATTGGTTTGGGACAATTATTCCTCAGATGCATAGTATCTCTATAGTTGAAACACCTCCTAACCATACCTTTGGACCAACAGTCCTTTTCTAGATTATCTCATACATTTTATATCATGTTTCAGGTTATCAATGTTGAAGGTTGTTAGCCGCTTTAAGGGCTGAACTTTATTTTAAGTATTGTTTTTTATTTTATTTCCTTTTGAGACGATTGTTGGATTTGATGAGGCTTGTACTAGTTTTTCATTGTAATAAGTGATAGACTTTTATTTGATTATGTTTTTCTTTATCAGTTTAAGACCCTGATCTTTTGGATGGGGTAACATTCCCGTCTTTTAGAGTACGTAGGCGGTGAGGTGTTACACTATCTCACAATGAAAAGCCTACGTTGATCTTCACATAATCAGTGATTTCTTCTCTTGTTGAATCTTTTTCATTTTGCTTTGATCGGCAAGTTCCCTCAGGGACGGCCATCTATGGAGTCTATAGAAAAAGAATTTCAGACGATTGGTTTAAAGGGAGAAGTACCTATTGGATGGCTTGATCCCAAGTATATCCTTATTTGTCTGGATAAAGAAGCGGATTTCTTGTGCTTATGGATGAAAAATCTTTGGTATCTTATGGGTTTTCTAATAAGAAGACTCAAATGGACTAAGGGTTTCCGGGAGTCTTGTAATCCATCGGTTTTGCCATTGTCGATTTCATTTGAGCATCTATCTCTTCTTTTCTTCTCCAAATCAATTTTATTTTCTCTTGCATTAGCCATTGGTCATCCTCTTAAGATTGATGAAGCTACTGCCCAGTTGACGCGGCCCAGTGTTGCCCGGATATGTGTTAAACTTGATTTGTTGAAACCCCTTCCAAAGCGAATTTGAATTGGAACTTAGGAGAAAGGTTTCTATCAACTGATCATCTATGAAAAACTTCCTTCCCATTTGTCTGACTATGGACAGAGTAAGGTGTCTCATAAGGCTAATGATTTGTCTATTGTGGATTGTTAGGTTCCAAAAGTAAAAAAAGCTGATCCTACTGGTACTGCTTCTCAGGAAACTTATTGCCTCGATTCTACATCGATGGTTAGTGTGTCTATCTCAAATTCTCTACCAGTAATACATGGGCATTAGGTTATTTTTGAGATAGTTGAATTACGGGCTACTCATTGTAATAGTTGAATTACGGGCTACTCGTTGTCAACCAGTTGTGGAAGATTTGAACAATATGGAGTAGATTCATCTGTCTGTGCTGCGACAAGATTTCCTATTTGTGGGTTCCGCTGGGACTTTTGGTTTGTTGTGCATTCTTTGTGGATGCTTTAATAGTTCCTCAATTTGTCACTCATTAGCGTGTGATGCTTGATTTTAGAGTTTCTGAAGACATTAGGCCTTCAATTGTTCTCGCTGAATTGGCTTCTGAGCTTATTCCAGTTCTATTTGTTGATATGCCCAGGCTAGTTGTGGTATCTATTCTTACTCATTCTTTAAACACATTGTTAGATTTGGATGCTCCTTCGGTATCTATTCTATCGGGGGTCATAGATGGGGATATGCCCTAGAGTCAATTTGTACTTATATTATTGTCGTTATGTTTTATATAATAATATGAGGCTTTTCTTTCCATGAATAATGCATTTTGTTTTATGGTCATTAAGTACGTGACTTGATAGTAAAACCCAACAATGAATACAATGACTATTCTAAATCTGTCCCGGATCGTTTATTATTATTGGAACAATAATAAATTAAGATTAGTATGTTTGTGACTGGATGGCTATGTTTTACTGGTCATGGATATTTGTGATATCAAGTCAAAATATAAATAAATGTTAGAGAACATTGTATTGGATATGACCCACTGTGAGAGTACTTCATGGAACATGTCATAAGTACTTTCTAGCCATAATAATATTAAAAGTCTTTTGACCTAAATTCATCATAGTTTCCTACTTGATAAATTATATATTTTGACATTGTCTAAAGTTGTCTTTAATTAGATAATAAATTAGACTACTGTTGGATATAGAATAAATCGAGGAGAGGAATATGATTGATTGTGAAGGAATTTGTCCCTCTCAATTATGGGAGAGATATCCATGGGCCCCTTGATAAGTTAGACTGTTAAAATGCATGGCCGTGCTCAAATATATCAATCTAAGATATTGATATCATTTGTTTGAACAGTCTACTATGAAATCAAGAAATAATTGATTGAGCTTAATAAGGATGACATGCTCCGTGCCTTATGCTTAATCTGGATATCATGTGACAAAAGGACTAAATATAAAATTATGGTTTGGTTCAAAGAGATCACCGATCTTCATTTAACCTGGATAGTTATAATGTTTTGCTAGAAACCGCTTATAACTTGTGGGCCATTTAAATATGATTTGGGCACACTGCCAGTGTTAAATGAACCTATAGGGTCACACAATAAGCGAACTTGTTAGGTTATTTTCTGGTAACCGGATTCGATGAATCTGGAAACATGTCTAAGTTAATCGAACTTAGAAAATCTACCAGATACAATGAATCTGGAAATATATCCACATTCGATGTATCTGAATGATGTCCAGATTATAAGAATCTGACTCGGTAAATTAATTAGTTAAATTACCGAGATGATGGCAAAATCTTATTGTATTAGTTTTAATTTAATTTGAATTTAAATTAAAATACGATAAGATATTATTAGGGTTGGACTCTAAGAGGTTCGGAGTGGGTTTTTAAGAAAACCCTAGCTGTCTTCTTGTGTGTGCCAATTCTGTTGTAAAAATTCGTGCCTTTATCCACCAGAAAAATAAGCCTCTCAAAAACCCTAGGCGTTAGCACTCCCCGGGTGACGAGTGAGTTCGCGGTGTGTATCCGATAGAGAACGTTCGCACAACTGCAGCGTCTGGTGATCGTTCGGATTGCACGCACAGTAGCACAATCGGAACTGAAGGATATCAATTACACATAACAGAGGTAAATCTGCAAACCTACGATCTTCTTAATCGTTTACTTGGATCCTCGGAAGGGATTCGTGGATGTTTTCCGCGTTAAGGAGTCCACGAATTCTAACAGATAGATTTTTATGATCTCTTTCCTATACGAGAGTAGCGAAATCATGTCGATCTTTTACTGGATGTTTAGTCTATTTGCAGCTCCCTTTAGAATAGGACAAAGGCCATAAGTCGGATGATGATACTTATCCTTTATGTCCAGGTTTTCAAGCGATTCTTCATCATGCTTTGCATTCGAAGAAACTACTATCCAAGATTTAGGGTTATCGAAAGAGGCGAAGTATACATATAGAAGAGTATAAAATTCTACCAAATCATAAAGCTAAGAGTACCTCTCGCTTCTCTTCTCATTTATTTTAATATGAATATATTATTGCGGAATATTAGGGGTACAACAAATACATTTTCTATTAAGTGGTTGAAAAGATTGATTCGTACTTATGATTTGAGTTTCTTTGGTATCTTGGAATCTATATTAGATACTATGTTCTTGTCTCGAATTGCTTTTAAATTGGGTTTCCCCATTATTATAGTAATTCTAGTTATAAAATCTTGGTTTTCTGGAAAGACTTTCTAGATGTTACAATCTTACTTGATCACACTCAATTTGTTCATATTAAACATACTATGCCTAATGGTTAGAAAGTAGTATATTTTGTGGTATATGTTGCTTGTACTCATGGGTTGAGAAAGGAGTTGTGGACTTCGTTATCCAGCATTTTACCTTTGGTCAATTGCCCTTGGCTTCTTGGGTGAGACTTTAATATTGTTGCTGAGCTTTTTGAATATTTTGGAAGTTCTATGCCAAACTTAAGGGCAATAAAAGACTTTACTAATTTTTTGGATGCTAGTGAGTTGAGTATGCTTAATTACTCTGGTAGTAAGTATACCTAGGTAAGGTTGGGGGACAGACCTTGTTATGAGTATCTTTGGTTAGTGCTAGTGGGGATGCTAATTTCCATAATACCACTGTTAGTTATCTTAATAGAAGTGGCTCCGACCATTCCCCATTATTGATTGCTGTCACTTTGATTGCGCCTTATTCTTATTCAAAATCATTCAGGTTTCAACATATGTGGGTTTTTCATGAATAGTTTAAGGTGGTGGTGACGACAACTTGGAAAAAGCTATTATATGGGCGTGGAATGCATATTCTATTATCCAAGATGAAATCTGTTAAAAGAGTGTTCCAGGAACGAAACATTTCTATCTTTGGAATTCCATAATGTAACACCCCACTACCTAGGCCTGATAGGGCCGGGGATGTCACCCCGTCCACAGGACAATGGGTCTTTATAACTAGGTCACATAATCAAAATAATAGAATAAAATAATACTTTAAACTTAAAATATATTACAAACCAAGAATTCCAAATAAATCCATAAACAAAATTATCCACTCTCATCTCCTAAAGCATTACATAAAATAAATATCAGAAAAATCTTCCAAGGCAGGCTACAACTAGCTACTCATCCCCACAGTAGGATCGACCTAAAATCATGGTAAAAAGGGTGATGCATGCACTAATAGTATATCAAAAGCTTGGTCATGCCTTCTTTACAAATTTAACTCTTACTTCTTGAAAGACAGTAGTGAGAAGTCTTGAAGCAAAATGCTCTTAAAATATTTTGTTTGGAAAGATACGAATAATTAAAAGATATTGAGCTTCAAAAAAAATTCTAATGCCACTTTAGAACAGTTCCACGAAAATAGCTCATCAATTAAAGCAACCAAGTTAACGTGACAGGGCACAGTGGTGGCTCTCACACCAGGTGAAGCACATGACCCCTGTCAGGTGGTGGAAGGGCACAGAGGTGGCTCTCACTTCTGTGAAGCACTTGACCCCCAACACTTGGTAGGTGTACATCCTACTGAGTGAGATTCTCCTCATTCTCTCACTCAATCCAATCCGGTTGTCCCACTTCCGACTGTCGGTTCTACTAGAACCCCATCGCTAGCTAAGGATGGCTCAACCTTCTATATTGACACCCTGATCGAAAAGAGTCAACCTCTCAGAGGTGGCCACCTGCCGAGAGATATCCCCAGACCAACCTAAGGCTAGTATAAAGGTCTAGCCCCCATTGAGTACTCAACGTTATTCAATTTTCATAATTCATAAGGCTTCAAAGTGGAACCTACAAAATTTAGCTCAATACAATTCCAAACAGCATTTTCCAACCCGCACAAAGATTTTAGAAGGCATGGTTTTAAGTCGATAATTTATTCCAAGTATTCATAGAGAAGGAGCCACATGCTCAAATAAGTCATGCTATGATTTTCGAAAAGTATATGCATGATCAAGAATTCATCTATTGCATATTTAAAACAAATCAAAATGTTTGATGCTTGGCTCCTAAGTCATGCTTAACCCATTTTAAAAATTTATAACTCTAGAAGTTTCTAAAATTGGAAGTTTTCCAAATATAGAAAGTTTCCAAAATAAGAAGGTTCCAAATATAGAAGTTTTCAAAAATTAGCTATTGTGCTAACATTTCATGTTTGCAAGAGATACTCACCAACCTTTCTTTCAAACTAAGATAATAAAATAAAATCAATTTCATGAATGTAAGGGAACTTACTTTATCCTTGCCCAAAAGAAAGGTCTCCAACAGCTGACCTAACCCTGCCTGGGGTAAGTATAAATCACAATCAAACTCAAGCCGAAGATTCACTTTCACAATTAAAACGAACTCAACTTATTACCATCATGTCCCTAGTGTCCCAAGCTTTAAGGCTATGTAACAAATAAAAGGGTTTATAAAATAATTCTAGTTTGATATTAAAATAACTAGGGTTTGGAAAATAGGTACTGTAAGTTGAAGGTTTAAATCTTGCTACAAATAAATTAGGTTTTATTTGATAAAGGGTCCTAGGTGGTACTAGGTAAAATAATAATCTATTGTTAATTATTTGCTAGAAAATAATTGGTAACTAAAATCAGTTGTAAGTAAATTTTAATAGATTTTGATTGAAAGATAATAAATAAACTTTAATAGTATTTATGAATATAGGACCTACAAAATTAATATTTTACTTATTATGATTATTTACATAAAAGGCTTTATTTGATATTATTATTTCATACAATATCTATATATTTTATTTCTTTAACAAAAGCTATCATTTATTTGACTAAAATAACCTTATTATATATATAATAGTCCAAATCCACCTTTCCTAGGGTTTTTGAAATTTACTAGAATAATCATAGCAATAGACAATTTTATTGGTGAAATAAAATTAGTTTAGGGACAACTAGGTCATGATCATATTTCTATTGCTAACCACAATCATGAACATATACTCCACACCAATTCATCAAATCATCCAAATCATGAATAAAAGCATAGATCTAAATTTATCAAGGCATGATCCAACATCTACTAGCATAAACATAATCATGGCTTCAATAATCATACATGAATATAAATTATATTCATCATAGCTGACATAATCTCTAGTATACTTGATCACAAGTACTACCTATGACATGGAGACATGCATTAAACCCTAAAAACACCATACAATCAACCAAGATAATCAACTCATGCATAAATCCCATCTCCATTATACACACATTTATTCATGCTTCAATCCCAACTCATCACAACAATACATGCTCAAACCCTATTCATAATCCATCTCCTACCAATATCATCTTAGAGACATGAATCTAGAATTTAAAATGAGGGTTGAAAAGGCTTACTTGATTGGTGAATACCTTGAAAGAGTTTCGAATGGATCTCAACTCCTAGATGTCTAAATCCATCCAAGGAAGATGAAGAAAGCATGACCATTGGTGAAGAAGCCATTCGGCCAAGAAAGAGAGGGCATTCGGCCAAGAGAGAGAGAGAGAGAGAGAGAGAGAGAGAGAGAGAGAGAGAGAGAGAGAGAAGAGAAGAAGAGAGTCCATTAGCATATTTATTCATATATATATATATATATATATTCATTAGAGATCAAAGATTAGTGAAGATGAAGTTGATTGAACAAACCTACCTTGAAGGTGTTCTTGAGCCTTCACAAAAATTCTAATTTTTGATAAAAAAGAGTAAGTTGGATTTTGGAGTTTGATGTTAAAAATGGTATGGATGGACTCACGACAGTGAGTAGATGAAATCTAGAATTTTTGAAAGAAGTTTGAAGTGGTTTGGAGAGGTACTAGGCAAAAGAAAGGTGTAGGTATTCTTGGTGTTCTATGTGTGCTTGAAGGTTGAAGAGAATGGAGGGACTTTGGATTGGAGGCTTCCGAAATTCTGTGTGTATGCAGTGGCTGAATTGCCTGTGTAGTTTAGGTAGATGATTTTTCTGGTTTGAAAGGAAAAGGAAAGGTTGGTTGTTGAAATCCTAAAAGAATAATTTAGTGAATCAAATTTGGAAACAAAATATGTTGAGAATATCTTGATCAATGGAGAGCTTTTGGGAGCTGTGATGGCTGGCTGTTTGATCAGTGTTTTTGGCTGGATGAAAGCTGATTGGAAGAGCTTAATGGTGGCTGAAAAGAAGGAGTGTAATGGTGAAGGAAAGGTCTGGTTGTTTGAGGTTTAATTTACGGAAGGTTGATAAAATAGATTGCTAAAATTTTGGTCTTCAATCAATGGTTTGATTAGAGTGATTGTTGGAGATATTTTAGGGGCAGCCATGACTGGTTTTTCGAGCAGAATACTGAAGAAGACAATGGGATTCAGTTCATGGCTGTTCAAGGGAAGTTTGTACAGAAAAATGATGAAGATTTCGGACAAGGCTGAAGAAGCACTAAGCTGGAAAATTCTTGAACATGTTTTTGCAAGTTTGAAGGAAAATTCTAGGCAGATTTTTCTGCCATT
The DNA here is from genome assembly GCA_026120185.1 of Voacanga thouarsii. Taxonomy (NCBI): domain Eukaryota; kingdom Viridiplantae; phylum Streptophyta; class Magnoliopsida; order Gentianales; family Apocynaceae; genus Voacanga; species Voacanga thouarsii. The sequence continues at coordinate 1,820,210 of JANUWF010001576.1, forward strand.
GTTCAGTCAATTTGCAGAGGGTTTGAAGGGACATTCAGAGGTCTTTTAAGGCTGGTTTCCAACCTTCTTTATGGAGAAAAAATGTGGCTAAGGAGCTGGAGAAAAACTGGAAGAAAACAGCTTGGTTTGAACTCACCTATGCTGCGATTTTACCAAGAATTTTTTTTGGATTTGCACGGCATTTGTGCAGTCCGAAATTGGCCAGAAAATTTCAAATTCCAAGCTGGTTGGGAGTGAAGTTTAGAAGGTTCACTAGGGGAATTAATTCTCTTGGAATCCTTCCCCATATCTTCCACATTTTCGGTCCATAAGATGTCTTTCACTAAGACATTTTGAACCTTCAAAGCCACAGAACTTTACTAAATTTTCTGGAATGAAATTGGCTAGAACAAATTGACCAACCTAATGAATTGAGAAGTAGGAAAAACTAAGGATCAAGAAGGGTATGAATTCCCTTGGAAATTTTTGTAGGGCACAAGAGTAGGATTAGGATACTCCTATCATGTCTCCCTTAGGACAACACTCCTACTCTTCCCTAAATCAAGCTAAGACCGAAATATAGCCTACTTCACCAAAAATAAGATTTAACCTTGCTAAAACTCCAATGATGGAATTTGAACCTAAGACCTCAAGAATTAATTCCATTACTCTAACCACTAAACCACAACAACTCTTGTTCTTATTTTCTCTCCAAAATATATCTCCTATTTAATCTTCAAGCTATCTCCCTATTTTCACCTCAAATAAAAATTACCATTCTACCATTCTTACTCAATAATCACAATTAAGCTTTCTAGGCTACAAAACACAAATCCAAAGCACATAAAATCATATAAAAATATATTTAAACATGCAATAAAATATAATATGCATCCCAACCCCCTTACTCTAAGGTTGGTTTCGACTGGGGTTTCACACATAATGTTCAAAAAGTGAAAGATGCTATTTTACACGCAGAGATAATATGATATTTCTTATAGTCCTATTGATCGTCAACATTATTATGAAACCAAGGATATGTTGGCATTTCACTTGTAGTGTGAGGGGTAATTTTGGAGGGAGAAATCTCGTATTAAGTAGTTAAAATAGGGTGATGCTGGGACCAAGTTTTTTCATGATTATTGTAAGCAAAAAAGACAAAAACTGGTTATTATGTCTATTCAATCCAAAGGCGGCACCCATCTTTCTGTGTAACAAGTTATACATGATGCCGTAGTGCAATTCTTCCAGCATTTATTGATGTCTGAGAATAATTTTCCAGAGATGGATAGCTAGATGTTTGAATCTATCCCCTATTTGGTCATATAAGAAGATAATATTTTACTTGGTGCATTGCCTACCATAGATGACGTTAAGGAGGTAGTTTTTTCCTTTGGCGTTAATAGTGCTCCAGATCCTGATGGGTTCTGGGAGTGCTCTTCACCATGGTTGGGAAATTATTGTCGAGGAGCTGCTACAAGCTATACAGGATTTATTTTTTGGGAGTTCTTTTCCCCAAAGGCTTTTCAAGCATTTTGCTCGTCTTAATTCCAGACGTCTCAGTGCCTAAAACTTTCTTCCAGTTTCGACACATCAGTCTTTGTAACTACTATAATAAAATCACCACATAGGTTTTGGCTAATCGTCTTGGTGTTTTGTTGCCTATGTTTATATCTTTAAATCAGGTGGGTTTTGTTAAAGGTCGGGATATTTCAGAAAACATTCTTTTGGCTCAAGAATTGCTGCACTCTTTGGATAGGAAAGGGAAAGGAGGGAATACCATTTTAAAGCTGGATATGATGAAAGCTTTTGATCATGTTTCTTGGGATATTTTGCTAGAAGTCACGAGACGGTTTGGTTTTAGTCTGTCTGTGACTCATTTGGTTCATAATTGTCACAATAATTGCTGGTTTTATGTTGTAGTCAATGGGGAAAGTGTTGGTTTTTTTAACTCAACACGAGGGGTTCAGCAAGGTGACCCCCTCTCTCCTCATTTATTTTTATTATCTCGGGAGTTATTTTCTCGCTCTTTAGATTTTATAATGGATGAGGGATATTTTATACCTTACTTAGTACCTCGCTCCTACTTTCCCATAACTCATTTGAGTTTTGCTGATGATATGATAACTTTTACTTCTGGATCCATGAAGGCTTTGAGAGAGATTTAGAGTATTTTGAGTGATTATCAAGCAGTTTTTGGGCAAAAGCTTAATGTGTCTAAGAGTTCTTATTTGGTTTCTACGAAAGTATCTAGATGGAGGGCCAATTTGGTGTAACAAGTGCTGGGATTTAAAAGAATGTATCAACCTTTAACATATTTGGGTTGTCCACCTTTCAAGGGTCATAGCAAGAGGGTCTTTTTTCAAAATTTGATAGATAAGGTTAACGCCGGATGTAAGGCTAGAAGTTTAAGACTTTGAGTCAGGTTGGATGATTGTAGCTTGTTTGTTCGATGTTACTCTCTAAGCCTATGCATGTTTTACATGCTATATCTCCTCCTAAGGTGATATTTGCTGATTTGGAAAAGCTATTCAATTCCTTTTTATTGGATTATTTAGAATTCTACAAAAAATGTCATTGGAAAAGCTAGTATGCAATCAGCTTCCCTTAGGAGGAAAAGGGCTTGAATTTGCGAAAATTAAAGAACATCTACAAAGCTTTTTCTACGAGCTTGTGGTGGAAATCTAGATAGAGGACTTCTCTATGGGTTGGCTTTATGTGGTCTAAATATATTCCTAATGGTTGGCATATATCCCAACTACTGCTTAGTTAAAATTGCTCTTCCGCTGGGAGATATCTTGTCCAAATTGCTCCTCCTGCAGAAGACCAAATTTTTTTAAAACTTAACCATGGTTCTTCTTTCTTTTGGTATGAGCAATGGTCTAAGCTAGGTAGGCTCTCTAGCGTGAACTCATTGGTGACACATTCTAATCTGAGGGTTAGGGATTGTTTATCCATTGGGTTCTAGAATGTTAGATTATTGCTATCCCTTCTTGATCTGACTAAAGTTTTTTAGGTTTTTACCTTACTTCCTCTTCTCTATTCGGATGGAGTTGAAGATTTACAGACTTGGAAACCTTCAGCTACTGGTAAATTCACCATTTCTTCAACTTGGAAGGTTCTTCGCCAACCTCATTTGTAGTTAGCATTGTCTAAAGGATTTCATTTTCTTTTAGTATAACTGGTTTTAAAGATATTTTTTGGAGGCTTTATAATCACATTCTCCCTATATTGCAACACCTTGGATTTTCCTTTTTCTCTCGTGGCAATTTGTGTCTACATGCTCCTAAAGACTTTGATCATTTATTTGTTTATTGTCCTGTGGTATGGGAAGTGTAGGAAGGTCTCACTAAAATTTTAGGCATTTATTCTGTGAGTCTTAGATCAATACAACTACCCTATTTCCTTCGCTACTAGTAGTTTTCTTGTCGCAATGTTAGACCAATAGCAGGAATAATGTGTATGATGATCTTCAGATTACTTTAGGATCCTTACAGCAAAATATTTAGATTTTGGTTCAATCAACTTCCTTAGCCTTTCCTATCAAACTTGTGCTAGGTCTTTTGTTGCCATTTCTGATAAAATATCTGCCAAAGCCATAGAAGGATCATACTTTTGTTGTCTGGGAACTAGGTGGTGGATTTTAGTATTATACCCTAGAACTAATCAATGATATAATGTATTTTTCACATTTATTAATAAAAGACATTCTTTATCTTTCAGATTAATTAATCATTTCGCGTATATGTGTATAAAATTGATAGATAAAGTCCCAAGTTGAATGTACAGTATTAAGAAAATTATAACAGAGATTATGATATGAGATTCCTACTACACTATGTAGTACTTGTACTTAAATTATCCCTAGTCATAGTATTAGAGAGATAGGATATTGTTAGTGCGTCAAGACCAGCATATATTACACTTATTGACTTGATTAAGAGGTGGTTCATACATCCGTGAGTAGTGTGATACTCAAAGTTAACACGTAGATGTTTGTTAAAGAGCAAGTTCATTAGATGACCTGGTTATGAGATAATCATATGAATAACTATTTAGTACAAGTAATATAATCTCATTATAGTAAATGTGCAAGTATCCTTTGATTTGAAATCTCTAAAACACTTTGTTTATTAAGCATTGTACTCTGATTCTAATTTTTGGAGTCTCATTAGAACCACCTATAGGATGGATATTGGGTACAACGTAAAGTATATGAAAGTAGTTGAGATGGTCAATAAAAGATTTATAACTCCTAATAGCAGAGGCGTATATTTCACAACCACTTGTATAGAATTATCACTCGAGCAGTCCTTGACCAAGGTGATTATATGTTGAAAATAGTTTCAAATTGATACACATGTTGAGTAATGGATTCTAGATCAAGTACTAATAAATTCAAGCTAAAATTAATTATATTCTAGAGGGAGTTGGCACTAATTTTATATTCTAAACCGAATGAAATATAGTGTGATGAAAGAAGTTTATTGCACTGACACTTTGCTGTTGAAAGATTCACATCAAGCCACTTAACTTTCTAGACTTTTGGGTAGTTATGATGTATTGGTAGATGCTGCTCTTGATATGCTAAATATGGATTTATTAATTAGAGAATTAATAAATTAATATTAATTAAAATTAATAAGTTAATTCTAATTATTAAGGACTATTAATTCTATAGCAATTAGAATTAATTTAGGAGAGAGTACTTACTCTTCTTTATTGGTCGCGAATTAACCAACAAGGGGTCGGGTTGCATTGGAAGGGGAGAAGGAGGCGCCTGCGGTTCGACCTGTATTCCAGCCAATCTTCTACTGCTACGCATCAAGCATCTCCAAGCTTCCTCTCTTCATCTTCCGAAGTATGACTCTACCTTGCTTGTAGGTTAGCATGGTGAAAGCTCATTCTTTGGATAATCAAAATACTCTCCAAGAGAGAAAGAAGAGAAGAACGTGGAACAAAGAGTGAGGAAGAGACGGCACACTCTCATTCACCAGAACAATGTCTATTTTTTCCTTGCATATTTCGGCCTGCCCTAGGGCTTTCAAAGCCCTAACGACCGAAATCAACAAGCCCAATTGGGCTAGGTGTTATGCTAAAAAAATAGCGCAAGACTGGCCCAATCCTTTTAATTAATTAATTATTTTTTCAGGAATCATTAATTTGACTAATTAATTAATTCTAATTGGACATTTAATATATGCCAATATATATCAGCCAAATTAATTAATTTATTCCAGTCCAATCTTCTTAATTAATTAATTATCTTTTCTGGGCCTTATTAAAACCTAAGACTGATTAATCAATTCTACTTAGACTCTTAGAATAAAATTTATTTCTCTTCCAAATAATTATCCATCAAGCCCATATTGTGTCTAAACAACACTAAGATAACTTGAGCTACTCTGAGGATCATGAGACATATTATTCATGGATATTAAAATGACTAAAATGCCCTTACTATTAAATAGCTGTATTTTACCATTTTAAATATTGTCATTTATCACCATATGAAAATATTGACTCCAAGAATAATATTGCTAAAGTAATGTTTCCGACCTGCAGGTGAAATGATGAAAATACCCCTCTATGTAACACCCATCAACAAGATAGGATAAATGTACTAACACCCATCTCAAAAACATTTACCATATCTCTAGTCCAATAATCCATGACTCACTTGAATGTACTTGCTTATTATTAGAAGCTACCAAAAAGCATACATTTTAGAGTCACGTTCCTAAGGCCTTGGATTATTAGATTATCCTGGACAATCACAAGGGGATTATTTAACTTCACTAAGTGAAGTATAAAAACTCTGTTGCATGAGTCCATCTTAACTAACAAGAGTAATACACCCAACATATAAGGATAGTGATGTCACAAAAGAAATCTCACCCAAAATATATCAAAGTATAAAACCCTAGCTTCACCAGACTACTAACTTATACTCAAGTATGAAGGTATCCGTCCACATTGTAGCAGAAATAGTCTGGTCTCTACAATTAGTGTACTTTAAGAAAGACCACTACTATAGGTCCAGTTCTATGTATTTGAAATACGCTTATGCCAATGATGTGAGTGAACTACTCACTGAATCAAGGCAAATCATTCCTCATTAGAAATCATGGCATAATAGTCTTGTATTGATGAAATACCTAGTCTTATCAAACGACTAAGAGTTCAATTTTACTTGTATAATAAGTACCCATAGTCTATTCCTTATTGTGAAGAATGACTCAATACATAGACCATTACTTGTCATACTTGGACCTTAAATGTGCAATAATATAAGAAATAAACTAAATTGAATGAATAAAGCTTTTATTGTAATATATTTACATAGAATACATAGTCTTTGAGGGCATACTTCCAATAAAGATATTATAAGATAATATTATGGGATTACTATATGAGAAGAAATAATAATTATGAGCTAATTATAAAATATTATAATTAGTTGGCTTAAATTACAATTATCTAAAATGTTTGTGGTTGAATTATAAACTAGTTATAATTCTAGGAGCCTTATTGCAATTATGAAAACCCAAGAGCCCATAATTAAAAGGCTTTTACAATTTTCCTAAAAGGTTTAGGAAATTGGGAAGAGGCTACATTATGTTTCTTGAGAGCTTTAGGAACATAAAGACGAAAAGCTTTGTTTCCTAAGCTATTTAGTAAACAAATTACAAGCTTTTTGTGTGTGTTTAAGGAGGTTAAAGAGGCTTCTATAAAGACAGAGAATTGGTTCTCTGCTTGAAGTTCAAAAATCCGCCACACTGTGGGAACATACAAGACTCAGTAGCTTTCCTTTTTCAGTTTTTCACTGAAAAACAAAGAGCCTTTTCTCGGTTGATTTCTTCTCCGAAAATTGTTATACCCTAGCCACCATATTATTTTTTTAGCAGAAAATTTTGATAATTCTTGAATACATCTTCATGTGGATCAATATTAAAGAAGTTCTTGCTCTTGGAATTTATTGCTTCAAAGCTTGGACGAATTTACGGAATGGTTTTGTGCGCATGAAGAAAAATTTTAAGAGCTGTATTTTCAGGTAACGGAATTTTTTCATCCCTCTCCTAGCCCATTTAATTACATACGAGTGATTTTGTAACATGTATTTCATTTTAATTTCAGTTACGCATTAACTGTTATTGCATAATCGAAATCTAACAGTGGTATAAGATATATTTATTTTATAGCTATTGTTTGTGTTATGAAATTATTTCATAAATATTCTACTTTTTTAAATTGTTTCAAAATTATATTTTGGGTTCGTGAAATTGTTCCACAAAATATTTTAATTTTGAAAATTCGTTTGTGGGTTTTCGTTTTGTTTTGTCTTGGATTCGTTGTGATGATGATCATGACTAGTTAATATAGATTAACTTATGCTTTTGAAATCTATTTTGGCTTAAGAAAATTGTTTTTGTAAGCTAAAATGAAAAGGAAAAAAAGGAATGAAATGAAAAAAAAAAAAAAAAGAGGTAGCCAGGGAGCTGGGAGCCTAGGTTCCTAGGCTGCCTAAGGAGCAACCTAGGTGGCCTAGAAAAGTCCAAGGCTGACCAAGTAGCTCCCAAGCTGTCTAAGAAGGTCTTTGGCAGCCCATTGGCAACCTAGGAAGGTTTCTAGACAGCATAGGGCACTAGGGACCTCCCTAGGCTGCCTAGAGCATCTTTTCCCTGGGCAACCATGGGATTTCCCTAGGCCACCTAACTCATTTTAAAGAAAAAAAAAATCTTTTTTTTTTTAATTTTAAGCGGCAGGAAGTTTTTTCATCTTTGAAAGGGACCTAAAAGCTTTTCCAAAATTTGAATTTGGCCTACAAAGTTTTCAAAATTTGATTTCAGAACTAATTATAATATTTTTCCAAAATAATAATTTTGAAAATTTATATTTCATGTATATTTATTTTGCTTAATGTGTTTTATGCATGATTTTGGCATGTTAGCTTGGTTATGGATTTAGACCAATTAATTTTGATTAATTAATATTGTGTCATATATTTTATTGCTTTGTTTTGAATAAATAGGGTCTGCAAGTCTTGCCTTTCTTTATAATTCTCTTGTAATTTCTATTCGCATATAATTTCCCTCGAATGTTACTCGAGCTTTCTTTATTAAGAATTTATGTAATTAGATTACATAGATTAAATAGGAATATAAATTACTTTACAATTTATATAGATGGCGACCAAGGACAAAGTGAGAGGATAGTAAGACGTTCTTTTCAAAATATGTATGAACATATAGGTTTGACCACAGTTAATTTCCTACTTGGCTCAAGGAAATTAATTTAGAAAAGTCCATAACCAAGCTATATAATTGAGTCTATTATAGTTTGTCAATATGTTGATATTATGCATGCAAAACGATCAAACCATTAATTGAATAATTAAATCCTTCAAATAATATTAAATCTAAAGCCTTCTATTAATATAGTTAGAATGAGAGTTCTTTTACGAGATTAGGTTATTTGGCACACCCAAGCCAACTTGACATTAAGCATGTTCAATCAATGGAATTTGAATCTAGATTAATTAGTTGGATTTAGCTAATATTTTTATCCCGGTTGGGCACACCTAAGCATTAAGAATATTACAGGCTAATTAGGATAGCAGTAAATGTTTTAAGATTAAAATATGTTAATTACCCAATAATCCGGTAGTTACATTTGATGTAATTGGTATTGGATGCCTACAATTGAACTTAAGAATGGTTTGTTTGAAGGATCAAAATAGAAAATATCAAAGAAAACACAGCGAAAATTTTTTCAGTTTTTTGAGCTACACCTAGGAAAGAGTACTTACTTTTAGTTATTGGTCGTGGATTGACCAATGTAGAGACTGGTTGCACCAAAACTTCTTCTTGCGTTGGAGGGAGAAAAGGAGGTGCCTGCTATTCAACTTGAACTCCCACCAATCTTTTACTTCTACGCAACAAGTATCTACAAGCTACTTCTCTTCGTCTTCCAGAGTATGACTCTACCTTACTCTTAGCATTAGCTTGGTGAGAGCTACTTTTGGATAATCAAAACACACTCTACTATAGACAGAGTAGAGAAAGGACGAAAGACCAAAGAGGGAGAGGGGAGATGGCACACACTCCAGAGAAGAGAACTCACAAGAACAACATCGTTATTTTTTTCCTTCTCATGTTACTATATTCGGCCAGCCTAGGGCTTTCTCAAGCCCTAATGGCCAAAAACATGAAGCCCTAATGGTGTAGGTGTCGTGCTAAAAAAAGAACAATCCAAGACCAGCCCCATTCACTTAATTAATTAATTATCTTTTCTGGGCTTCATTAAATATCTAAAACTAATTCATTAATTCTAATTGGACTTTTAATATATGTCAACATATACCAACCCAATTAATTAATTTATTCCAGTCCAATTCTCTTAATTAATTAATTATCTTTTCTGGGCCTCATTAAGATCCAAGACTAATTAATTAATTTTAATTAGACTCTTAGAATAAATTTTATTTCTCTTCAAAATAATTATCTATTAAGTCCAGATTGTGTCTAAACAACACCAAGGTAACTTGAGCTACTATGGGGACCAAGAGAGATATTATTCATGGTTACTAAAATGACCAAAATGCCCTTATTATTAAATAGCTACATTTTATTATTTTAAATATTTTCATTTATCACCATATGAAAATATTGACCTCAAGAATAATATTGCTAAAGCAATGTCTCTGACCTAAAGGTGTAATGATGGAAGTATCCCTCTATGTAACACCCATCAATGAGACAGGATAAATGCACTAACACCCCTTTCAAAGATATCTACCAACCTTAGATCTCTAGTCCTATAATTCATAACTCACTTGAATGTACTTGCTTATCATTGGAAGCTACCCAAAAGCACACATTTTAGAGTCACGTTCCTAGAGCCATAGATCATTAAATTATCCTGGACAATCACAAGGGAGTGATTTAGCATCACTAAGTGAAGCATAGAAACTCTGTTGCATGAGTCCGTCTTAACTAACTAGAGTAATACACCTAACGTCCAAAGATATTATAAAGAAATCTCACCTAACATACATCAAAGTATAAAATCTTGATTTCACTAGACCACCAATTCACACTTAAGTGTGAAGGTATCCATTCACGCTGTAGCAGTAATAGTCTGGTCTCTACAATTATAGTACTTTAAGAGAGACCACTATTACAAGTCCAATTCTACGTATTTGAAATATGTTTATGCTAATGATGTGAGTGAACTACTCACTGATTCGAGGTAAATAATTTCTCATTAGAAATCATGGCATAATAGTCTTACCTTGATGAAATGCCTAGTTCAATCAAACAACTAAGAACTCAATTTTACTTGTATAACAAGTACCTATAGTCTATACCTTATTGTGAAGAACGACCCAACACATAGATCATTACTTGTCATACTTGAACATTAAATATGCAATAATATAAGAAACAAATTAAATTGAATGAATAAATATTTTATTATAATATGTTTATACCAAATACATAGTTTTTGAGGGCATCATTTCCAAAAATCTCCCACTTGCACTACAAAGACTAAGAAAGTACACAAGTGCCTGCCCTTATGACATCTAGGTGTCTACGAAACACCTTTTCTATTAAGTGCTTAGTAAAGGGATCCGCTAGATTGTTAACAGAGGAAATCTGATCGACTACAATCTCCCATTTATGGATGAACTCCAGGGAGAGGTGATACTTCCTCTTTATGTGCTTGCCCTTTTTATGATTTCTAGGTTCCTTGCATTGTGACACCTCTCCAAAGTTGTCACAATAAATGGTGACAGGCTTATCCATGTGTGGTACTACTCTAAGTTCTACGAGGAACTTCTGGAGCTACACAGCTTCTTTAGAAGCCTCTAAAGCAGCAACGTACTTGGCTTCCTTGGTAGAATTAGCAATGCGAGATTGCTTAATACTTCTCCATGAAATAGCTCCTCCAGACATATCCACTAGTAGGTTTGCTTTCATCTTTATTTGCCAAGAAGTCTGAGTCTATGTAACTGATAAGAACCAAATCATCAGTACGATATATAAGTATATAATCTCTCATTTTCTTGAGATATTTGAGTATATGCTTTATGGCTTACCAGTGAGCTTCCCTTGAGTTTGACTAATATGTACTAACCATACCTACTACAAAGCAGATATCTGGCCTAGTACAAAGCATAGCGTATATGAGACTTCCCACAGCCGAAGTATAAAAGGATCCAACTTATTTTCTACTTATCTTCTTATGTCTGAGGATATTGCTCGGAAGATAAGGATAATCCATGTCTAAAGGGTATAATAGCCCATTTACATTGATCTATGCTATACTTGACCAATATCTTGTCAATATAAGTAGATTGGGATAAGCCTAACATTCTTTGCTTCCTATCTCTAAGAAGCTTAATGCCTAGAATGTAGCTAGCTTCTCTCATGTCTTTCATGCTAAATTGACTAGATAGCTAAGCCTTAATAGATGACAATATCCCTATATCATTTTCAATGAATAGAATATTATCTACATGAAGTACCAAGAAAATCACTTTAGCACTATCTGATTTCCTATATACACATGGTTCATCTACATTTTGAATGAAATCATAAGCTTTCACGGTTTCATCAAAATGTATGTTCTATGCCAGTAAAGCTTGCTTCCATAGATGGACTTTTTAAGCTAACAGACTATTTGTTCTTGATCTCTAGCAACAAAATCTTCTGGCTGAAACATATAGATGTCTTCGCTAAGATAGCCATTTAAGAAGGCTGTCTTGATATTCATCTGCCATATCTCATAGTCATAGTGACATGTGATGGCTAAGAAAATTCGGTTAGACTTAAGTATGGCTAAGGTTTCCTCATAATCGATCCATTCTTTCTGAGTATAACCTTTAGTAACCAACCTTACTTTATAGCTTTCAACCTTTCCATCTGCACCTCTCTTCCTCTTGTATACCTACTTACATCTAATGGGTTTTATCCCATCAAGTGCAGTGACAAGATCCCAAACTTGATTGAGGTATGTGGACTCAATCTCGGTATTCATAGCTAGCTGCCATTTGTTTGCATTAGCATTAACAATAGCCTCTTCATATTTAGTGGGATCTTGTTCCGACGATAAGATACTAGATCATAGATCTCTCCGGTCTACATTTCTGGAACTTTTGTAATCCTCCCACTATGACGATGCTCAGTTTGTATAGGAATATCTGGTAGTGTTTCTCTCAGTTCCTCGATTGGGGTGTTAGAAGTATCTGAAGATGAATCAGTGACTAACTTCTCTTCTAATAATATTCTACTTGAACCCATGGTAGATGCAACTTGTTCATCATCTAAGTATCTAGCATTCATACTAACAAGTACTTTATGCTCTTGAGGATGATAGAAATATCCACTTCTCGTTCCTTTTGGATAACCAACGAAGTAGCATAACTCTGATCATGGTTTTAGTTTACTTCCATTTGTCAGCACAAAAGCTAGACAACCCCATATGTTGAGATAGTTTAAGCTGGGCTTTGGTCCAGTCCACATCTCATTGGGTATCTTAGGTAGTAATTTGGAAGGCATCAAGTTCAAAATATATACCGCTGTTTCTAAGGCATACCTCCAAAAAGAAATAGGAAGAGATGCATGACTCATCATACTTTTGACCATTTCCATCAAAGTTTTATTTCTTCTCTCAGCTACTCTATTCTATTAGGGAGTCCTAGGTGTAGTTAACTAAGATACCATGTTGTGATGTACTAAGTAGCCTTTAAACTCACCGAAGAGGTACTCTCCATCACGATTCGATCTTAAAGTTTTAATTAATTTACCTGTTCGATACTCCACTTTAACCTTAAACTCCTTGAATTTATTAAAAAAGTTAGACTTGCACCTCATCAGATAAATGTAACCAAAACGAGTGTGATCATCTGTGAAAGTGATGACGTATTCGTAGCCTCCTCTAGCTGGTGTATTTATCGGATCACAAACATCGTATGAATGAGTGCTAGTGTTTCCATGGCTCTATCCGTCTTTTTGGTAAAGGACCTTTTGGTCATTTTACCTTTAAGGTAAGATTTACACTGAGGCCATTCTTCCAATTTCAATGAACCTAAAGGCCCGTCATGGATTAGCCTCTGAATTCGATTGAGATTTACAACTCCCAATCTTAGATGCCACAAATGCGAGTAATTTGATATGACCTTTCTTTTTTTATTATTAGGCTCAGTTTGAATATTGTTTACTTGATTTCGAATAGGATGTATATGAAAAAGATTTCCATACATGTTTCTTGTGCAAATTAAATTACCATCTCTTCTAATGGAAACACCAGAATGGAAAGAAACAAAATATCCTTAATTTATCAATTTGGAAATTAAAATCAAATTCTATTTAAAACAAGAAACATATAAAATATCTTTTAGAACCAACTTCCTATTACAATAAAAAATAAACTCAAGATCTCCCACTGCTTTAGCCCATATTCTTGCTCCATTACCTACTTGAAGTCTATGCTCACCCTTACTGAGTCTCCTTGTCTTTTTGAACCCCTACAAAGAGTTACAGACATGGTCAGTGGCTCCAGAATCAACTATCTAGGAACATATTGATCCAACCATCAACATAGACTCTAGGTATAGAGCAATACCTGTAATAGACTTGGCTAAGAAGTCCGTACAATTTTTCTTCCAATACCCTTTCTTGCCACACTTGAAGCATTTGCCTTTGGGCTTCCTATTAGGCTTGTCTTGACTTGATGCTTTGAGCTGGGCCTTTGCGTTGTTCTGGACTTTCTTCTTTTTGAATTTCTTAGGCTTTGCCTTAATTCTAGAAGAAGATGCAGAACAAGAGACTAAAATCTTTGACATGGGCTTCATGATCTTTTCTACAGCCTAGAGCTCTTTCATAAGCTCCGTGAGATTCATATCTAACTTGTTCATGTTGTAGTTCAACTTGAACTGAGAATATGAATCAGGTAGAGTTTCAAGAATCATGTCAATTTAGCTTTCAGGATCTATCATTGGGCCTAGTACCTCGGTCTTCTCGAAGTAGGCAATCTTTTTGAATAGATGCTCTCAAACCGATGCCCCTTCAGTTATCCTAGTGTTCATGATTGCCCTAAGAGCTTCTTGTCTTGCGGGCTAGCTATTGTTAGCAAACATGGTATGCAATGACAAATCTATACCGTATGTAGTGGCCATATGCTCATGTTTAGATTAGAGCACACTAGACAAGGAACCCAACATGTAGCACTTAGCAATCTCATCGACTTTCTTTCATAATCTTAGAACAGGAATCTGTAAGAACATCCTTGTACTCCTCGATAGTGAGTACTATGTTCAGGTTCTTCTTTCAGTCCACATAATTTGGGCCTGTCAATTTATTCTCCTTAAGAATGATTGATAATGGACTGAAACCAGATATTTCTAAAATATTTTGAAAAATATTCATTTAGTTTGTAAGAAATAAAAATGCACATTTTTTTATATTATTTCTTTGATAATAGCTAACTCTTTAAACTATTATCAATAATACAAATAGTTTGGCTCTTAGAAAAGCTAACAGAGCTTTGCAGGAAAATTAATAGCATTCTAAGTTAAGTGTATAACTATTATGAATCAAAACTTCCTAAAATAGGTAATGGTCTATAAAAAGTTCTACCGATAGGATGGCCACTAATTCACACCACCAATAGGCAATCTAACGCTAAAAACCTCCAATGTAGGTTGGTCGATCATAGCAAATACCCTAAGCTTTTAATTTTTACTCTTCTATTAGTTCTAGATACTTGTGAAAATCCATCCTGTAGGGGGTCATGCTCAGAATGACACGAGAGAATCTACTATCTCTAATGAGAGTTGTGATGGAAGCCATGGGGGTCATTGGAATCCCTCTCCTATTTAATCTTTTATTGAAAATAGAGTTTTCAACCCAAAAACATTTTTTATAATCTTATGGTTTTATTAACTTTACTAAAAATCTAAAATTCAATATTATTCTCTATTTCAAGGATTAAATCTTTTGAGAGAACAAACTATGAATTTATTTTACTATTCTAAGTTAATAATCAGGTAAAACTTTATTAAATAACCTTAAGTTTAACATCATTCTCTATGTCAAGTATTAAAACCTTTAAGAGAATAAATCATGAACTCTTTTATTTTTAAAGTTTCTTAGATTAAAACGTTTTATCAAAAACTTCATATCTAATGAGACTGTGGTCTCATAAGAACTTATGCATTTGATCACAAAAATGAAATAAGCATGATGCCAAAAAGTAAACTTTTTCATGCTCAAACTATTTATTTATTCTTAAGTGACCAAACAATGGATTAAACATCATGAATTAAAAATTAATGTTCTTGTTTAATCCTAAGGTAGTTCCATCCTTTACTATTTATTTTCATGCAAATTATTTATCCATAGATAAATAAAACTATTGTAGAAAATTAACCTCATATAATGGTTTCAATACATGATTACATCAAGGAAAAATTGAGGTATAGAACTTTAGCAGGGCTCTCCTATTTCTTGGGCAAAATTGCGTGCATCCACCTCTGGGTAGAATGGACCTGGCGCCTAGTCCGTTGGGTCCTCCTGGCGCCGGGTCCAATCTGTTTCTCCAAAAACTCTGGTTGGGCAGAGTGGACCTGGCGCCAAGTCAGCTCTGGAGTTCTCCAATTTTTGGAAAAATCTAGCTTTTTAGCCACTTTTTATCCTTTAATAATTCCATCAATCATGTTCTTCCAGCCCCCAAAAGCGGTCTTGTAGGGATTTTAGAGATTGGAATCAAAGTATAACACTTAGTAAACAAAGCACTTTGAAGATCTCAAGTTTAAGAATACTTGCACATTTGCTATAATGAGATTTTATCACTGGCACTAAATAGTTATCTATGTGATTATCTCATAGTTAGGTCATCTAATTAACTTGTTTACTTAACAAGCATCTACGTGTTAACTTTGAGTATCACAATACTTACGGATGTGAAAACTACCATTTGATCAAATTAAGAAGTATTGCTAGTCTTTGCGCATTAATGATGTCCTATATCACTAATATTATGACTAGAGATAATTTAAGTACAAGTATTACATGGTGTAGTAGAAATCTCACGTCATGATCTCTATCATAATTTTTTTAATACTATACTATATGCTTGAGACTTTATCTAATAATTTTATATACATATACGTGGAATGATTAATTAAACTAAAAGATAAAGAATGCCTTTTATTAATAAATGTGCCACATACAATATATAAGTGATTGCCTCTAGGGCATAACATTAACAAACTCCCACTTGCCCTAGAGCCATTTATTCATGCATCGCATACCAAATGACTCAATATGTCTATCATATTTCTTCTGGGGTAGCACGTTTGTGAGCGGGTCTGCTATATTCTCATCTATAGAAATTCTCTCTATCTTTATATCCTTTCTATCTATGATCTCCCAGATTAAGTGGTAGCATCTTAGTACGTGTTTAGATTGCTGGTGAGACCGTGGTTCCTTTGCCTATGCAATAGCTCCATTATTGTTATAATGCAAAAGTATTGGATCAATAATACTAGGGATCACTCCTAGTTCCGTCCTAAAATTTTTGATCTAAACTTCTTCCTTAGCTGCTTAAAAAATGGCTATGTACTCAGCTTCAGTGGTCAAGTCGGCAATTGTATCTTATTTAGAACTTTTCCAATTTACAGCCCTTCCACCTAACGTGAATACGTATCTTGATTGTGATTTGAAGTTATCCTTATTAGATTGAAAACTAGCATCAATATACCCTTTTATTTTCAAATCACTTTCTCCAAGTACTAAGTCTTTAGTCCTTCGCAAGAACTTAAGGATATTCTTTACGGCCATCAAACGACCTTCTCTAGGGTTAAATTGGTATCTGCTTGTAAAGCTGAGGGCACAGGATACATCGGGCCTAGTATATGTTATAACATATATAATAGATCTAATTCTCGAAGTATATGTAATTCTACTCATATGATTCCTTTCAACTTTTGTCTTAGGAGACATCGACTTTGAAAGACTAATCGTATGAGACATGGGTAAAAATTCCTTTTTGGATTGATCCATGCTGAACCTCTTCAACACTTTATCTATATATGTTGACTGTGAAAAACTGATCAACCTTTTTGATTTATCTCTATAGATCCTTATTCCTAGAATATAATTTACTTTTCTAAGGTCTTACGTGGAGAACTTCTTGGATAACCAATCCTTGCATCATTTCCTATTAGCAATATGTCATCTACATAAAATAATAGGAAAATAACTGTACTCCCACTAACCTTCTTGTATACACAAGGTTCATCTATGTTTTGAATGAAGCAAAATTCTTTAATCGTTTCAGCAAAATGGATGTTCCAACTTCTAGAAGCTTTCTTAAGTCCATAAATAATCCTTTGTAACTTGCACACTTTTGAATTATCTTTGGATGTGAAACTCTTTGGTTGTGTCATGTACACATTCTCAATTAGGTTTTTATTTAGAAAAACTATTTTCACATCCATTTGCTAGGCCTCATAATCATAATGGACAACAAGTTCTAGGAGTATCCTTATGGATTTCAACATGGTACCTGGCGAGAAGGTTTCGTTGTAGTCAATACAATATTGTTAACGATATACTTTAGCAACCAAACGTGCTTTATAGGTAACTACATTACCATCTATGTCAGTTTTCTTTTTGAAAACCCATTTACACCTAACATGTTTGCTTCCTTTAGGTGGATCAACCAATGTCCATACTTGGTTGTTATATATAAAATCCATTTATGACTTCATGGCCTCTATCCATTCGTTAGATTCTAAACTATTTAGAACATCCTTGTAAGTAGTAGGTTCATCTTCATCTATGAGTAGTACGTCATTATGGTCACTTATGAGAAATCTATATCTCTCAGGTGCTGTACATATCCTACTCAACCTATGAAGTTTTTGTATAGATGAAGGTTCATCTATTCTCTCAATAGAAGTGGGTTCAGATAGTTGATCCATGTTTGTTTGTTTTTTTTAAACTAACTAAGTTTAATTTTACAAGCACTGTCCCCTTTGAGCATGTGCTCATTTTCTAAGAAAATGGCATACTTTAAAACAAACACTTTGTGTTCGGAAGGGAGATAAAAATAATATCCAAATGATTCTTTCAGATATCCAACAAAAAAACACTTGTCAGACTTATTTTTAAGTTTGTCTGACTGTGGCCTTTTAATAAAGACAGCGCAACCCCATATGAATAACTTTAGTCTTGTACCAAAGAAAAACTCAAATGGGGTAGTATCAACCATTTTTTACAAAATACTGTTTAGTATGTAAACAGTAGTCTCCAGTGCATATCCTCAAAATAATTTTGGTAAATCTGCAAAAGCTATCATGGTCCGTACTATCTCTAGAAGGGTTTGATTCCTTCTCTCAGATACACCATTAAGTTGAGGTGTGTATGGTGGAGTCCATTGAGATAATATTCCAATATCTCTTAGATAACTTTGAAACTCTTGGCTTAAGTATTCACCTCACCAATAAGATCTTAGAGTTTTAATACATTTTGCCAAGTTGTTTCTCTCACTACAAGAAACATTGACTTTAGCGATGGCAAACTCTGATGGCCAAATACCATTACAAATTTGCTACGGTATTGCTTCGAGAATGAGGGCAACGACAAATGGTTAACCATTCATCACAACTCTATCGCTAATTAGCTATGATCGACGATGTTTAGAAATAAAAAAAAAATCTGAATTCAGCAACAAACTGTCGCAATACATAGCTAATTAATGACGGTACTGCGACGGTGATCTGTAATTCAAAAACCAAAGCACGATTTATCAAATTACTGTCACTAATCCATATCTAAATAGTGACTAAACCCTAAGTCGTCGCTAATTCAGGTTTATATTTTGACCAAACCCTAAGCCGTCTCAATTCTGTCGCCATATAGCGACCAAACCCGTCTATCGTTGTTATTAGCAACTGGTTAGCTACGCTATTTATGTAGCCGTAACTATGCCCTTGCTATTTTCTATGGTTTAGCTACGAACGTATACATTTTGATATTTTGTTAAAATTTTAAAGTTATTTGATCGCTATATTTAAGCTCTATAATTTCATATTTTGATATATTTTAAGATGTGCATATCATTATACAATAATGACATTGAGATATATTTTCCAAAATATCAGATAATTAATATATGTACATGTTTAATTAATCTAGTTATATACTATATTGCTATATTAATGGTTGTAGTTGTATACATGTTGATAAGTTAATGATGATTATTGTGTGTGTGTGTGTGTGTGTGTGTGTGTGTGTGTATAAATGACATTTTTCCTATCTAAATATTTTTAAATTTTTTTAAAAAATATAATAGTAGCTATATAAAAATATAGATATTTTTTAAATATTTTAAAATATTGTTTAACAATATATATTAATGTTTATCGACTGAAGTGTTATCTGTAATTAAAATATTATAATTGTATTGTCACTATAATTCTTGAATTTGTTAAAATATGTACCAAAGTATACATGATTCTAATATTTTAATTTTTTTGTTATTATACAACTTAGCTAAAAAGAAAATAATACTTCAACTTTTGTTAAATTTTAACTAAAGTAATATTAACAAATAAATATTAACAATTAAATTAAAACTTTATTAAATGTTTAAATGTTTAATACATATTTTTATTAAAAATATTAAAATTGTAAAAAAATTAATTATCTATTAACAAATAAAATAAATAATTTATTATTTAATTTCTAGTTCAGTCTTATAAAAAAAATTTCATACAACCTATGTGAAATTGTGTAAATGGTAAGATTTACCCTTATATATTAATCTAAAATTAAATTATAAGTAGTGAGAGGTGTCACAAACCTCCCTTCCCCCCCCCAAAAAAAAAAAGAAAGAAAAATATATTTTACCATCGCTAAGCCCTCGCTATCAACAAGATTTTAGTGACAGTATAATTGCCGTCGCAAAATCGAGAATACCACTAACACTTGGTCGTTTTCCCCTATCTTCTTCTTCCTCTCAGTGACCGTCACTGCGTCCCCTGGCCCCCCTCCCCCCTTTCTTGTCGTCCCACTTTCTGCCACTGTGAATCCTCCCAGTACCCCTCTCTTGCCATCCCATTTCCGTCCTACTATTCATTAGTCTGCATTCCCCTCCCCCGCCGGTCTAAGCCCTTGCTATCATTCGGTATATGTGTGGATACCAGTGATTCCTACTCCTCCCACCAGTGTGTATGCCGTTGCCGTGGTGTGAAAATTTTGTGTTGACAAACAAGTATGCTTTCTTCCAATTTATATTTCTACCTTATAATTCAATTTCTAGTGCTTTATTAAATTGTACGCTTTTTTCATGTTTTTACTAGTTGATGGTTTCTTCTAACCAGATAATGGTTTCATGGTAGTTGTAAAGCGCCAGAAACACCACACTAGCTTAGAAGTACTAACTGATCTGGTAATTAGAGAATGATTGGATCATGGCATGTTAGAGATGATTACAATCATGATTTTATGTATTTTAGTCAGAAAATTGTTATAAAAGTCCTACCTACCCAAGGGAATAATCATACAATAGTAGCTTTAAGAAAAGAAACGTCGAGAAAATCAACTTATGTGCTTACCCACTTCTTCTTGATGTTCAGATTTTGATAAAAGAATCGATATGAGTTTAAAGCCTGAGTTCCATATTCGTACAAATTCAGGAAAAAGATCAAATTTACATTATATATATATATATAAATTGTTGCATCAACTTTCAATTTTAGGCTGCATGTTCCTAGAATAGAAAAACAATCATACAAACAACATATTCTCAACTAATATTTTACATAACCAATCTCCCCCCCCTCCTCCTCTAAAAAAAAAAGGAAAAAAAAAAAACAAGCTTTGTGCCTTTATCGTGAAGCAAGTGACTAGAAGTTCAATAGAAATGATGGTAGTGCAGAAAACCAACTTAGGAAAGCCATTGCTGTTGTAGTCTCAAACTCAGTGCAGTGATTTTGGCCACAACTACCAAGGTCATTACCAATAAGAACAGTTATACCGCGGAGGCATAGGCTACTACAAATGTAAGGGTTGACGTGACCTGCAAGAAAAATATACATGCTGAATGAGCTTTGATGATAAAAGCGAATGTACTTGCAACTGTCCAGTTCATCTTCATAGCATGATCCACTTTGGCATAATCTTAAACAAAGTACAAGTTCATACCATCTAAGCATATCCGGTCACCATAACAAACAAATTTTGCACACTAATTGTGTGCTCAACTTCACAAAATCATGAATTTCCAGTACAACATAAAGACTAGCTGTTCATTGATAATTGCAAAACAATTTCTTCATGATAGTTGATATACTTTTCTTAAACTTTCTTCTCTTCAACTTTTATATAGTTGATATAGTTGATATACCTAATATACTATCTTCTCAAACAATTTCTTCATGAGAGTTGATATACTTGTTCTAGACTGTTAAAAAATATTGCACTCTTATTTTTATTCTAATATTAATCTGGTTAAATAGGTGTACTATGCTTCATGTCTTCCATCACTAACCACTTGTTTACATTACATCAATGTGGCTTAGGTGTACTCTTATTTTCAAGCTTCATGGAAGTTATTATATGTTTAACTTATATGAATGGATCCCCGTGAGTGATGGGTGATCATTCCTCGTAATCGGTGATTACCCTTAGGTTAGTTTTGTTGTAATTTTTATTGCATTTTGGTTAATTTGAGGTAGCATGGTGCCTGGAAAATATCTAGTTTATAGGGGAAACTCTGCCAAAATTTTCATGAGTTGGACTTGATGCTATAGATAAATTATTTTGTTTGGTTAATTAAATTAATTTTGTTACCTCAATTTTGAGGAATTAGGGCAGAAATTCTATTTGGAAAGGAAACTAATTTGCCTGAAAACTTTGCTATAAACCTTATAAAATTTCAACTTAAATTTATTCTGATGTGTTTGAATTTGGGTATAAAAAAATCAGATAAAAATAAGCACATTCCAATCAAGTTTAAATTAAAATGTTAACCCCAAATTACACATGAGTAAGCGTACTCATCATTAAGCATAGAATAGGGTTTAAAACGAGTATCGATCCTCAAGGAACAAGTACGCAGTAATCACTTTTCGTTCATTGTTTAACCGACTCAATAAAGTGAAAAAGAATAAAAATAAAATAAAATAAAATAAAAGACTATATATATTTCAAGGATGGAGAATTATGTAACTCAAACCATTATTTTGACAAACATGACCTTAAAGTACCTAAGCATTATCATAACTAATCATTCTCTTGGCATCATGAAAGATTAAGACAAATTCACTTCTTTTCCAATCCATGAAATCACCATCTTCTAGACAAATTAGCATCACATATCCTATCTCAACTAATTCACCCAAAAAATGTATTAAATACAATCCTTGATTAAATCCCCATATCCTGGAAAATTTTAAACATGAAATTAACTAATGAATCCATATCCTAGCAGACATCAATTAACCTTTAATTACCCAATTCTTAGCAATTAACCTCTTTTCCAAGCAAGTTAATAGACAACAAATATGAAATTAATGAATTGAGACCACCATCAAACCCTTTTCCAAGCATGTTAATAGAAAGAAACAACAAATTAATCTCATGATCAGCATAAGTAATTAAATACTAAGAATAAAAATTAATTAATCAAAAGATCAAAGTAACTCTAAAAATCATGAATACCGAAAACAATGTCAAATTACAATAAAACAATTAATACATCATTGTTCAAGAAAAGAAAACAAAGTTAAAAGAAAGCACTCATAGACAAGCCTCATTCTTCTTCTTTCGTAGACCCTCTTGTACAATCCTCCTTAATCTGATGAATTCCTCCTTGATTTTGAGTGATTTTATGTTTCAAGAAAAGAATAAACAAAATGTACCAATAGATTCCCAACTTTTTTTGCTCTCCTATTACAAAACCAATCAAAAACCCATAACCTTGTATAGTAATCATATTACAGTTCAAGCAAATCTTGCATTCTTTTGATCAATAGTTCTCAACGCATCAATCATATTGCACAAGATCATCAAAATTTCTGCAATTCTTATTCCAACTCAACCAACATTCTTCCTGTGCTCTTCTTTTCTTTTTCTTTCATCTTTTCTTTTCTTTTTCTCTTCTTTTCAAATGCTGCTTTTGTTTGTTTCTCAGTTTTTCTTTCAACATTTTCTAGCAGCTTTTTTTTTTTTCTCAATCTTTCTTTTTCTTCCTCCTTTCTCCTTTCTGCTCTCACAACTCCAACTTAACACATGACGCATGACTGAAAGTAACAAGTCATGACATTTACACAAGCATTTTCGCTCATAATTCTTCTACTTGTACTTTTATCCGTTAAAAGCAATCAAATATTTGGAAGGTAAATCAAACTCTTAGAAAGAAGTAATGGACAAAGTATGATAACCGATTTTAAGAAAGAAATTAACAATTTAGGCTCAAAATAGGCACTAGGGATAATATAAAATAGGTAAGCTTGAAAAGCTCAAACTATTCAAAGAAGGCCTATTACCGTCATCCTAAGTTAAATCATGAATGTTTTTCTTATTTCGCCTCGAGAGGTATTCAAGTAAGTTCTAGAATACTCAATGAATTTTAGCAAAAAAACAGGTTTAAGAACAATGTAAAGCATTTGATCAAGAACTACTTAGTCCAAGTGCGTGCAAAAAGTCATGCATAAGCCACAAATGATATAGAACATATGCTCTATGATCTAACATAAAGACATGCATTAAAAATACATCTTGAAAGCTTAAAAAAAAATTAGAAAAATTTTGAAAAATTTGCTCAAAAGGTTCAAAGAATTTCAAGAAGAATAAAGCATAGAAGAATTCCCATTCTAACTACTCCCCCACACTTAAACTGGACATTGTCCTCAATAGCCAAACAAATAGAGCAAGAAAATATTGCCATAGGACCAAAAATAAAGGAGAAAAGAGAAGAAAGAAAATACTTCCATTGTATTGTGCATTCTCCTACAAAAGAATCGAATTCCAATAGAAAGGAGCATTGTTGAAGTGCCTAGAAAGAAAAATACACAAAAGAAACACACCAAAGCATAAAAACTAGAAAGAGAAATAAGTAAAAAGGTAAAGAAAATAGTACGGAAAAGAAAAACATATAGTACGAAAGAAAGAAGTCAAGATAACCCAAGAAGTTTCATTCTGCAGTGTCAAAGAGCACATCCACCTGATCTGTGTTGTGAAGAATTTCACCAACATAGCGTTTCACTCGATTGCCATTGACTTTGAAAGTGCGCCTAGTGGGGTGAGTAATTTCAAGGGATCCAAAGGGGAATATTTTACTTACCGTGTATGGTCTTGACCACCTTGATTTCAACTTACCTGAAAAAATTCGTAACTGAGAATTGAATAACAACACTTGATCACCTGTCGCAAATTCGTGTTGTCGAGTGGTATGCTTATCGTGCCATTTTTTAACCTATTCTTTAAACCGTATTGAATTATCATAAGAATCCTCCCGCAACTCCTCTAAGGCTGTGAGTTGGAACAACCTTGACTTTCCAGCTGACTCAAGATCGAGGTTAACAAGTTTTATAACCCAATAAGCTTTATGCTCAATCTCAACAGGTAAATGACATGCTTTTCCATAAACTAACTGAAAAGGAGTTGTGCCAATTGGGGTCTTAAAAGCTATCCTGTATGCCTAAAGAGTGTCATTTAATTTTAGACTCCAATCTTTCCTAGTATGGTTAATAGTTTTTTCCAAGATTCTTTTGATTTCCCTATTAACCACTTCAACCTGTCCACTTGCTTGGGAATGATAAGGGGTGGCAAACCTATGGTTCACTCCGAAATGTTTGAGAACTTTTTCCATTTGAGTATTACAAAAATAAGTCTCCTTATCACTAATGAGCACCTTAAACACACCAAAACGGGTGAAAAGTTTTTTCAGAAATTTTACCACAACCCTTGCATCATTAGTTGATAAAACTTGTGCTTCTACCCACTTAGAAACGTAATCCACTGCTACCAAAATATATTTATTACCCAAAGAACTAGGAAGTCTATCCACCAACAATCAAATACTTAACAAGCTTGAAAAATTTGTAATAGCATCTCATTAGGTTTAGAAATGTTACCTATATATTGACACCTATCATAACTTTGAACAAACTTGTGGGCATCTTTGAATAATATGGGCCAATAGAATCTAGACTCAAACATCTTTCGTGCAGTGTTGTTGGTTTGGTAGTGGCCTCTAGCAAGTCCTTCATGACAATATCTACGAATATCCTCTCATTCCTTAGAGTCCACACATTTTCGAATGATTTGGTCTGCACAACACTTAAACAAATAAAGGTCTTCCCAAAAGTAATGCCTTACTTCGGAGTGGAATTTCTTCTTTTATTGCATTGTGAGATCTTTTGGGATAATTCCTACAACTAAGTAATTAGTAAAGTCTGCGAACCAAGGGGTGTTTGGAATCTCACCTTCTATGAGCAAGAGTTGTTCACCCGGAAAGATGTCATTAATTTCCTCCTCTACCAATGATTCTAAATTGGGATTATCCAGTCTTGACAAGTGATCTGCAGCTAAGTTTTCTGCACCCTTTTTGTCCCTAATTTCTAAATCAAATTCCTGCAATAATAATACCCATCTTATCAATCTTGGTTTGGAATCATGTTTGGTTAGTAGGTACTTTAGGGTAGAATGGTCTGTATAAACAATGAATTTGGATAAAATAAGATAAGAACGAAATTTATGAAAAGCAAACAATATAGCAAGCAATTCTTTTTCCGTTGTTGTGTAGTTTTCTTGCGCATCCATTAAAGTCTTGCTTGCATAGTATATGGGTTGGAAGTGCTTATTCGTCCTTTGTCCAAGCACTACACCAACTGCAAAATCACTTGCATCACACATTAGTTCAAATGGAAGAGACCAATTAGGTGCAATCAAAATGGGTGAATTAATCAATTTCTCCTTAAGCATGGTGAATGCATTGAGGCATTTTTCATCAAAGTTAAACACAACATCCTTTTCAAGTAAAGAGGTAAGAGGTTTGGAAATTTTCGGGAAATCTAAGATGAACCTCCTATAAAAACTTGTATGACCAAGAAAGCTCCTTATAGCTTTCACAGAAGTAGGAGGAGGTAGCTTCTCAATTGCTTCAATTTTTGCTCTATCTACTTCTATACCCTTCCTTGAAATTTTATGCCCCAACATAATACCTTCTTACACCATAAAGTGGCACTTTTTCCAATTAAGCATGAGGTTCGTCTCTTCACATCTTGCTAGTACATTTTCAAGATTAGATAAACACAAGTCAAACGAATCACCAAAAACTGAGAAATCATCCATAAATACCTCCATAATATCCCCCATGAGCCCTTCAAATATAGCTGTCATGCATTTTTGGAATGTTCCGGGACCATTACAAAGACTAAACGGCATTCGACGATATGCAAAAGTACCACATGGACATGTGAAAGTAGTTTTCTCTTGGTCCTCAAGAGCTATAGGGATTTGTAGGTAGCTAGAAAATCCATCTAAGAAATAATAATATTCATGAAATATTCAAACAAAGCCCAAAAAGACACAAAGCCCAAAAGGAGCTATAGGGATTTGTTGGTCCTCTAGCCAGCGTCGGTTGCAGTCTGCAATGTCTGGTAACTCCTTTCCACTCCGCAATGTGACAACAGCTATTTCCTCTTTGTCTATTGGTGTTAGTTCTTGATACTTCAACACCATATTAGTCAAAAACCAGATTTGTCTTTCCATATTGCGGATAATCTCCTCAAAGTTCTCAAATATGGAATCTGTTTCTTGGAAGAATTTTGTGACATGGACAGTAAATTTTCCAATCACTGTCTCTAGCTCTACTCATTCTGGCGCTTTGAGTGTTATCACGGAAGAGTAATAGGGGTACTGCCCCTCATTAAGCCTTCTCTGGTTCCAATTCGCCATTCCACCTAAACATAAAAGATAGTTAGATAATAGAATTCACAATTCAAATAAAATTAAAGAACAAATTAGTCAATTAAACATCAAAGTTAGTAAATTAGATTACAAAGATACATACGATACAAAAGATGGTACCTTTTTGCATAAAGAACAATTGTACAAATTTACATATTTACATGGTTAAATCAACAAAATCTAAGTTTTCATGATATTATGTCCCTGACAACGGTGCCAAAAACTTGATATGTATGAATTTGGGTATAAAAAAATCAGATAAAAATAAGCACATTCCCAATCAAGTTTAAATTAAAATGTTAACCCCAAATTACACATATGAGCATGTAACACCCCGCTACCTAGGCCCGCCAGGGCCAGGGATGTCGCTCCGTCCAAAGGACAAGAGGTCTTTATAACTAGGTCACACAAATAAAATAGCAGAATGAAAATAATACTTTAACTTAAAATTTATTACAACCCCAGAATAAATCCTAGAATTCCTAAAACAAATCCATAAATAAAATCATCCACTCTCAACTCCCCAAAGTATTACATAAAAATAAAAGACAACATTCTCTTCCAAGGCGGATAACACTAGCTACTCATCCCCACAGCAGGATCGACCTGAAATCATGGTAAAAAAGTGATAAGATAGAAATCTGAGTAAGTCCATGTGTGCTTTGGGTGTTCAGTGAAAATAGTTCGTGGATGCAAAGTGTGAAATCTTTATAAGAGATATTGGCAAGCAATAAACATTAGTCAAAAGCAAGAGTGGTGTTTTTCCTCTTTTTGAAACCATATGAGTGCACAATAAAATCAACCACTCAAAAAGGGTGGTCATGGGTTACCACACATTGGGCCCTATATCCACATGGTCAGTATGCCACACTTTGTGCATACTGTCAGTCAGAATGCCACACTTTGTGCAGACTGCCAAAAGGTAGGTGATCGGCCTACCGGGCAAGATACTCCTCCTTCTTTATACCCAAACAATAACCGGGTGTCCATTTCGGCATAACACAGTCACTTGACTGAAATAAAAATTGCTAGCTCGGACCGGCATGACTAAGTAGTACTGACGTTTCTTTAAGTTGAGCTTATTTTCTGAAGGTGGCCTCCTGCCAGAAGACTCGCTCTTGCTCTTCAAAACTAGTACTACTAGCCTACCCTTATTGAGTACTCAACCTAACGTATCCCACTTGGGAAAAATGAACAAAACATAGTTCCACTTGAAAATGGCAATTAAGGTTTTCCAAAGTTTGGGGCCAAACTGGTTTTAGAAAGAGTTTTAAGTTTTGAGTAAAACCGCCCCTTGATTTGCAAATAATTTATTTGTCTGAAATGAGAATGGAAATATTCCTCAATTGCCTTTACAGAAAATGAGTGACCATGCACTCTACATTTAGCTTGCCATAAAAAAAATATTTTTCATCAAACAGGTTTTATGCAGGAGCTTATTTGATTCTTTCTCACAACAAAAGGTCTCCAACAGCTGACCTAACCCCGCATGGAGTAAATACAAACCACAGTCAAACTCAAGCCAAAATCTGCTTTCACAAATAAACTAACTCAACTCACTACTACAACCATGATCCTAGTGCCCCAAGCTTTAAGGCCAAATAATAAATAAAAAGGTTTATACACCAAGACTAATTTTGATATTTAAAATAATTAGAGTTTTGGAAAATAGGTACTAATAAGTTGAAGGTTTAAATCTTGCTAAAATAATTTAGAGTTTATTTGATGAAAAGTCCTAGGTGGTACTAGGTAAAATAATAATTAATTGCTAGAAAATAATTGATAATTAAAATTAGTTGAAAATAAATTTTAATGAGTCTTGATTGAAAGATACTAAATAAATTTTAGTAGGTTTTGGTTAAAAGATAATAATTAAATTTTAATAGTAAATATTTTACTTATTATGATTATTTTCATAAAAGGCTTTATTTGATATTATCATTTTATATATAATATCTATATATTTTATTTTTCTAGCAAAAACTATTATTTATTTGACTAAAATATCCTTATTATATATATAATATTCCAAATCTACCCCTCCTAGGGTTTTCGAAATTACTAGCAAAAAATCATAATATTAAATATTTTATTGAAGAAATAAAATTAGCTTAGGGACAACTAGATCATGCCCATAGTTCTATTGCTAATCACAATCATGAACATTTACAACCCTTCAATTCATCAAATCATCCAAATCATGCATACAAGCATAGATCTAACGATGTCAAGACATGATCTAACCTTTTCTAGCATAAATATGATCATGGCTTCAATAATCCAACATGAATATAAATCCTATTCACCAAATGTGACATAATCTCTAGCATACTTGATCATGGAGACATGCATCAAACCCTAGAACACCATACATTCAACCAAGATAATCAACTCATGCATAAATCCCATCTCCAACATATTCATACATATATTCATGCTTCAATCTCAACTCATCACAACAATACATATATACTCATCCCTATTCATGATTCATCTTCCATCAACATCCTCCTAGAAACATGAATCTAGAATTTGAAAAAAGGGTTAAAAAGGCTTACTTGATTGATGAATACCTTGAAGGAGTTTCGAATGAATCTCAACCCCTAGATGCCTAAATCCATCCAAGGAAGGTGAAGGAAACATAGCCATGGAGAAGGAACTATTCGGCCAAGAAGGTGAGTAGTTCGGCCAAGAGAGAGAGAGAGAGAGAGAGAGAGAAGAGAAGAAGAAAGCTCATTAGCATGCTTAAACACATATATGTTCATTAGAGATTGAAG
The DNA here is from genome assembly GCA_026120185.1 of Voacanga thouarsii. Lineage (NCBI taxonomy): Eukaryota > Viridiplantae > Streptophyta > Magnoliopsida > Gentianales > Apocynaceae > Voacanga > Voacanga thouarsii. Next base: position 1,849,956 of record JANUWF010001576.1, read on the forward strand.
ATTAGCGAAGATGAAGTTGATTGAATAATCCTACCTTGAAGGTGT